>OZ012629.1:13572738-14172738 GCA_963942485.1 Pediacus dermestoides | reverse complement strand
GCTCGATATTCCTTTGTTGGGTGAGTCATGGAATTTCAAACAGGTGTACCTCAGGGTACAAATATAGTCCCCTCGAAGTGCAAATAGCTGTGATTAAATTTAGGAATAAACAAAAGTTTTGGAAATTCAACATAAATCTTGGTGGTTTAAATATGGACCTAAGGATCATAAAACCGAAAAGTTTGGTACAAATTTTTGGATTCATGAGGTGGTATTTATAAAAATGAAGCATTTACTTTAAAGTATAAGGTAGAAGTAAAAGGTAGCCCTAAGAAGTAAAAGCTTTTGCTTCAATTCGTATTCACAATCTTAACCTTTTCCTAGCAAGGAAATACTTCAGACAAATGAAGTAAAAGGTGCAGAAGTTTCGCGATTTCAGACATGTGTTGTAACAATTTTATAGTTTAGTATGTGAAATTCGGACAATTTTTTAAGCGAGTCTTTAGTAGGCTATAAAATCCGGACTTTTTAAAGGATTTTCATTTTGTTTGAATTTTTTAGTAAAACTAACTTGAGTCTTTGTAAAATTACAAACCGCAAAAAATCTGTCAATTTTTCGAAGTTTTATGACAGTTTTAAAGACACTAAACTGAAATATGGACATTTTTTTAAGCGAGTATATTGTAGGCTATAAAATCCGGATTTTTTCAGGGATTTTCATTCGGTTTAAATTTTCTAGTAAAACTAACTTGGTTCTTTATAAAAAAGCAACCCGTACGTAAATTTGTCAATTTTTCGAAATTTTATGTCAGTTTTAAGCACACAAACCTGAAAATTATACAATTTTTTAAGCAAGTTTATGGTAGGCTATAAAATCCGGAATTTTTGAGGGATTTTCATTCGGTTTGATTTTTCTAGTAAAACTAACTTGGCTCTTTATAAAAAAGCAACCCGTACGTAAATTTGTCAATTTTTCGAAATTTTATGTCAGTTTTAAGCACACAAACCTGAAAATTATACAATTTTTTAAGCAAGTTTATGGTAGGCTATAAAATCCGGAATTTTTGAGGGATTTTCATTCGGTTTGATTTTTCTAGTAAAACTAACTTGGCTCTTTATAAAAAAGCATACTGCAATGCAATCTGTGAATTTTCCGAAATTTTATGACAGTTTCAGAGACACAAACCTGAAATTTGGACAATTTTTTAAACGAGTTTATAGTAGGCTATTAAATCCGGAATTTTTAAGGGATTTTCATTCTGTTTGAATTTTCTAGTAAAACTAACTAAATTCTTTGGAAAAAAGCAAACCTCACGGAAATCTGTCAATTTTCCGAAGTTTTATGACAGTTTTAAAGACACAAACCTGAAATTTGAACAATTTTTTAAGCGAGTCTATAGTAGGCTATAAAATCCGGAATTTTTGAGGGATTTTCATTCGGTTTGAATTTTCTGGTAAAACTAACTTAGTTCTTTGTAAAAAAGCAAACCTCACGGAAATCATACAGTCCACATCCAACACGTTATTAATATAAAATCGAATTTATATTATTTATAATTATATTATGTACTTGGTATCAGTATCATAGAAACCAGTAAAAAACAAAGAGTGATCCTTCTGAAATTCGAACCCGGTGGGACTTTGGGATCCAAGCCCTTATTATGCCAATAGTCTATCTAGGCCGTCTGATTCAACTCGCACAATTTTTAGGAATATCTCGTTTTTTTTGAAATTTTTTTGGCGGAATTTCAAAAAAAAGTTCACAAAAAATGTTCAAAATTTAATTCTAAATCAGTGTTAAGGAATAAAAAAATCTCGTAATTTGTTTATTTTTCAAGATAGTCATAAAAAATGTGAGATTCTCGCAAAAAAAGTTGCTGCGAACTAGATACATTTATTTAGAAGTAAATACTTCTTTTTATAAATACGAAAAAAGTAATAGCTTTTATTTTGAAGCCAAACCTCTCGCCTCGAAGCAAAACCTTTTCCTTCGCTTTTTTTATGCATATAACCTAAAGCAATTGCTCCATTTTTTGCAAGCAAAAGGTAATGCTTCTTTTTCTAAATACCGCCTAATTAACAACGATTTAGTTGATCTTTGTCTAGGAATTTGTTTATTACGAATTTAGCTATATGTACATATATCGAAACGATTAAATTCCGAATTATCATGGTTTATAGAATCGTGTTATCGCGTTATGTAAATTTCTGTCTGAGTAAATTACTTAGAAGATAAATAAGCAGGTTTATTATTATTATTTATTTAAAATAATTTATTTTTGTTTGACTAACAACAAATTTTTCTTAAAACCAATTTTTTTGTTTGTCCACAGCGATTATTTGTTTAAACTCCTACTTATTGGTGATTCTGGCGTAGGAAAGTCTTGTTTATTGCTTAGGTTTGCGGTAAGTTGCGCTGTTTTATTTTTTGGAAATATTCTATAATTTTTTTGGAAATTTCCAGGATGATACTTACACGGAAAGTTATATCAGCACAATCGGTGTAGATTTTGTAAGTATTCCAAGTAAACCTCAAAAACTTTTAATTAATCGTGTAATTTATTACAGAAAATCCGTACAATTGATTTAGATGGCAAAACAATCAAATTGCAAATTGTAAGTAAAAAATTCTTTTCATGCATTCAAAAAAATGTTTGGCCCTATAGATTTCTATAGTCTAACAAACCGATTGAATTTTTTAGTGGGACACTGCAGGCCAGGAGCGCTTTAGAACCATCACATCTAGTTACTACCGAGGGGCACATGGAATTATTGTAGTCTACGACTGCACGGATCAAGACTCCTTCAACAACGTTAAGCAATGGTTGGAGGAAATCGACCGTTACGCTTGTGACAACGTTAACAAACTTCTCGTAGGAAATAAGAGTGATTTGACCACCAAAAAAGTGGTGGACTTCACCACAGCTAAAGTACGCTAAAAACCATAAATAGAAAGTTCCTTGTTGAGTTGTTTTCTCTGTGCAGGAATACGCGGATCAGTTGGGCATTCCATTCCTGGAAACATCAGCGAAAAACGCCACAAATGTTGAGCAGGCGTTCATGACCATGGCGGCGGAAATAAAGAATCGAGTGGGGCCCCCATCCTCGGCTGCTGATCAAGCTAATAGAGTGAAGATTGATCAGGGTCGTCCAATTGAAACTACCAAGTCGGGATGTTGCTGAAAAATTTGTACACGGTGGTAAGGTGGATAATTTAGTTTATTATTTTAGGTTTAATTGGCTACTGTTTGCAGGTTGAAGGTGATCATTGTTTCATGTCATCTTTTATTTTGTACAGTAGCCCTACGGCTACAAATTTACATTATAGTAATATCCGTCTGAATGTATAGTAATTTTAATTTGTTTCTGTTTCTTTCTTTTTCTATACTTATTTAGTATTGTTAAATTATATAATAAACACCAATACCGATAGCCTAATTATTATTCTCCTTTAGTTTCAATTTAATTTTGTAATAAACTAGTTAGTTTATTTATTAATAACAATATAGACATCTTTGCCGATCCAAAAATTTTAAATTCACATAATTGTAAATTTAATTATACATCCTAATAATTATAATGTTTTTTTACCTGTGAACTCAATTATTATGGAATGAAAGTTTGTATAGGACTCAATTAATCTGGGTTTATTTGTATGTCTATAATTATTATATTATCTCTATAAATGATTATTTTAAATACTACTATTGTCGAAAGTTGCACCAACTCTCATTTTTGTTTTTGCACTAGATACTCTTTGATTTTTTTTTATTTATTTCATATGTGTTTTATTTACAATGTAGTAGTTAAAACTCGTAATATACCTAGTTAATTGACTTTTGTATGATAAAATTAAACTTATAATAAAACAATTCATTTTTGTAGTTCATAATTTGTATGAGAATTATTGTAAACAAGTATGAATAATTAAATAAAAATGTGATAATTTTTGTTTTATTTCTCGTAAAATATATGTACTTGAGATATAAGAATTCAAATAACGCGCCTTTACTCATTGCGAATTTCCGCCAAGCGATGGCGTGCAAATCGCCGTGTATTCTTGGTTGCTTAAACTTGTATTACTGGTTGCATACTTACGGCGTTATAATCTGACAGCCGCGTTTGAAATGTCAAAATCAAGTACTGTGTACCAAAGTTCCATGATATAAATAAAACAAATATGTAGTTTAAACAGATAGTGCAATAGAAGTTCCCCTTGTGATTGTTACCATAATGGGCAAAACAAGCCGAAATTACGTGGATTGTCTCGTATTTAGACGACGGGAATGCAGCAATTTCCTGTGGGTTTCGCGGCAGCTAAATCCGCAAATTGCGTATAAAATCAGCACGAAAACCAGACCGACGCCCACAACACACAAACAAGCCGTGGTGCACAGCAGGAAAATCCAGGAATTGCTGCAGGAAGTAAGGGAGATGTGTTGAAAAATTTTTGGTTTAATTTGGTTTGGTTTTAGTTGAGCCAAACTCAAGGTGTGTCCAAGGATGTTTTAGAACAACAGGTTTTGGATATTTTGGATGAAATTGGGTATAATAAGAACTTAAAATTGATTCGATGGCTTGGTTTGGTCCTTACGAAGATTTACCTTAAAGTTAATTCTGGAATTTTCGTTAATGTTGAGAGTGTTTTGCGAGTAAGTTTATCGCGTTATCAGGTACTTAAGTGGTTTTGTTTTACAAATATTATTGTTTTAATTGCTTGGTAATTGCGTGAACAGAAATTATAATTATATATGAATATGTTGACATCATGCGAATGATAATAAACAGGGAAATTATTTTTATTCTGGTATTTACCTAAGGATTTCTAGTTGAATTATATTCAAAACTATCATTTGATCCTTTTGGAAAAAGCATTCGTTGATATAATTTCCTTCAAATTTCAGGTTAAGTCAAAAATGGGCAACTGTCCGGTGATATTCGTCCCTAGTCATAGAAGTTACGGTGATTTTATACTAATATCTTACATATGCTTCACTTACGACATAGAAATTCCAGCAATAGCAGCTGGAATGGGTAAATTAAATTAACTTTACATAACGCAAACTATCGCTAACTTTGTCGAGTTTTTAGATTTTCATAGTATGTGGGGAATGGGCAAAATGCTAAGAGACACAGGCGCGTTCTTCATGCGACGCTCCTACAACGACGACAGTTTATACTGGACCACATTCAAACAGTACGTGTACCAACTGGTAACGAAAAGCGATCTGGGAATTGAGTTTTTCATTGAGGGAACACGCAGCAGAAGTGGGAAATCCCTTACACCGAAATATGGTTCGCACACGATAATTTATCGATTAATTATCTAATTTTCAATGGTTTAGGTTTGATTTCCATGATTTTGAAGGCGCTGTTCTTGCGTGAAGTACCAGATATTTTATTTGTCCCCATCAACATAAGCTACGATAGAGTTCTGGAGGAGAGCCTGTTTGCTTATGAGATGCTAGGCGTGCCAAAACCGAAGGAAACAACATCTGTAAAAACGCATTTTTTCTTATATTTAACAGAATTTAACCACTTGATTGTTTTATCCCGCAGGGCTTTTTCAAATCGCTGAAAATCGTTAAGGAAAAATACGGAAACATTTTCTTCCACCTCGACGAGCCGATTTCGGCTAAAGACTTCTTCGGAGACCAACTAAATTCCACTGGGCATAATCTACAACCTCTGCACCAGCAAGAGATAAATGAATATGAGCGAAGTTTAATCCCTCCATTGGCCCATGAAATTGTCTTTAGGCAACAAGCCAACACCGTTACAACAGTATTCAATCTTATATCAACGGTTTTAAACCACAATTTATCTTGTGGTAACCCGCTGCTTAGTCTGGATGAACTACTAAACGAAGTGAAGTGGTTCAAGGGAGTTATGGAGCAATTTGGAGCGTTTGTCCACATGGATGATTTGAGAAAAAACCTGGAACAGTCCTTTGAGGTGCATGGGAATTTAATTGGATTAGACGATAATCGAAGGGTGGTTTTAGTACAAAACAGTGTCGTTTTGGATAATTTAAATCCAGCTAAATTCAAAGCGCACGCATTGTCGGATAGTACAATGACTTTGACGATTCCATTTGTTATGTTACAGATTTATATTAATCCGATTTTACATTATCTAGTTGATCCTGCTCTAGTTGTGTTTGTTTTAGAGCAGCAGCAATTAAAAAAAAGTACATATAAGCACATATAAACAAGCTTCTTGCTCAAACTTATTTTTTCCAGGCGAACTATTGGAACATTACAAGTTCCTACGGAATATATTCTCGTTGGAATTTGTGACTTACCCAACGAAAACTGAGCGGGATTTTGAGCTAGCGCTAAACTACACTAGCAGTTTGAGTGTTGTGGCTCTAAACTTGGAAACTTATTCCTTGGGAACTAATACTAAATTGTTTAAAATATTAAAGGCAACATTTCAGCCATTTTTCACTTCGTACCACACCGTTTGCTGTGTTCTACAGAATTTTTCTGGGCTAGTTGACGAGAAAACTATTTTGCAATGTGTGCAAAAGGCGCTGGAAACAGCAATTAATGAGGGAAGGTGTTTCGTCCATCCGTACTGTTTAAACTTGGAGACTCTTACCACTTGTTTAAGTTTCTTGGTTGCGGATGGTACGCTGAAAAAAATGCGAAGGTACATAATTATTATAGAAATATGGTTTTAAAATTTCATACCTTAAATCTGGTTTGATTGTAGTAATGGTAAAGTGGTGTATGAAGTCAATAAAACTAGTTTGTGGGATTTGACTGAAAGATTAGGTAATTAGTTAATTTGGTGTAAATTTCTGTGAGAGTTACTGACGAATTTTTTTCAGGCCAATATGTTTCTACTAGCCATATTAATAAAATACCAGACGTGGTTACACAACATACTATTATACAGAATAAGCTGTAACGATTTGTTGTTTTTTTATTTTGCAGTCAGTATTTGTTTTGTAATTTTATATTTATTGCCAAATGTGTGATGTGATTTTTTAATAAACGAATTGTGATGGTTTTTTAGACTGTTTTGCATCAAATCAAACACAGCAGAAGCAAATTCTGATATTTTTTTATTAAATTATCCTAAATTGCTATGTTGTTTAGGTTCCAATACAAAATATAACAACAGTTTATTAACAAAATTAGATCCACGTTAGTTTATGTAAAACTACAATATTTGTGAAGTCAAAAGAAAATGTGAGAACCTAATATTACAGTAGAGTTTCTGCATGGTATGAAAATTCAATTTATATTATTGTAACTATTAAATTAACTATTATACAAAAGAGCAGGTACTAGCACATCATACTCATTAAAGAAGCATACGCCATCGGTTTAACATTTGGATGGGGCTGAAACAAACCGGTTAAAAAACCTAAAGAAAATTTTAACAGTATCCCCTTACCACAGCCTCGTAAGTTGTAAACTTTGGTACCATACTTTTGCCTGTTAAATTAATAAATGCACCTTTATTGCCCATAGTATCACTGAAACAATTCACACAACATAAAATCGGCTTCACCCAAACTTTCTTCTACTTACCAATAATTCGGAGCAGAAAACACCGTGATACACTTGCCATCATGAGCGACTTCGTAGCCGTCATTCTTCACCTCGTGACTACGAATAATGTAATCTAGCTTGTTTAGCTTTAGGAACTTTTCGGTGACGTCCGGCCCAAACTGGCAGCCTACGCCCCGTTTACTAGGCCATCGTCCTTCTTGTGGCTGCGGATCAGACCACAACAGCTCACACATGGGGCCCTCTTCCGGTGGCTGTCGATTGCGGTCAATATTTTTGATTTCGTCAAGAGTTACGTCGTCTCTTGAGAATAAGCCACCGTGCATTACGAGGACGCGATTGTTGAGGCAGTGCGCCAATGGTAACCAGTTGTAGACTTCGGTGAAAAGCTCGGCCATTTGAGCGTTGTATTTTGATTTGACCTCGCCGTCGAAGCCGTACATTTGGTTCATGGTGGCGCTTTCGTGATTGCCTAGAGAAAAAAAGTTAAAAAAGAGAGTTGTTGCTACTAATTTCTTACCTCGAGACATAAAGAAGTGATCTGGATAGAGTAGTTTAAACCCAAACAAAGTGAAAATACATTCAACTGAAAACGATCCTCTGTCCACGAAATCCCCGTTGAACAAATAGGGGTTGGTTTCCGATGGAAGGCCGTTCAGCTCGAAAATGTTCATCAAATCATAAAACTGTCCGTGGATGTCTCCGCAAACGGTAAACTTGTCGTCGTCTCCAATGGACACGTCGACCATCGAAGGCTGCTCCTCAAAGTACTTTTTGATATCTAGTAAAATCTACAAAAATCCCATAAATAAATTCTTGCGACCCTCATATGTATGTCCCTACTTTATACGCGTATTTCCGATGCAGCCTACCCTCCTTCTTGTATAGCTCCATTAAATCTTTCATGAATTTTACAGTAACTTTTCCGTCTTCCAACTGAGGTCCAGTGTAATCATCCTCTATACCTACAAATAAACCAAATTAATTCGAGTTTTTTCCTTGACAAAATCTATTATACAAATCGTGTCCAAATTAATAGTGTCCGCAATGTTTTTCTTCCGATCCTCCACAGAAATCGCCTTTTCAAACGCCAGTTTCTTAACAATCTTGTTACACTCGGTGTACTTGGCTTTAGCATCTTTGTCGTTAGGTCGCACTTTTGTTACATATTCATAATCTTTCAACGCTAATTTAAACTTGCCAAGTGCCATGTGAGCCGCAGCTCTCCTATAATAGCCTTTGATGTAATTTTTGTCTAATTTGATAGATTCGGAAGCATCGGTGAGGGCAGATCCGAAGAATTCGCTTTTCAAATATGCAAAACTACGGTTCGCATAATATATTGCTACGTTTGCATTGGATTCGATTGCTTTTGAATATAAATCTATAGCCGTACAGTAATCTTGTTCTAAAACAATAGTTTTTTAGGTTATGTAAATATTAGTCTCTGTAAGAATTCATGTTAACACTGTTGTTTTTTAAGCGTTTTACGTTTTATTTAAATAGACATATCATGCTTCTCATGAAACTACTTAAATATACTGTAAATTTTTAAAAATATTCTGTTATTACTCACTTTTAAAATATTCATTTGCTTCGGTTTTATATTTTTCGGCCTGTTCGGTGGCCTCTGCTGTAATAATTGGTTTATCGTTTGTCTCCACACTCATTTTAATACAAAATAAATATTTTACAACAAATTAAATACAAAGATGAATTAATTCTTCATCACACTCGGGCCCGAAAAAATTAGAAAGATTTCGAAATAGGGACATTAGTTTTAATCGCGTAAACACTGCTGGATTAAATTGTTGCATTTGAACTACTCGACACAGTGTTACCAAGAGTTGATAAACAAATTACAAAATTATTGATCAATTCTAGGGGATTTTAGGAGTAATTGGCGGCACTTTAGTTTTTTTATTCGTTTTTTGTTGGTGCTATTGCTTTTCAGTTAGTAATTTCAACATGTCCGTGTGGTGGTTTATGATTGTTTAAGTTTAAGTGTTCAGTGTTTTCTACACATCAGGTTTTTTTTATAAAGACTAATTGATAATGTACGTGTGCCCAAAAATTACAAAGATATTTCAAATGATTTTCACCAGGAGCCTTACGATTTGCATATAAATAAGTTGATTGCTAGGCGGGAAAGATTGTTGAGTCTTTTAGCCGATTAATTTTCGCTAATTAAATAATTCCTATTGGGCATTGTTTGGATATATTGTAATTTTCAGATAACTTTGAAAGCATGTCAAAGGAAGCTACACTGTTGGAATTTTTACTGGAGGGTTTTAACAATATCAAAACAATACTAAGCGACACTGAAGATATTGAAAAATGTTTAAACAAATTGAAGTCAGACAAGAATAATTGTGTGAACGGTATCCTGGACAAAACTAAGAACCTTGTGGATGCCCTACACGAAGAAGCATCCAAAACCAAAGACAAACTTTACAAATATTTGGATGAGGATAAGCAAGTTGAACCTGATGAACCAGTAACTAATAGTGAAACTCCAGCAGTAGTTAATAATGATATTAGTGAAAGTGTTGAAGTTTCAGAAAATAGTGCTCCACAACCACCTAAAATAAAACTTGTGGATATTAACAAATTGGTGGACAAAGATTACAAACCATTCGTTTTACCCCAAAATAACCTGAACAACTTGGACACCACCACAATTATTTTAACCAGTTCCGATGATGAAGTTACAGCACCTAAACCTAGTGAAAACATAACCAGAGAGAGTAGTGTACGAAAGGGTAGGGAAAAGACATCGGCAAAACCTGCGAGTAGTAACAACAAAGAGCCTGTGAAAAAATTGGGTATTTTAGATGAAAGTGAGTCGTTTAAGAAACTAAAGCGCAGTAAGAAACTAAAGAAAAGCCGGAAACCCTCCAAGGATAAACTAGAGTTATACGTACCTTTACCGAAAATTCCTTGCGGGGAACTACAACAATTTTATGCGGATAAAATGGAGGCAAACAAAATAAACAGGTGCTTAGGCCAATAAATGTGCTAAAACCGTTACAACTAATCAAAAACTCCGAATTTTTTGTTCATAAATTACAGTTATTACTCTTTGTCTAACGACTTTTTCTTTTAGATTGACCGAGATGAACAATTTAAAGAAGCGAGTGCATCGTCCCAAAGACAGTGATTCGGAATACGAAAAACCTTCACCTAAGAAACACAAAAAAAGTTATAAAAAAATGATTTTGAACAATGAAGCTTCCACGTCTTGTGTGGACGAAAAGATTGTGGAAGGCACAAAACCCGCTGATGTGGAAAAGGACGAAGACAAAGAGGCTACAGCAGATTTAGTATAAGGAAATAATAAATGAGTGTTTTGTTTTTAATACATTATTTTTTAGAATAAAGATGAGTTAAGTGATAAGGAACAGAAAGGTGATAAATCTGGATCGGAATCTGAAATTGAAGAGTTGCCGGGTAGTCCTATTGGACCAAACAAAAGTGATGAGGTTAGTTTTGGTTATGAAAAAAAAGTTTCGAGGAGTAATGCTTATCTTTATTATTTTCAGGAAACTCTGGTTGTGGATAAAGAAAAGGTACACATTAAATTCTGATTTTAGGGTATAATTAACAAATATTTGTGCGTGTTTTAGGAAAAATCTTCTGACAAGGAATCGAGCGATAACGAAAAAACTTCAAACGAGGACAAAGTAAAAAACAAAGTAATTATAAGGAATTCTGTTAAATATCTAAGTTACAGGAAAACGACAAGCAGCAGGAAAAGGGGCGCGAGGATACCTCGGTAATACACGCAATTTCAAGCAGCGACTCGGAAGAAGAGTTTAGTAAATTTTGCAAAAGAAAAGAAACTACTAAAACCGATTTAGTGAGGCAAGTTAATTTTTGTTTATTTGTCCACTAAGATTGTAAATAATTTTTCTTTTTGTGTAGGAAAGCTAAGAAACGGATGATAAAAGTTATTGACTCGGATTCGGATAATGGTGCAGACAAAGCAAAAAGCAGTGGGGAAGAATTTGATGCCAAGGATAAATCCAGCTCATCCAGCAGTTCGGACCAAAGCGACAAAGAGGATGAGAAATCAGAAGACGACAAGTAAGTTTTGTTATTTTTTAACCAAACTGGTGTAGGTAGCTTTGTTATTTAGGGCTAAAAAAACTTCACGTCGGAGGATAAAACGCACCAAAGACAGCAGTAGTGATGAAGATGGGGAGAAGTCGACCAGAAAACAAATTCGAAAGGTAAATTACTCTACATAATTCAACACAGTTTTTATTGATTTTTTGTAGGTGATAAGCAAAAGTTCGCTAGCTGATACAACGAAGCAAGCCGAAGCTGAAGAGATGGAGCGAAAGGCGCGATTGTTAGAAAAGCAAAAGAAGGTTCTTGTTCATTAAACGAAATAATAACTATATAACTATATATTTTCCAGTATAACCATATTTTAGACCTGGATCAAAGTACCAGTGCTAAAGTCGACAAAGTTGTGTTGGACTTTGATGAAAAAACTAAAAAAAACCTGCTAAAGGTCAATAAGGATATAGTAAAGAAACTGAAACCCCACCAAGCTAACGGGGTACAATTTATGTGGGACGCCTGCTTTGAATCGCTAAATAGAGCCAAGACTACTAAAGGATCTGGTTGTATTTTGGCGCATTGCATGGGACTTGGAAAAACTCTACAAGTAAGAACCAGAACCACAATTTTCGGCCGAAGACAGCCGCTCCTAACAAACTAAATTTCTCGTAACTCTCTAACATTGTTTCCTTAGGTTATCGCTCTGGTCCACACGCTTTTGACCAACAGCGAAAAAACTGGCGTAGAACGCGTGATGGTCGTATGTCCATTGAACACAGTTTTAAATTGGAAGCAGGAGTTTATCAAGTGGCTGCCCAGCGATGAGGAGTTTGAAGTGTATGAATTGGTTTCCAGTAAGCAGAACAATGAACGCCATTATCAAGTACAAGACTGGATTAGATGCGGGGGTGTTTTGATTATCGGCTATAATATGTTCAGAAACTTGAGCAGTCCGGATAATAAGAGGATTCCGAAGAAGTTGCGGGCTACCTTTCAGGAGGGTTTAGTTGACCCAGGTGAGTTTTTGAGTAATTGGTGTTTTTTAATCTATTTATTTATTCAGGGGTAAATGTCAATAAAATTGCTCATCAATTTTCTACGAGGTTCATTTTGAAAATTCGTAGTTTTACACCGGATTTCCGGATTCACAGTTAGATTACAAGTTTACAAAGTGTAATGTCGCTTTTATTAAGAAAAAAATCATTTATACTCTAGAAGTTAGTTTAGAATATTTTTGAGCGAGCTGAAAAAAATAAATAAATTCGCAGTTGAATTTTCAGTTGATCTTTAAAAAAGTTGTAAAATGTCACCGGAAATCTGGATTTTGGCTAAAAAACATATTTAGAAAAGCTAGTATATGCTTTTTTAATGAAAATAAATTTGGGCCACTTGGAAGATAGTTTAGATATTTTTTGAACCGTTTAGAAATAACTAAAATTTCTCATCAATTTTTTATAAGGTTTAATTTGGAAAATTTGTAACTCTTAACCGGATTTGCAGATTTTCAGTTAGATTACAATTTTACAAAGCGCAAAGTTGACTTTATTATGAAAAAAATTATTGATACTGTAGAAGGTAGTTTAGAATATTTTTGAGCGAGCTGAAAAAAACATTCGCAGTTGAATTTTCAGTTGATCTTTAAAAAGTTGTAAAATCTCACCGGAAATCTGGATTTTGGCTAAAAAACCCGTTTAGGAAAGCTAGTATATGCTTTTTTAATGAAAATAAATTTGGGCCACTTGGAAGATAGTTTAGATATTTTTTGAACCGTTTAGAAATAACTAAAATTTCTCATCAATTTTTTATAAGGTTTAATTTGGAAAATTTGTAACTCTTAACCGGATTTGCAGATTTTCAGTTAGATTACAATTTTACAAAGCGCAAAGTTGACTTTATTATGAAAAAAATTATTGATACTGTAGAAGTTAGTTTAGAATATTTTTGAGCGAGCTGAAAAAAACATTCGCAGTTGAATTTTCAGTTGATCTTTAAAAAGTTGTAAAATCTCACCGGAAATCTGGATTTTGGCTAAAAAACCCGTTTAGGAAAGCTAGTATATGCTTTTTTAATGAAAATAAATTTGGGCCACTTGGAAGATAGTTTAGATATTTTTTGAACCGTTTAGAAGCAACTAAAATTTCTCATCAATTTTTTATAAGGTTTAATTTGGAAAATTTGTAACTCTTAACCGGATTTGCAGATTTTCAGCTAGATTACAATTTTACAAAGCGCAAAGTTGACTTTATTATGAAAAAAAATTGTTGATACTGTAGAAGTTAGTTTAGAATGTTTTTGGGCGAGCTGAAACTGAAAACTAAATTTTCAGTTGATCTTTAAAAAGTTGTAAAATGTCACCGGAAATTTGGATTTTGGCTAAAAAACATATTTAGGCAAGCTAGTAAATGCTTTTTTAATGAAAATAAATTTGGGCCACTTGGAAGATAGTTTAGATATTTTTTGAACCGTTTAGAAAGAACTAAAATTTCTCATCAATTTTCTATAGGGTTTAATTTGGAAAATTTGTAACTCTTAACCGGATTTGCAGATTTTCAGTTAGATTACAATTTTACAAAGCGCAAAGTTGACTTTATTATGAAAAAAATTATTGATACTGTAGAAGTTAGTTTAGAATATTTTTGAGCGAGCTGAAAAAAACATTCGCAGTTGAATTTTCAGTTGATCTTTAAAAAGTTGTAAAATCTCACCGGAAATCTGGATTTTGGCTAAAAAACCCGTTTAGGAAAGCTAGTATATGCTTTTTTAATGAAAATAAATTTGGGCCACTTGGAAGATAGTTTAGATATTTTTTGAACCGTTTAGAAACAACTAAAATTTCTCATCAATTTTTTATTAGGTTTAATTTGAAAAATTTGTAACTCTTAACCGGATTTGCAGATTTTCAGCTAGATTACAATTTTACAAAACGCAAAGTTGACTTTATTATGAAAAAAATTATTGATACTGTAGAAGTTAGTTTAGAATATTTTTGAGCGAGCTGAAAAAAAAATTGGCAGTTGAATTTTCAGTTGATCTTTAAAAAGTTGTAAAATGTCACCGGAAATTTGGATTTTGGCTAAAAAACATATTTAGAAAAGCTAGTATATGCTTTTTTAATGAAAATAAATTTGGGCCACTTGGAAGATAGTTTAGATATTTTTTGAACCGTTTAGAAACAACTAAAATTTCTCATCAATTTTTTATTAGGTTTAATTTGAAAAATTTGTAACTCTTAACCGGATTTGCAGATTTTCAGTTAGATTACAATTTTACAAAGCGCAAAGTTGACTTTATTATGAAAAAAATTATTGATACTGTAGAAGTTAGTTTAGAATATTTTTGAGCGAGCTGAAAAAAACATTCGCAGTTGAATTTTCAGTTGATCTTTAAAAAGTTGTAAAATGTCACCGGAAATTTGGATTTTGGCTAAAAAACATATTTAGGCAAGCTAGTAAATGCTTTTTTAATGAAAATAAATTTGGGCCACTTGGAAGATAGTTTAGATATTTTTTGAACCGTTTAGAAAGAACTAAAATTTCTCATCAATTTTCTATAGGGTTTAATTTGGAAAATTTGTAACTCTTAACCGGATTTGCAGATTTTCAGCTAGATTACAATTTTACAAAGCGCAAAGTTGACTTTATTATGAAAAAAAATTGTTGATACTGTAGAAGTTAGTTTAGAATGTTTTTGGGCGAGCTGAAACTGAAAACTAAATTTTCAGTTGATCTTTAAAAAGTTGTAAAATGTCACCGGAAATCTGGATTTTGGCTAAAAAACATATTTAGGAAAGCCACTAAATGCTATTATAATGAAAATAAATTTGGGCCATCTGATTTAGATACTTTTCAAACTGTTTGTAAAAACAATTTCTTTTTCCCCCAGGTCCACAGTTGGTTATCTGCGACGAAGGTCACTTGTTAAAAAACGAGAAAACTCACCTAAGTATCGCAATGAATCGCATAAAAACCATCCGCCGGATTGTCCTAACTGGCACCCCCTTGCAAAACAACCTGAAGGAATATTGGTGCATGGTACAGTTCATCAAACCAAATCTACTGGGAACATACAAAGAATACTTGAATCGTTTTGTTAATCCCATCACCAATGGACAGTACACCGATTCAACGCCACATGACATACAAATAATGCGAAAACGATCGCATGTTTTGCATAAAATGCTCGATGGAATTGTGCAAAGACGCGACTATTCTGTACTAGCCCCGTATTTACCACCCAAGTACGAATATGTTTTGTTTTTGAATTTAACAGAGACCCAGGTGAAACTATATGAGTACTACATGGACCACTTTGCTAGGAGGAATGATGGCTCTAATAGGACGTCGTTTTTATTCGTGGATTTCCAGGAGTTCCAACGAATTTGCACACATCCGAGGGTGTTACTCGACAAGAGTATAGAAGTGAGGAACAACAAGCTATTTGTGAGTAATTTGGAAATAAATTAAAACCAGTTCTATGGACTGTATTTATAGGACGATGATACAGACTCCGAAGGCTCTTTGCGCGATTTTATTGATGATAAAAGTAGTGCTAGTTCGTCGTCTTCTGCGAGTTCTAGTGAGGGTTCTGATGATGAGGAGAAACAATCGAAACGTCAGCCTCGGAAGCGGTTAACAAGGGCAGCTCTTGCACAACGTAAGCGTAGTTTAGTAGTTACTCTAGTTAATCTAACTGGATTTGGTTTATAGGGAAAGAAAACGACGATTCTGGAAGCGATCTTGAAGTAGAGAAGGAGAAGAAAAAGGAGTGGTGGCAGGAGTTTTGTGATGGACCGGAATTGGACAACCTCAACAACAGCGGGAAGTTGTTTTTGTTGTTTCAGATATTAAAGGAATGCGAGCAGATTGGCGATAAAATGTAAGTGATTCGAGTATCGATTTGGAAATTAATTAATGTTTGCTTTGTAGTTTGGTTTTTTCTCAGTCGTTATATTCCTTAAATTGCATCGAATATTTCCTGGCGAAAGTGGATGAAGCTACGCAAGCTGGTAATAGTGAGTTAGTTGGAGGACATACAGGGACATGGCATATAGGTTTGGATTATTTCCGGTTGGATGGCTCGTCGAGTTGTGATAATCGGGCGATTTGGTGCGATATGTTTAACAGTCCGAAGAACACAAGAGCTAGGTAGAAATTTTACATTTTAAATTCTTAAATTTTCTAATGGGATTTACTTCCAGATTGTTTTTAATTTCTACAAGAGCTGGGGGTTTAGGTATAAACTTGGTAGCTGCGAATCGAGTTGTGATATTCGATGTTTCGTGGAATCCTTCGCATGATATTCAAAGTATTTACAGGGTGTATAGGTTTGGACAGACGAAACCCTGCTACATATATCGATTTGTAACTTATGTAAGAAGTTAAATCATAAAACAAATTGTTTAATACAAATTTATTTATTGTTATATTAAGGGCGCAATGGAAATGAAAATTTACGAACGCCAAGTGACAAAACAAGCTATTTCTAAGCGGGTTATCGACGAGCAACAAATCGACCGCCACTACAATCAAAATGATCTCGTGGAGCTATACAAGTTTGTCGCTTTTATCCAATACAATAAATTATTTTAACAATTTTTTATTTAAGGTGCGACTTAAAACCAAATGACAGACCACTTCCTCTTGTTCCAAAGGATGTATTGCTGGGTGAAATGCTTCAAACTTTTGATAAATATATTTATAAGTACCACGAGCATCAATCACTTTTGGAGAACAAAGAGGACGAAGGTTTGAATGAGGAGGAGCGAAAGGCTGCGTGGGAGGAGTTTGAAAATGAGAAAGTACAACGGAATATTAACAAGAATTTGGGTAAGAACTAAACTAGTATTTTTGTGAAAAAAATAACTTTGTTATTTAGCGGGACTTGGAGGGAACTTCAACTTAGGCTTGACCAACCACTCCATCTCCATGGCACTAAACAACTTAGTACGCAGAGATAATCCCAGCTGGAGCGAAGTGCAAATCCGCGGGATTATCCCGGCGTTAATCCAGCAGTTACAAATGCAAATTGGTGAAGGAGATTTATCTGTAAGTTGCCGTAACTCACAACGATGTAGAAATAAAATTTTGGTTGTTTAGTTGTATAGTAGAGTGCAGCAGGAGTTGCGGATGATGCAAGCGGCTCAAGCCCAGCAGTTAAAAGAGCAGTTTTATCAAGAACAGATGATGAGGATGATTACCCAGCAGAAACAGCAAGCAAATATGCTAGGGAGTCTTGCAGTAGATCCGGTGCTTTTGCGGAAGTAAGTTTTAGATTTTTTATTTTCTGGAGGTGTAATTTTTTTTGTAGTTCTATAGCTGGGCCTTCGAGACCAACGGAAGTTATAGATCTAAACGACTAACGTTAGTGTAGCAACATTTCTAAGTATTTTTTGTCTTAAGTTAATATAACGTAAATAAATACTGTAAATATTATTAATGTAAGTTTTGAAGTTCGTTTATTTCCTATTGCTAATTTATTTTAATTTAGTTATTGCCTAAACTATTTGTAGTAAAATTTTTTCTAAGTGGAAATCTTGTTTTATTTATTATTATTGCACCTTATATCTTATATCTTAATCAAACATTTATTTATCACTTATCTTGATCAAAGATAAGATCACAACGTAACGTAAAGGTACAAAATGCAGCTGGGTGTATTTATTTATATAAGACATCTATTTTTGGCACACACAATTTTCTTGACGTAGGAAATACGTTGTACATCACAAGATTGTTGCACACAAAACGGAAAGAAACCTTTTAGTTTGCCAAGCGAAAAAATCAATTTATTTTCTCGTTTGAAATGTGCATAATCTTCACCATATATTTCCTATACACCACCACAATCCTAAGTGCCGCGCCCCAGAATAATAAAAGCGAAATAAAAGAAGTGCCTGTGGGACACAACACGATTTTACACTGTGGAAGCAACGACCAAAACCACAACTTTTTATACTGGCATGTGCTGGGCTCCGACGTGATTATAGGCCCGTCGAATCCTTACAATTTGAACAAGTATGATTACGAGGTATTAACAGGGAATTTAACTATAAAAGTACGTTATATAAGGTTTGAAATTGTTGTGAAATTTTTCTAAGGGTAAGTTGTAGGACGTGTCCAAAGCTCAAGAAGGAGTGTACAAGTGTTTTTCAAGAGGCGTACTAAACGACAACATCAACGTCAAGTCGGTGCATATGCTGGTGCACCAGGACTGGGCCGAAGTAGAAGAGCACGACTCGACTGTAAGTTAAACTTACGAAGTGTATTCCGAAACTCGCGTTTTTTCCGTAGGTAAACGCCGTTAAAATAACTATAATCATCCTTAGTTTGATTATCCTTGGAGGTATCGGGTATTTAGTGTACAAAATTTGGAAGGATCGGTTTCGACATCCAGGATATTTAGGTGGGTTTTCCGAATTTCCCAGCACAAATAATTTTATATAATTTCCAGAGCAACTAGGGGAGGATGACGATAGTACGGAAGAGATTTTCAGCGTACCTAGCACCTCGAAGGTTAGTGCACCACCAAGGGCTAGCAGTCCACGCATTGTCTCGCCTACAAGAGAGTTTGATTTACTCAATGTAAACACGGATTTTAACAGTATTTTAGAAACAGCTAATAATAAGTAGTTTACGCTTATTAGGGTAGGAAAGAATTGACTTGACAATTAAACTATAATGAACAATTGTTAATACATATTTTATTCAATAAAATCAATCTATATAAAATATTTCATTTTTAAATTTTCCCTACGTTAAAATAGGTAATAAATGGTAAAAAGTTTTGTGCTGTGAATAAGTTTTTAGTAACATTAATAATATATACGTATGTAATTATTATTTAACATGGAAGCAACAAACCAATTTTTTCAAAGTATTAAAATAGCATAAACCGAAAATTAGTAAACTACACCAGAAAACTTCAATTTAAATCCAAATTACAAACTAATTTTCGGTGTTATTCGTCTCTATACTCTAATATGTAAAACTATGTTACAAAATTACATAATAAATAATACAAATTGTGTCAATAGAGACAAATTAAAATATAACCATTGAACAACAAATGCTGAAACTAGATTGTAGTCGCGTAAATATATCAGAATAACAAGTTTTTAATATGTATATAGGCACTGTTATTATAAGTATTTAATCCATAAAAATATTCTACCTCCTTAAGACCAACCACCAGTCAATTTGTGAAACAGTTCCTCATTCAGCGTTTGATTGGCATCTTTTGACCGCGTCGACAAGAAAATATACCCACCAATAAACTCATGTATTACTTTACAATCAGCGGAAAGACAACTAAAAACAATGTTACCCTCTTCTAACTGCACCATCATATGCCTATGCTCCCAATTCACATTCCAAGCCTTCAAAGTGTTGAACCTCCACGTTCTTTGATGGTCGCCAGTGTTAATATCCATCTTCATCATGCGATTATAACTAACGCCAAGTAGCTCCTCTTTTTTAGACTCCATAAACTTGACTACGAATAAGGATATGCCGAAATCGGGGAGGAGTTGCCAGGCTTTTATGTAGTTCATTTTGGCGTCTAGTAGCGGGAGCTCGTTGACGTTTGCGTGAGATTCAAGTATACGCTGTGTGAGCTACGAAAATATTCAAATTTGGGTTATTTAATTATTATAAGAGTAAGACACAAAACTAACTTTTCCTTTCGGTTTCTTCAAGTACTTGGGCGACAGGTAGTCCTCAACATTTATGTCTAAACTGTTGGGGTTAATCGCTGGTCCATCAGTGCGTCTTTGCAAGTTAAGAAATTCTAAAATCGTCTGTTTTTCCGTTTCGTATGAACTATCAGCTAGCGAGCGCCCTTTTGCTGCTAGTCGACAACAAGCCATCCACCTAGCGTATTGATGCTCCTAAAAATAAAACCAATCTACCAAACGCTTAATTTAAACCAAAACAAAACTCACATCATCACATCTAATATACATCTCCGTCATCCCATCAGAACTAGGCACTTCCAACTTAATAACGTATTTATTCTGACTGATATTAACTACAGGCGTCACCTCGCAACCCTTCAAATTAATATTTGCGACTGCATTGCCCCCATGCATCATCTCCTCGCGACTTTTATACATGTACAACTGCAAATCCCGGCAAGTGAACCAATATTTCTTAAACGCCTTCAAAGTAAAGCGTTTCGGTTTCAAAAATCTTAACTGATCCCTTAGCTCTGGCACTTGAGTGATATCATTAGCAGGCTGATGTATAGATGTACCCTCTAGAGTAGTCTGCAGGTTGTTTAAAGCGGCGTCGATGTCGTCTTCAGACGGTGATGGTAAACTACCATTATCCATAGTAGGTTGCGGTTGGTGGGCTTGGATATTAACTTGCAGCTGAAAAAATCAGTTAGTAACAATAAGTTTTTATGAAGATTGTTAGTTACTTGTAGCGCAGCGAACATTAGCATTTCCTCTTCGGTGCAGTCGATTTCCTCGTTGAGGAGTTGCCATTTGGCTTGCTCGTAGATTTGGTTAATGCGCACTGCATCGTATTTTGGGTTTAGGTCGTAGAATACGTAGAATTTGAATTTTAGGCAGAGGGTGTCGTTTTCGCGGACGCCTTGCTCCATTATGCTTAAGGAGGAGTCGAGCCAACTAATCAAAGAGAGAAACTTAAGTGACATTTTTATTGTTGAAGATTTTGATTTTTTATGTTAAAATCCTTTCTCATCATCTACTTACGCTACGTTCATCCGGGCCTTCTCAACAAGTGACTTCGGCCTAATAAGATACCGCCTGGCTTCACTATTAGGCGTCGAAGGTGTCTGTGCCAAAAAACTGTCAGCTGACCCATTTAACTGATCGAGACTAATGCTGTCTGTTACATTTGGTGAATAACTGTTATTCATGCCATTACCAAACCCATTCCGCTTCCAAGTCCCCTAAAATAACCAAACCTATTATTGTACAATATTTTATTTTTTAAACGATAGTAATAAACGTACATTTCCCACTGGACTGCTTATCGGCGTGGAACTAGGAGGTGGCCCTCTGTTGGGCGTCACCGGCGCGCACATAAACGGCGACTTATCCAAACTCCCCGTGCTCCCCACTGGACTATTATTCCCTATAAAAGTATTTGTATCTGATGGCTGTTGGTTTTTCTGCACGCCATTCTGCTCGCTCTTTTTCTTCAACAAATCCTTATAGTTGTACTTTAGATGGTTGGGCTCTAGGGGTTTGCAAAACGACAGTTCCTCCGGGTGTCTTATGCCCAATTCCTTGCAGACTTGCACCACCGCCGAGAAGGTTTTTATGGAGAAGTCCACGCGCATTTCTAAATGGCGCAAATCGGGCAGTTGGACGTAGAGGTTTTTGTGCATGGGGGTGAAGTGCAGGAGGCTGTCGGCGTGGACGCCGCATTGATCCAGGGTGCTGCGGGTGCGGGCTAGCCAAATGTTGCGCTCGGGCCACCAGAGGGCGTGGTCGGACCAGTCCATGGAAATTTCTGGAAAATCAGAGGGAGGGTTAGAGAAAAATTTTGAAAATTACCGAGTTTTTTAAACGATAGTTAACCTTAAATAATAATGAATTTTCTAGCTCAAGTACTAGCCAAAAATTTTTTGATTGATTCTGGCCAGTGGTTCCAAAACTGTGATACTTGAATAAAAAGCTGTACAAAATTTTAAGTTTAAATATCTGGAACCGCGTGAAAGAAATACCAAAACTAGCAAACTAATTAAATATAATAATTAGTTATAAATAAAATAAATAAAAGTGAAATTGGTCCAGCAGTTCCAAAATTAAATAACATGCTTCTATTAGCGATTTTTCCGTCGAAACCTACAAAAAACTGCATCCAAATCCCATTAAATGCTTTGACCTACATCCATCTGTCTGTAACAAATCAATTTGCGCCTGGCTAGTTTACAATTTTTATTATAATAACCTTGAAACTTATTCTACAATAACACAAGAAAAAACTGATATCATTCCAGATTCCAACGCATTAAAACCGCATTAATTCTGTGACTATTTAAACATTGCATCTGACGTCATTTACAAATTGTATTATTAAACAAGGAATTTTTTTGAATCAATATCAATAGAGTGACTAGGCCTGATTGTGAATGAAGCGGAAGGAAATCGAGGTTTGTTATCTGGTGACGTCATATACCTAAAAAATCACCGGAAATACGAATTTGCTTATTCAGTGATGAGATGAGTCGAAAATAATTTTAATATTTTATTTTTGATATTATTTAATATTTGATAATTTAAAAAATAAAGTTGGATTTATGTTTATTTTTGTCATTGGAACAAGTGCCTAAGCCTATTTATAAACCAGAGAAAAAACGAATGATGTAAAACTAAAAATAAACTTAATTAGACGACAAACAGGAACTAAATTTACTTTAGGATGAGTTTACGTTGAGACTGAGATTAGATCATAACAATAAACATTTATGGCTGTGGTATTTAAAATAGAAAAGCTTCACAATATTCCAACTTATTGAGTTAATGATTGACCCATAAATCCGTTTCGTTTAATAAATAGTTCACTGAACCTGATTTAGCACGTGCTTTACCATTTCACGAATAACTAGATTAAACCCTAATAGTTTACATTAATCTAGTGACCCACTACTCGTAATCATAGTAACGACAAAAACCTGCATAAACCGGGCTTTAAGCCTTATCGTCCAAAAAATCCCCCACGTAATTATTCGCAAATAAATAAATTTTTGTTTGATTACAGGCAATATGGTGTAGGATGTAGGTGGGTCTAGAAAGTTGATGTTATTTGCTATAAATGGAATGACATAATAATCGCTCCATTGAGCAACATGCAAATGATGTGAAACATATGCGGCTTCTTTTCGTTTTAAAAGATGCAATTTACCGTTAGGGTACTTCAATAGTAATTATCGAATGGGTTTGGAATTTTCTGTTTGGATTGTGGTAAACAAAAACGTTATTCAATGTGGAATAATAACTCTTTACATAGCAAAGTTTGTGAAAGCTAATTAGAGGTGGTGTCTGTAATTTACAGTCTTTAAGATAAACAGAATGTTTTACCATCAGCCTATCATTTCTAAAACTAATTAGCAAACTTTGGGGGTGTTTTAATTTAACATTGAAAGAATTTAACGGTGTTGGCCTCCTCGTGGAGATTCCTAGCCGACGCCTATGACCATGTGGAGGAAACCGGGTGTTTATTTTATTCGGTTTCTATTTACACAGAGGGATTGCTTCTGCAGATAACAATGCGTTTGGTACATCGAACCAATCACTTCAGCTTCAGCACACATTCCTTTCCATAAAATCGGCTTAGGTTCGTCTAGTATAATTTGCTAGTATTTCACGTCACCAGCAGAAATTCTTAAATAATAAACGCCTCGCAGCACGCCCACAGAGATCATTTTACATGTCCTTTTGAGGTTACGAATACGAATAGTACATTCTGTAAACAAGATATCAACCAAGATCTCTTTAAGGCGTTATATCAACAAAACAAGTATTTTTTGTGGGAAACCCATCTAAATCTCAACGTAAATATTTATATTTCCCCCAAACATAGCGTTGTTTTGCTAAAATATCCATCGGATGGCAGGAGCTCTACTACAGTCTATATTTAAAATTTCGGTCAAGTTTATGTGTTTACGCACTAGAATTTAACCATTTAATCAAATACTATACTAACCAAGGTCCTCCACCAGCCGCAGCATAACACCTCCAATGTGAACATCGCCTTTAACACGTATTAATCTCTCCGTTTGTAAATCCGTAACATAAACCCGTAAATCCCAGGATCCATCGCCAATTACATGACCGTTTAGCATCATATTGGAAACTTGTTTTTGCTTCGTTAACACACTTTCAGGACACAAATCATTCACGTCACTGTTTAAAAACAGCACTTATGGATTTTATGCACATTTCTTGGTGGAAGGCACTAGGAAGCTCTCGTTGATATCGAAGAAACACGCACCACAACTACGTTAATCCAACGTGAAGAATAATCTGCTTAGGTTTCTGATTCTGAAGGCTCCTGAAGTAAATTATTGAAACATGTCCTTTAAAAATAGAAGGGGACACTAGGAAAACATGCGCATTTAGGAAAATAACACGTAAATTACTTAGGGAAGTTACTAGACTTCTATTGGCAACCACAACGCGTTTAGTCTATTGGTAACACTGAATCCACCACTACTGCGTGTTTTACTATTGGCAACACTGAATCGATTAATTTCTCTTTTTATGCCAGCAACAACAGTAAAAAATTCCTGAAACCCTTTAATAGACTGTAAGTTGTTGTTAGTTTTTATTTGCACTTTTTATATTTTATATATTATAAAATGGAATTTAAATCTCGCGCTCTTGTGTTTTTCCAACAGTGCTACCAATATCACTAGTGCTGCCCTCTTTTACCACTAAATCGAAGCTTTATAACCTGTGTGAAAAATCGACTAGATTCTACAAACGGTAAGAATTTTAACAAAAATCCGCTGGAATCGCCACAAAAAACACTTTTCCTAATACTCGAAACCTCCTGTGAGTGTATAGTACGAATTGCGTTGAGTTAAAACTAATTTTCGAGTTACTTTGTAACCTTGCAATATTCACTGATTACATAAACTTCAACACATCACCAAACCAAAATTTTTTCTGTGTTTTACCAGGAACCATGGCAGATAAACCAGTAGATAAAATCAGCAGGCCCATGAAGTTCCCTTACACATATTCGGCCAAATTTGCCCAATTTCCATGGAGATACTACTTCACTAACCAATGGATTTGGAAATACTATGCCATCTCCGTGGTTTTGTGCATTCCAGTTTTCAAATCCATCAGCAATTTGGGTACGTACTAGTTACATTAATAATAAACTTGTATTTAAATTCTTCTCTTTTAGCTAACTCCCCTGAGAATGTGGCGAAATGGGCTGAAATTCGTCGCCGTGAGGCTGCCGAACACCATCACTAAACTAGGCGCAAAAATAGTTTGTCTATAGAATATTATAGTTTACGTTCAATGTTTTTGTTACAGTCTCAAACTACTACAAATTAAGCATTAAATATTCAGTATCTAGCAGTACATGTTGATTTTATTACATTGGGGCTTAGGAGTAATTAAAACAAATGTCTGAATAGAAAACTAAACTTTTACTCACTTCCTCTCATCGAACATAACAACTTACAAAACGAAAATTGCAGCATAACGTCTCAATAAACTCACTTATTTTAAGTGGGGATAAAAGAAGAAACAAGTAATATTATAGACACAAATCAACTGCAATACAAGCATAACACATTCATACACTATCTGTGACTGTGATTGCTATATGGCTGCATACTTTGGAACCGTCTTCACAGCCGATTTCGTTGTCTTCTCGATTAGTTTAATAACATCCCCTAGACTTTTAACCAAAGTACGAAGTGCAGCTTTAGTTGGTTTGATATAATACTTAAGACCTAATTTCCTGCGCAGTGCATAAGCTTCAGCCAGTTCCAATCGGTGGTAGTATGTGAGGAATTTCGGATCATTTGCCAACGGCTTGTCGACTGTGACAATCTGCCCAAAGCCAATTTTCAACAAGGACTCACCAACGTTTACAATTCGGATTTTCTTCTGAAATATATAAAAGTTAAACTGAGTTTAGCTTGACGGTTTCTAGTTACATTGTGCGTGGTTTGGGGAAGCAGTACTTCGCATTGAACACAATTCTTCTCTTTTAGTACAGGAACAAACATCACTTCGTTTCCAGCAACTATAGTCTGCAACCAAGTAATTCCTAAGCTTGACACGTTGACTCCAGATATCTTAACTGGAAGTGGATGGTCGGTTTTTAATCCCGGTATTTGAACAAGTGGCTTGTGTTGTATCATCAGTAAAGCACCGCTGGGTTCGATACGCTTAACTAGTCCTGATAATTCTCTCCTTTCCTGGATGAAATGATTTGGAATATCCGAGGGTTTCCTAAACGTGGAAAACTAACACAAATATCAAGTTTTGTTTGAGTTTATTACTAAATACTTACAGGTCGGACTTTTCGCAAGGCTATAGTTAGGCCGACAAAGGCTACAGAGTAACAACCGAGCTGCAAATAAGCGAAAATTAACAAAAATGCGAAAACTGGTTTTAATCTCTTACCTGGACACCTTTTATATTTTGGTCCATAACATTAGTGAACCGATTGAATAAATTCGATACCTCATCCATTTTGGCTGTGTTGTTACCTGGATCAAACAACAAAACATTTATTTGCTACTCTAAAAATAAATCGGCTCTAATTATAAAAATTACTTCACCCACATTTGGTTTATTGTGGTTTATATCTTATGTCACCTAAGCAAATGTCAAACGAGTGGATAATTCACATAATGGGCGAAATTTATACAAGAAAATTATTAAAACTAAAAAAATAAGAATGTTGATATGTATTTCTGTTTAAATTACACGTTTTTATGATATTATTATAATAAGAAAATTAAATGTACAATATATTACGATTACGAACTTAGCACACAACATGTATTACTGGTTGCCTAGTTCCAATAGTTCAAACAGCAAATCAACAAGTTGTTTTGACATTTCATAATGTTGATTTTCAAATAAATTGCTTCGTACAAAAATGATTTTAATCAACTACTACAATCTAACCACGCGATGGCTGCCATAAAATCGTCCAAAGCTGCTTTAAGGAAAGAAATAAAAGCCAGACTTTCCTCACTAGCATCTACAGAAAAACATAAGCAATCAGCTAATGTCCTGGAGAAGGTTAGTTAATAAATAGGTAAAATTTTCCAGTAATTTACAATCCCTTACAGTTATTTCAGTTACCAGTTTACAAGGAAAGCCAGAGAATTTCCGTGTATCTTAGCACGGATAACGAAGTCAACACCGAGGGGATTGTACGGGATATTTTCGAAAATAATAAGCAATGTTTTGTACCTCGGTAGGTTAATTCCCCTCTAAAATTTATAAGTAGTATTATGGTTTGTTTTGTTGCTAGATATACGAAAACCACCATGGAAATGGTTAAACTGCGTTCAGTGGACGACTGGGCAAACTTGCCTCTAACCAAATGGAACATTAAACAACCGGCTTTAACTGAAAAAAGGGAGTCAGCTACAGAAACAGGTGCATGAGTTAATATATTGGAACACACATTAAAATCAGAGCATATTCGGTTGTTGAGATGCAAATACAATCCTTAGTAAAATTCATAACCTAATTTTAACCTTAAAATATCTGATGTGCCCAACACATGACTTTCTTATACGGATAGTATCACAATAATTACTTTTCGACCCTCGGATTCAACTATCAAAGCGCGCTATGAGAAATATAAAGTGTTTTAGGAATATCTCGTTTTTTTGAAATTTTTTTGACGGAATTTCAAAAAAAAGTTGAAACAAAATTTGTTCAAAATTCAATTCTAAATCAATGTTAAAGAATAAAAAAATCTCATAAATTGTTTATTTTTCAAGATATTCTTTAAAAACCTAAAAATATCATCAGGTAACTGTCACTTGTTTTGGTGCTAGATGAAAAACATTGAATGTGGCACCCACAATTTTGTTCAAACTCTTAAATATGAAATTTGAATCAAATCCGATAACTCGTTTTTGAGTTATGGTGGGTACAGACAGACAGACAGACAGACATCATGGCGAAAATGGTCAAAATCGATTCAGGGGCCCTCAAAACATGTAAATCCATCAAAATCTCGAAGTCGAAAAAAATTACGATTACAATACTTCCTTATACTTCGTATAAGAAAGTAAAAAGTACAAGATTTGAACTTTATGGGAATTATTTTTTTAAGGTGGTTTGGATCTTATTATTATTCCTGGAGTGGCTTTTACGCGAAGTGGACATAGATTGGGACATGGTGCAGGTTATTACGACAAATTTCTGGTGGATTTGAAGCAGAATCAGCCTTTTAGTACAGTTGCCTTGGCTTTTAATGAACAAATGGTCGAGGAACTTCCAGTGGAGCCTTCAGATGTACCCATTGATTTTGTCCTGTATTCCAGTTGTACAAAATCTGTGAAATTGCATAATAAATAAGGGGAAACCGAAATAATACTACAAAGAAATGTTTAGTTTATCAAATTTAATCCTGAACTTAAAAAATAATGGATTAGGTAAGAATCTAATGAGTACTTAGTACTTATATAGGTAGTCCCGAAATTCGAAATTTTGTTTTTTGACAAACATCAGACACAAAAATTTAGAGTGTACATTTCGTCAAACTTCATTAAAAAATCATGAATAACTCCACAACAAACCTGGTAAATACCGTTGTAAGTTCCGTGAAAAAACTCAAAGATCTCGTAAATGCCGCAGCTCCAACCGAGCAAGTCAGCACTCAGTTGCAGCTAATTCAAGAGGAGTGCGACAAGGGACTAGATTACAGATTAGCCGCAGGTTTACCACAATATTTCCCAATACCTTTTTTAAAATAGTACCTTAGGTAAAGCCGGTGCTTACGACGTAATCTTGGACACTTTAGACAAATACAAACAGGAGCATGCAATCGGAGTCGCATGTTTAAAAACCATGGTGGCACTTATGACTAAACAACCGGATTTACTCACCGATAGAGGAATCGTCGTCATGATAAAGCGTATTAATAGAGACTTGGATTTTGACTATAAGAAATTCGCGTTGAAATGGGCTAAAACCTGCTGTGTTGCAAACGAAGCAAACAGGTAATTATCGACTATTTCCCATTAGAAAGTTCCTCCGCTTTCCTTCCAGACAAAACCTATTCAACGCTCACATAGTCGACAAGCTAAAGGAGCTGTTGCAGGAAGTTAACGCTGAAACTTTGAAGGAAGTGCTGGCGGTTTGCAGGGCGCTAGTCCTCGATGATGATGACCGAGTGCACTTTGGTTTAGCCCATGAACGTGCCCGAGTTATAGCAAGTGAAACGCTCTGTTACCTAACCGGGCTGTTAGCCTGTAGGTTTGCGTAAACTTAAACCTTTAGCACTTTAAGTATAATTTAGTAATTTGCGTCAGGTTTCCAATCTGATGAAAAATTGGTTCACGATTTGGTGCTGACGTTGTCTTCGCTTGTGGTGCGAGCGGAATTTTGTAAGAAAGTCGACGATGCTGGTGGTTTGAAAATGATTCATGACATAATGAAAATGTTTAGTTCTAACGAGGTAAAATAAGGGAAAATATAAGGAAGTGGTATAAATTTTTTTTTGTGGTAGAAAATTATAAGGCAGTGTTTGAAGCTGATTAAAACACTAGCTGGAAACGATGAGTGCAAAGTGAATATAATTAAAAAGAACCTGGGGCCTGTTATCACACAGAATATAAAAATTCACAAGGTATGACAACAAATATTCTATAAAAATAATACTCTAATACTAACTAAATAAATTTAGTGCAATGCAGCCACAGTCACCGTGGGCTTATCCTGCATAGCAGCCTTAACCCTGCGATGTCCCGATAATAGTAAAGCCCTATTCGATAAAGGAATGGCCCAGATCCTTGTGGAGGTGATGAAACTTCACCCAGACCAAAAAGCAGTTCATGTAATTTTTTTTACTTATTTTACATGGTAAACGATTGAGAATATTATTATAGAAAAACGCCTGTTGGGCTATAAGAAACATGGTATCACGAAATCGAAACCAGTGTGAAACGTTTTTAGATTTAGGCGTGGAGGAGTTGTTGCAGCAGGATTTAAACCAGTTTGAGGATTTGGAGTATGATGTGAAGGCAGCGCTGAGGGACTTGGGTTGTCAAGTGCATTTAAAGGAAGAGTGGACTGGTAAAGGTGGTAAGTTAAACTGAAGTTTAACTCTACAGAAGACTAGGCGAGAAAACTTCTACGTCTTATAGTTTAAACATTTTTTTATATACACTCTAATAAAATAGCTGGACCCAAAACGTTTTTTTAAATATGCTAAAGGCTGTATTATTTACAGTTTTCGTGAAACATTATACAGGGTGTGTCGCAATAAGTGGAGGTCCATCCTCCGTCAATAACTTTTAAATCTCTTTTGAAACTTAGTAGAAACATGCTGTTAGTTTTTAATTTTTTAAAGCCTCACGGTGCGTTTAATCAAAACTTTACAAGAGATGAAAAAGTTTCCAAATTAAATTGCCTATTAAATGCAATTTTTTTTATAATTAGAATTTTAGGGACAAAAAAGTTCCAGAAGGTTAAACACTTTACTTACTTTAAAAAACCATCTTCTTAAAGTTTGATTTCAACAAAATTTTCACAAATTAAAGGTCTTTGGTATTCATTAGCAACTACCAAGAATTGGTTCTTCTCATTCAATTAGTTTAGAAGTTATTAGCAAAAATTATTTTTTTTTCTTAAACTTCAAACGCCTATAACTTTTTAGTACAACAACTTTTTGCGTCAATCGTCTTAATTTTAGGCCTAGTATTTACAGCTAAAGCATGTCCCACTTATTTGTACATATAAGAATCAAGTAGTTTTTTAAATTTCAAAAATGCGATGTAGGCAACCAAATATACAGTAATTTAGTTCCTCTAATTGGCGTACAGATGGCGCTTAAAACATAGGCTCAAGTTCTTGTACAGAGAGTCGCCTATCTTTTCTGTTATGATCTATGGCGTGCAGGCGCTAGTGTCGCATTGTTTATGTGTCACAACTGTCAAAATATACAAAAATAATGAAAAAATCAAATAAAATACCGAAAATATGAATCATTTCCCAACGGAAATCTAAGAAATCCTCGAAAACTCCCCTGCAATTGTTCAAAATGGGTAAAACGTCTAAAATCGTTGTGTGTGGCATGAAAGGCGTAGGAAAAACCGCAATTTTAGAACAAGTTATTTACGGCAACATAACGGACAAGACTGTATGTAAAACCAGAAGAAATTCTCTTTTCCCACATTACATTGTTAACCTAAATTTCCAGGAACTGCATCCAACAATCGAGGATATTTACATAGCAAACATAGAGTCCGATAAGGGGACACGTGAAAAGATGCGTTTTTACGACACAGCAGGTATAGAACACTCACAAACAGCCACAGCAAACGGCACTACAAACCAACAGCTACCCCGCCACTATCTCATCCTTGCTGACGGCTACATTTTGGTGTACGATACCGAAAAGAACGACTCATTGGACGTGCTTGTATCCCTCAAGAAAGACATCGACAAAAACAAGGACAAAAAAGAGGTACTTAGTTACCTATTAGTTAAATGGTATAAACACACATTTTAAACCTGAGTTATTTTAGGTAACCACTATTGTGATTGCTAACAAAACTAAGGAGGTGGAGAATGCGGAATTCGATTCGACTATTAGCCGGGCTACAGCGTGGTGTAATCGGGAGAAGATGCGGCATTTTACTGCTTCGGCTATGCAGAGGAACACCCTGTATGAGGCGTTTGTTTACATTACTAATAAGCTGAATCCACCACCGAGCAAAAGCACATTTACTCCGTTGTCAATGGGGCGTAAGGTTCTCAAAGATAATATCTAATAACTAAGTGATATTACCTACAAGTATTTATTTTCTTTAGTGATTTAGTGAAACAGTGATCTTGGTACTTAGGCTAATGTATTTATTTATTTAGATAGCTAAAGGCTAAAGGGATTGTAAACAAAAAAAATGTGATTTTCTAATTTTCAAGCGTTAACTCGTAGTTCCTTAAATATGTACTTAAAACTATTTATGTATTACGTACAGGGTGGTCCAGTTACGGTGTCCTCGTTATTATCTCAGAAACTATTGCGCCCAGGATAAAAAGTTTTATATAGAAGTTGTACAGTCTATAGGGTGAGTCATTTTCATGTGGCGATATAAAGTTGCATTTTTTTAAATGGAACACCCTGTGTTTTACCCAAAATTATGATTTCTCATCCAATTTACGGCTTAATATGCCTATTATTGATAGTTTCCAAGATATTCGACAAAATATTTTGAAAAATAATATTTTATTATGTGGGTGTAGCTTCCACCAGGTGTTAGAGCAAGCAATTTTATTGTTTCAATTTCAAAAAGACTCAACCAAAACATATTCTTTATTTAGTTAGTTTATAATAAAAAATAAATATTTTTAAAAAATTTACTATTTCCAATGCCTATCCGACAGAGCATTATTATTAGCTTCTAGGTCTACTCTATAAAATAATAGTCCTTTGTCAAATACTACGACTTTTTCTTACATATTATATCAATTTAAAGTTTACTTGATTTTTAAGACCAGAAATAAAATTTTCTAGCTAAAAAATAGAACTAACATTGCTCATTATAAACAGGCAGATATCATAGTATTTTTAGATATTTTCTCGAATATCTTGGAAACTATCAATAATAGGCATATTAAACCTTATATATTTTTTATCGTAAATTGGATGAGAAATCATAATTTTGGATAAAATATAGGGTGTTCCATTTAAAAAAATGACGCACCCTGTATAAATAAATTTATTTAAAAAATGTAACATGCTATAGACTGTACAACTTCTATATACAACTTTTTTTCCTGTGCCTAATTGTTTCTGAGATAATAACGAGGACACCGTAACTGGACCACCCTGTACTTATAGGATATTGGTTTATTTTTTATAATACAATGTGCTAGAAAGCAAACAGTTTTATCTCACTTGCCAACTCAATTTAATAAAGTATTTCTTGTACTACGTTGTTTATTTTGATCATCATAGGTGAGTTTTATTCTACCTTAAATACTTGAACAAACGAAGGGAAAACCGTGAGCTATGCCTTCTAAATGTGAGAGTGCCCCCCATTTATTCTAAATTAAGTTAAATTATACTCCATTTACGCTCATTATTTAACGATATATTTCCTTGCAGCTTTCTATCTGGTATCTGGCAGTTTTTATATAATATAAAAGGCAGTTTAATATCGGTTGTAACTTGCCTCTGCGCTAATGTTAATTTCTTTAATTTAAAGGTTAAAAAAATACCAAGGCCAGAACAGCCACATTATAAAACAATAAATCGAATATTTTGTTTACACTAAAAAAAACTAATAAATTGTTATCACTATAGTATAAACTAAACTGTATTAAAACGTGTAGATATCGTAGTGTGTTTTATTTTATAACTCAATAAATTGGTAGGTATTTATGTAAAAATTGCGGAAAAACTTTTTTAAACAGTTTTTTATTTGTATTTGTGTATGGGCAGGGTGCTTTTTATATGCTTGTATAATTAATGTAATTAGCATAAAACTGTGTTGCACCAGCACCAGATGGTGACCAGTGCGTAATGCAACTTGGAAACAAATTGAATCATTCTAGAGGTTGATGTGATTTAATTGGAACTGCAGGAGATTTCTAGAATTGTTTGGGGCTTCTTTGTAATTATCATCACATGATTTAGTTACATTATATCCACATACTAGTGGATAAAAGCGTACAATATTTTATAAACATAAAATAATTACACATTGGGTCATTTATTTATATCGCTTGGAAAAAGATAAATTTTATAATTATTGTTTCGATTGGATATTTGCCATCGCACAGAGAGCCAACAAACTAAATCAATACAGAAATTTGTCCCCTTCATCAACAACAACAACAACTTTAGATAAAAAATTATTATATTTTTCTCTCAGTTTGTCAAGAGTTTTATTGTATTGTGGTGTAAAAATACTATTTTTGTGAGATATTTCCGCATCACACGTCTAATTAATGTAAGTAACCATTGCAACTAAATTTTTATATTGTACCAATGGTCAAAAGTCGATATTATTGACCTTCGGCAATTGACAACAAGAGATAAGACGTTACAGAGATGTTGAGACTATTGATCAATTTTTGTAGGCTGAACATGATTAAATTTAACAAATTTTTCTTATTAATTTCAGATAAACTACTTCATTCACCATGACTATTATAGTATTTTTACGAAGGTAAGTTAATTTATACACTATAATTTATCTGTAGATGAAATATTTAACTAAGATTACAAAGTATTTATGTAACAGTACTTCACAAATGATACGGCGACAATTATTTGCTACTTGTTTCAGTTACAAAGTTTATAGCCTCACATAATTTGAAATAAAAAAATTAAACTAGTTTGGAAAAATGCGACATTCTATCTACAGTATACAGGGTGTTCCAAAAATACTGCGAAAAATTTGAGGGGGTGATCATTCTACGAAAAAAAGTTCATATCAACATGGGTCCTAAAATACTTACTTTTTTTTTGTCGTTATAGTTTGATTTTGGGGCGGTCTCAAAACTATCAAACCCAAATATCTCGAAAACGGTGCATCTTATCGAAGTTGAACAAGATTACCTTTTTTCGGAGAAAGCTTCAACATATCACAATTTCACATCGAAATTAATAAAAAAATTAACACAAAAAAGTGGGGGTCATTTTTACCCCCCGCCCCCCAGGTTTAAATTTCAAAATAATTTACACTCCATCTTATTGAGCATAAAACATTAGTAGATGTGGTAAATTTTATCATTTTACCTTGAACAGTTTCGGAGATATAAATAAAAACCTTCTTCAGGGTCCCAAATTTAAGGGGCTATAACTCGACGGGTAAGGATTTTCGGACCCATGTTCATAGGAACTTTTATTCTTAGAATAATCTCAGGAATCACCCCCTGCCCCATGAAATCTTTCGCAGAATTTTTTTTAAATTGGAGTGGCACTTCCTGTTTGGTGTCCTAATATTAAAATTGTTACCACCTGGCGTGATTACTTAATTAATAAACCCAACGCACAAAATTCTATAATTGTTATACCAACAGATTAATTTAACATATGTTCTATTTGTTTAACTGTAATTACTGAAAATTATCATACCAAAATAAATGCGCGATTACAAACTGACTGATAAACATATTTTTCGCAATTCTGCGAATTATATTACTTAAACTACCGAATCTCATGTGACAAAATTGATAACATTTGTTTTATTTTCGATGTAATATTATATTCCAAAGACGCGGACTATTGATCTTGTTGGCCTTAAAACTAGGTGTGATTCCGAGTCCAAAGTGCAATTTAATAGAAAAAATGATATTTATTTTATATAGTAACGTGACAATCTAATAGAACTTTGATATTTGCAGTAGTTGTTTACTTTAACTAGTTTTCTGGAAACAATGTGGAATTTTAGAAAAAATTCCTTTATCGTATAGGGTTTCAAAACCCAGCCGAAAAATAAAATAATTTCCCAACAAACTATCTATCAGTAATAAACAGCATTGAATTTCAAAATTCTTATCGCTTTTTCGTCATCATTCCACCAGCTCTTTGTTACCATAGGGAACTGGCTTTTTAAACCCCCGCTAAAAATAGCCTCTCTTCAGAAATTCGTTGTTTCCAGTCAGCTGTTTACTTTGTTTACTACTACAGTACAGACATTAAAAATATCTGATTACGACTGGTAACCTTTGGTGAAGGCCAAACTAGAGGCCCGGCTCTAAAGCAGTCGTCCGATTGGACGATTACTAGAGGTGTGTGGATGATGCAATAAATTTTTGTGCTTGCTACAACGAAAGATAAAGGAAATTGCTTAGTATAAGCGATATGGATTAATAAAGGGATTTACAGGTTGGCTGATGCAATGCCAAACTATGCTGCAATTGTTTTTGTGGATTAAAAATGCTAACGAAATGTATTCTTAAATATTGACGTCATAATATCGGGTTTATTGAGGAAAAAACACTTGGAGATTAAATTTGTTGTCTCCAACCCAACCTGTTTATAAGTTAATTAGAATATTTTATATTTGGACCATAATTTATGGGATTCTAGATATTCTCGGAGAAATAAAGGGATTTAAATGCATAAACATAACGCAATTTGTAATTTGTATAGGTAGTAATTAGACATGAATTTTTCATTTTGAACAAGGAATTTAGTTTTGGAATTTATGACGAATTTACTTCTTATAACACATTTTCTTGTGAAGTTTCTAATAAAACAATAAATTTAGTAACAATATGTATTATACAGGGTGTTCGCGCGAAGTGGCTCACTATTGCTAACTTCGTTACAAACTCGGTTAAATTAGCAAACTAGTAGCATTTGTTGCGCTGATTATAATGGTGAAAACAGAAAAACAATTGGCCATCTGGTTTTCGAGATATTCACAAAAATAACATTTTTTAAATGAAACACCCTGTATATTTTTGCAAAACTCAATGATAAATTAAATTCTGAACAAAAAATATTCTTATGCTTTTTCGATAATTATTTAAAATAAGCGAGTTATTTTGAAAAAAAGTTTGTGAAGTTTTAATTTTATCAAGTAGCCATGAAAAATATAATTTTGTAAATCTTCAATATTTTCGTAATTCTTTCAAGTTTTTTTCAACTTGCTTATATTCAAAATTATGATTCTTTTGTTTTAATAAATTACTATTCCGTTTTATGGCTACTTGATTTTAAAGAATTGCAAACTTTTTTCAAAATAACTCGCTTATTTTAAATTATTATCAAAAAAAGATGAGGACATTTTTTGTATAGAATTTAATTTACCATCGGTTTTCGCAAAAATATATAGGGTGTTCCATTTAAAAAAATGTTATTTTTGTGAATATCTCGAAAACCAGATGGTCAATTGTTTTCTGTTTTCACCATTGTGATCAGCAGAGAAAATGCTACTAGTTTGCTAATTTAACCGACTTTGTAGCTATAATTATAACGAAGTTAGGAATAGTGAGTCACTTCACGCGAACACCCTGTATTTTTCCAAATTTAATTTGCAGAACTTCCACTGCGATTTCCTATCTTATTTTAGACACTTTGGAACCAGACTTTAACTGGACTATAATAATAATAATTTCCGGGGTAAATTTGTAAAATTATCTGTTTCTAGTAAACACTCCTCCAACTAATTAAACTTTAGTCGTTTTATCTAATGAATTGGGTTAAAAGATTAAGTTTATAAAATATTCCAATAGTCAATAAGTATTTTATACAAAATAGTAAATATCCGTTACTATTGATAAAATACTAAAAATAGGTTTAAAAAAATTCTAACAGAAAGTGATGTATTTTTGGAAATATATTTTCAATAACGAAACTCTTCCTTACAACAGAATTTTAATATATTTGAAACTTTTTCTTCCTCTATATTTAGAAAACGAGTTTCCCAATTATAATCCTATTAAAAGTGATGGTTTCAAAAATGCTATTATACCAAGAGCAACAAAATACCAACATTTGTTTTTTGGACAAAAAATCCAAAACCTGTCGTCTATATAAATAGTAACGACTTTTAAAGAATTTTATTTTAAAGGTAAAATATATTTACAAGGCGATCCCTTAAAATATCAAAATATCAGCCACTATGCAAAATAAAAATTTTATCCAGACCTTACTAGATTAGATGATTTTTATCGATGCCAAAGATCACAAGTTTTTTTTTGTAACAACAGCTGATATGGACTGTGTTCTGCCCCCACCACAATTTATTTACTATATAGCTGGCAAATTCCTCCTGTACACCACATTACAGTTTACGTATACTGTATAACTACCAGTTTCGTGAGTTTTTCAATTACAACCTTCAATTCTGGCGAGCACAATTTTAACGAAACTCATCGCCAAGTACCACAGAACTAATTGTTTTGTGTCTAAATTCGACAAAATCTATTTGAAGTTTATTTTCGGGTTCTATTCTATGTACCATAAGAGTTACACTTAATTCTTTGCACGAATTTTCGGGCTGACTTAAATTTTTTTATTATTGAATTTTTTGAAAATACGACAAGATGCCAGACGTAGCTCCAAAAGTGAATAATTCGTAAGTTATTTTTTCCAACTACATACTGGAATGTTTTGTTTGTTATTCTCATGTACCATTCAAACTTAATTTTATTTCTTTTATTACAGATATTCTAACGAAATTGGCCGTTTTGCCAATAAACTTAGCCAGCCAAATGTGGGACTTTTTAGCCAGTTGCGTGGCATAAGCGTTAGCAACGGCGATCTTCAAAATTTGCCTTTGAAGGTGCGAGATTATCTACAAGAAAACGTGGAGTTGTGCGAACCAGACCAAATCCACATATGCGATGGTACCGAAGGCGAAAACAACCATCTACTTAAGCTCATGCAGCAACAGGGCTCCATAGTACCACTGCCCAAATACCAAAACTGGTAAGTTAACTCCTTTAAAATATCTACTTTGTTTATTATCTACAACTTCTTCCATAGTTGGTTAGCTCGCACCAACCCCGCCGACACCGCCCGCGTCGAGTCCAAAACCTTCATCTGCACCGAACACCGCGCCGAAACCATCCCCACCACCAAACAGGGCATCAAGGGCACTCTAGGCAACTGGATGTCCCCCAACGACATGGACTACGCCATCAAAGAACGCTTCACCGGGTGCATGCGCGGCCGCACCATGTACGTGGTGCCCTTCTCCATGGGACCAATCGCATCCCCCCTTTCCAAAATCGGTATTGAATTGACGGATTCACCGTATGTGGTGGCATCTATGCGTATTATGACTCGAATGGGGAAACCTGTTCTGGATAAACTGGTCGAGAAAGAGGAGTTTGTGAAATGTTTGCATTCTGTTGGGACACCGGCGAGTGGTTTTGTGGAGATGCCCAGCTGGCCTTGCGATCCGGAACGTACCATTATTTTGCACAGACCGATGAATAATGAGATTGTCTCGTATGGGAGTGGATATGGAGGGAATTCGTTGTTGGGGAAGAAGTGTTTCGCTTTGAGGATTGGGTCGACGATTGCGAAGAGGGAGGGCTGGCTCGCTGAACATATGCTGGTGAGTAAAGGCAAAGAAAACAGCCAAAACTTTTAGATATCTAAAAAAGTTTGATATAAGCGGAATTTTTTATTTACATTTTTTTTGTATTATTTAATAAAAGCGCGTAAATAGTTTCAAGATATCATTTACATTTATGGAGTAATAATAGTTCAAATATTCTTTAGAAACCCGGCGCATTCACCATAATTTTAACTTAGTAATTTTTATTTATTTTTTAAGAAGAACGTCTAAAAAATATACAAAAATAGCTTTTAGAGCCTTTGAACTAGTATTTTGTAATAAAACCTTTATTTCGCTTTGTAAAAATGTAAATTTCCTTAAAATCTGTCCAGTGGTTCTAAAACTGACACTAAAACTGTCACACTACGAAATCGGGCACTATTTTCAAAATGTTAGTTTAAAGGTCTGAAAAACATATGAAAAAGCCTTGAAACGAATTTTTTCTAATAAAATCTACAATTCGCTTTGTAAAAATGTAAATTTCCTTAAAATCTATCCAGTGGTTCTAAAACTATGACACTAAAACAGTCACACTATGAAATGTAGCAATATTTTCAAAGTTTCACCTTAAAGGTCTGAAAAATACACAAAAATAGTCTGAACCAAATAGATATTTTTAAGAACAAAGTAAATTTTATGAAACTATGTATTTAAATGTGTCCGAATTTCCAATTATCGCCTTCTCTTAGATTTTGGGAATCACCAACCCCCAAGGCAAAAAGCGCTACATCGCAGCCGCCTTCCCCTCCGCCTGCGGCAAAACCAACTTAGCCATGATGACCCCATCTCTCCCCGGCTACAAAGTGGAATGCGTCGGCGACGACATCGCCTGGATGCGCTTCGACCAAAACGGCCAACTCCGAGCCATCAACCCAGAAAACGGCTTTTTCGGCGTTGCCCCCGGAACATCCAACAACAGCAACCCCATTGCCATGAAAACAATTTTCAAAAACACCATCTTCACCAACGTGGCATCCACTAGTGATGGTGGCGTGTTCTGGGAAGGAATGGAGGATGAAATCGAGGATGGCGTGAAGATTACTGACTGGCGTGGCCAGAAATGGGTGAAAGGGGAGAGTAAATCACCAGCAGCTCATCCCAATTCGAGATTTTGTACACCGGCTGAACAGTGTCCGATTATTGATCCTGCGTGGGAGGCACCGGAAGGTGTACCGATTTCGGCGATTTTATTCGGAGGGCGGCGACCAGCTGGAGTTCCACTGGTCTATGAGGCTAAGGACTGGAACCATGGCGTGTTCATTGGGGCTGCTATGAGGTCTGAATCTACAGCAGCAGCCGAACATAAGGTAAATTTCTACTTTCATTAATACCTCGAGTTAAAATTTTACTTATTGATTTGTTTTTTCCAGGGCAAAGTCATCATGCACGACCCGTTCGCTATGCGCCCCTTCTTCGGCTACAACTTCGGCAACTACCTAAGACACTGGTTAAGTATGCAAGAGCGCTCCTCGAACCTACCGAAAATCTTCCACGTCAACTGGTTTAGAAAAGACACCACCACCGGTAAATTCCTATGGCCTGGTTTCGGGGAAAATTCCCGTGTATTAGACTGGATCCTTCGACGATTGGAAAACGAAGATTGTGCACGCGAAACGCCCATTGGTTTGATTCCCAAGGAAAGCGCACTGAATATGACTGGTTTAGAGGAAGATATTAACATGGGCGAGTTGTTTTGTCTGCCAAAATCGTTTTGGATGGAGGAGGTATTTGCAATTGAAAAGTATTTCAAGGAGCAAGTTGGCATGGACTTGCCGGAGGAGATTAACGTACAGTTGAGGAAATTGAAGCAACGTATTAATGAGATGTAGGAGGTAGGGAGGGAGGTACATGCATTTGGTGGTATTTTATAACTATTTGATAAGATAGTGTATTAAGTTTTGAGTGTTTAATGTTAGACTGTAAGTGTGATTTATGATAACTAAGCATAAATATTTTTTACAACTTGTATAAGATCTGTTTTTTTTTTATAATTATACTAGACAATAAAAAACTAATTTAAAGACGGAATATTATTCTAAATTTTAATTCCTAGAGCTTCGTAAGCTTCCTTTAAAATACGGGCCTTCCACACCTCGTATTCCTCAACATCATCCTCGTCACTTACCCTTTTCTTCAAAACTACTTTCTGCTCAAGTTCCTCAGCTAGTTCATCCATATTCACTTGCTTAGTTTTCTTACCACTTAGTCCAGTACTTTCGACGAATTTCTGATAATCTGTTGTAATTTCCTTCCATTGGGACGCTTTTAATCGACTCAACTGAAGAAATTTCTCGCGTTCAACTTTAACATTTTTTAACCTGCGTTAAGAAATTTATTTAAATAAAATTAAAACCACCTTAAACACTTACTTGCAAGCAGTATAAACAGCTGCAGTAACATATTGAGGATGCGAGAAATCTTTGATTTGCTGTTGGTTACTAGTGGCTTTGTATTGCTGCCAAATTTCTTCAGCTGTGTCTTTAATAAAAGTACAGCCACACTGGACGCACACTTCATTAATAGTTAGGAGCCTCTCAACCCCCAGAAGCTTTTCTACCACATGCAGTTGGTTTTGGTAGGCGGATTGCTTGGACAAGCCGGAAAGACGACGAGCATTCTCCTAAAAATTCAGTTTAACCCCAATTTCTACTATATGAACTTGTTTATACCGTATCGAAACTCAACCCTAGATATCTAGTAGCTAAATCCAAACATAGAACTGTTTTGGCGCTGTCACTAAGTGCTTTAACAGCCCCTTTGTTGTGGTAAACTCGAAGATATTCTTCCGCTTTCCTACCATGAATTATTATTAATAACTTGTTGGTCATTTTAAGTTACTTACTTTATAGCAGTCGAGTCTGTTACACCCAGTTTTTCCGCTGTGGTTAGTAAAAGTTTGTTTTCGTGGGACATTTTCGGTTTATGTTGACGGATGACGGCTTGTTTTTGTGAGGTTAGGTTAGGTTGCTTATTTATATGGAAAAAATATGAGAATTGTTAAAATTAAGTAATGTTGTTTGTAAATGTGTAGATGTGTGTTAAAGTGGGTAAATTATTGGAAAAAGTTGTTAAAAGTTTAAAAGAAATTTTTATGGGAAGTGTATGTTGGGTTGCCTATGTTGTGCATGCATTTTGTTAGGTTAGATTATGTTATTTACGTATTTAAAAATGTGGGAGCTTCCTCCACTTGTAAATTTCTATTCAAATCATCAGCATAAAATATATTTGCTGCAGGCTACACTACTTTTTTCTAGTAAGTACTGTTTATCATGGTTTTTCGTAATTTACTTCTTGTACCTGTCACATGAATCAACGGCTATTTTATTTTTCTGGAATAAATAGGTATTTATATTTACCTACTTAAATATTAAATAAATTCATTCTCATATGTTGTAAATGGTAAAAAAAAATATTTTTAACTTTTGGATATGACATTTATATAACGTAATAATACCTACAACTTTACATTACACATTACACATTCTTAGTCATCACTAGAATCGGCCCCATTTTCCATCACTAATTTTTTTCCTAATTTCATACCATTATTATTAATTTGTACATTTTTAAACTAGCGAAATACAGACATAACCTTAAAACGTAAATCTGACAGTTGTTGTCAGTTGTCGGAAACTGTGTTTACTGACGCCACCGGTAGGGGTTGCTTTGTAGTTTTATGAATGGAATTCCACAATGTGCGTACTATGCCACCCACACTAGAGTACAATGACCTTTTGGCGCGAATTTTGAATGAAATTATGGGAATTTTGGAAAATATACGGGATTTTGGGGAAGGAAATGCGATTTTGGGTTGATTAGACGTCTTTATAGTGATTTGATGGTGGTTATCGTCTGGAATGAGGGATTTTATGGGAATTTTTAGAAATATTTAGAAAAATGTGAGGAAATTATTGAAGTTTTTGTGATTTATGGTTTATGTATAAGGCGCGGTATACTTTTTAAAATATTTATATTCATTAAAATTTCAACTAAACTAAAAATGTGTAAGATTAGAATATAATAGGTATACAGGGTGTTCGCGCGAAGTGGCTCACTATTGCTAACTTCGTTATTATTGGAGCTACAAAATCGGTTAAATTATCAAACTAGTAGTATTTTTTCCGCTGATTACAATGGTGAAAATAGAAAAACAATTGAACATCTGGTTTTCAAGATATTTACAAAAATAACATTTTTTTAAATGAAACCCTATATATTTTTGCAGAAATCGATGACAAATTAAATTCTGTACAAAAAATGTCCTTAAATTTTTTTTATTATAATTTAAAATAAGCGAGTTATTTTGAAAAAAAGATTGCAATTCTTTAAAATCAAGTAGCCATAAAACGAATAGTAATTTATTAAAACCAAACAATCATAATTTTGAATTTAAGCAAGCTGATAAATACTTGAAAAAATTACGGAAATATTGAAAATTTACAAAATTATAATTTTCATGGCTACTTGATATTAAAACTTTGAAAACTTTTTTCAAAATAACTCGCTTATTTTAAATAATTGTCAAAAAAGCATAAGAACATTCTTTGTTCAGAATTTAATTTATCATCGATTTTTGCAAAAATATACAGGGTGTTCCATTTAAAAAATGTTATTTTTGTGAATATCTCGAAAACCCGATGGCCAATTGTTTTTCTGTTTTCACCATTATAATCAGCGAAAAAAATGCTACTAGTTTGCTAATTTAACCGACTTTGTAGCTCCAATAATAACAAAGTTAGCAATAGTGAACCACTTTGCGCAAACACCTGTATATTAAAAATATTAAATAAAATAGTAATATTTCCGTAATTTTTTCAAATTTTTTTCAACTTGCTTAAATTCAAAATTATAATTGTTTGGTTTTAATAAATTACTATTCCGGTTTATGGCTACTTGATTTTAAAGAATTGCAATCTTTTTTTCAAAATAACTCGCTTATTTTAAATTATAATAAAAATAAATTAAGGGCATTTTTTGTATAGAATATAATTTGTCATCGATTTCTGCAAAAATATATAGGGTGTTCCATTTAAAAAAATGTTATTTTTGTGAATATCTCGAAAACCAGATGGTCAATTGTTTTTCTGTTTTGACCATTGTAATCAGCGGAAAAAATGCTACTAGTTTTCTAATTTAACCGACTTTATAGCTCCAATAATAACGAAGTTAGCAATAGTGAGCCACTTCGCGCGAACACCCTGTATATAGTTCTTATATTTTAATATTTTGGATTTTGTAAACTCTCCTTTATGTGCCATGTTGATGTTATTATGTACTTTAAGTAAGTATGCTCAATAAATTTCTTATTCTTATTAAAAAAATTATCCTTATTTTCTAGTAAATGTCGACGCTTGTCCACATTTTTCCTATATGGTCCCCAAACCTGTCTTGATTACTGACATCAACCTGTGAGACAATAACATGTTTACATAAGACCATCAAGGGCACTCGATGTTTCTCCTCCATTGCGTTTGGAGATCATTGGTACCCCATTCGTTGAGGCATGGTCACAGAGGGAGCCTGGACCAAAGAGATGCTGAGGCCACGCTCCGCCTTTCACTCACACACATCCAATGACTGCCCTCGATTCTGGCTGTCTTCTAATCTGATGATTATCTCCAGCCTCATTATTCTAAATCCGTTCGCGACTGGCATCTCCCCTCACTTGGCGCCTGATTACCTTGTTTACATTTTTTTATCTGCCTGCTATAACCAAGGCCAAATATATTTAGTTATTTAGCAATCGAATCAAATAAAATATTTTCGATTAATTTTCTTCAAACTGTATTTGTTTGTGAAAGGAAGCAGAAGCTATTAACGAATTTATTGTACACACCACGTATTAATCATGTGCCCATTGTCCCTGATGAACTCTTGTGGAATTGAGAGCTGCATCAGTATGCATGATGTGTTGTCTCAATGGGTATTTGTTCCTTTTTGAAATGAAATGAAATACCGTGTGCATGGGAGGTGGAGGCAGAAGAGAACAGCGCGCGCCTCTCCCGTTAGATGGATTGGCGATTTGGAGATTTGCCAAAAGAAAAATGTGGTATTGTGCGTGGGTGGCACGCCCCATGATGATACGCACAAGATTTAATTAAGCACATTAAACATTAAATATCTCTGGATTTTATTTATTTATCTTTCTTCCTCAACTCCCACTAAGTTCCGTTATTTATTGAAGTGTGAGAAAAACTCGCTCTCTAATAAGTTCCATGTTGTGGCCAAAGAAATTTCAATAATTTTTTGGGATGGTCAATGGTTCGTGAAATATTAGATTTCTAAGATATTTGGACCACTACCACACTATACCGTTTTATAAAGTGCTTTAGGATGCGGTTTGGTCCAGGCAGTGATGCGCAAAGAATTTGGTAATCTTGTTGTAGGCGATTTTTAGACAAAACCGCAAGGAAATTTGGGAAAAATTGCATCAGAGGTTTAGAGAGAATCGAGGTCATTAGTAGATGGTTTGATTATATTAAAATAATATATATTAAAGTACTTATAGGTATATCTAATCTGTAGCCTGGAAAATTTACACAAATTTTAACTATAGAAGTTTTAATATTTTAATATTTTTTGATATGGGTGCTAAAATCGCTACCAAACTCGTAAGTAAACCTTGGCAGTTCCAAAAAAGAAAAAAAAAACAGGCCAAGCCCCCCACAAAACCCTAAACAAACCTCTCCATATACGCATACGAATTTCATATAAAATCGATGACATCTCCGGTTCGGTTCATAATTAGATTTCGCTCACGTACCATGGTCCACACCTGACTGTCTGAATTTCTCTCCCGATGTGTCAATCCGTTTTGAACAAAGTGCTAATGAAACACTGACTAATGTTTGTCCATATATACATATGTGTGAGCGAGAGGGTTTCAAGGGTGAGGAGCAAGAGGGCAAACTCCTGCAGTGGCTGTGCTGGCCAAGATACCTGCACGTCCGTTGGCGAGCGGTCGTTCGGTCGATCTCTCCCAGGCCTCTGCATATTGATTAGTTTCAGCTCAGGTCACCACGCACCTCTGCCTTCAAAGGACGAGCGAGGTCTGCTTCAGCACGGTTTATTGAATGTGAGCACTCCCACATTGGGGCAGGAAAACATCAGCACGGAGATGTATGAGGGAGATATTTTTCAACTGGATTTTTTTATTATTTCATTCCAAGTTTTTTGAAATTCCACAAAAAACAGCCTTGGAACTGTTTTTGTAATAAAACCTTTGTGAATATTCAAATTAACTTAAAATCTGACCAGTGATTGTAAAACTGTGGCACTAAAACTGTCAATCTACAAAATTTGATGCGATTTTCAAAATTTCAATTTAAATGTCTAAAAAATATACAAAGAGCCTTAAAATTATTTTTTCCAATAGAACCTACATTACACTTTGTAAAACTGTAAATTTACTTAAAATCTAACCAGTGGTTATAAAACAGTGTTACAAAAACTGGCAAACTACGAATTCAGGCACTATTTTCAAAATTTCATTTTAAGGATCTAAAAAACACACAAAAACAGCCTTTAGAGCGCTTGTACGATAATTTTGTAATAAAACCTACATTCCACTTTATAAAAATGTAAATTACTTTAAAATCTGACCAGTGGTTATAAAACTGTGGCACTAAAACTGTTACGCCATGAAAATTTATGCTATTTTCAAAGTTTTAATTTGAACGTCTGAAAAATATACAAAGACAACCATTTGAGAGGAATTTTACTAACAAAATCCACATTTCGCTTTGTAAAAATGTAATTTTCCTTGAAATTTGACCAGCGGTACTGAAACTTTGTCGCTAAACCATCATCAATGCACGAAAACTGGTGCTATTTTGAAAATTTCAATTTAAATGTCTAAAAAATATACAAAGAGCCTTAAAACTGATTTTTTTAGGAAAACCCACATTCCACTTTCAAAAAATGTAGATTTACTTAAAATCTAACCAGTGGTTCTAAAACTGTGATGCTAAAACTGGCACAATATACGAAATCTAGCACAATTTTCCAAATTTTATTTTAAGGATCTAAAAAACACACAAAAACAGCCTTTAGACCCGTTGCACTATAATTTTGTAATAAAACCTACATTCCACTTTGTAAAAATGTAAATTACTTTAATATCTGACCAGTGGTTATAAAACTGTGGCACTAAAATTGTTATGCCATGAAATTGGTACTATTTTCAAAAGTTTTAATTTTAACGTCTGAAAAATATACAAAGACAACCATTAGAGACTTGGGAGGAATTTTACTAACAAAACCCACATTTCGCTTTGTAAAAATGTAATTTTCCTTAAAATCTGACCAGCGGTACTGAAACTTTGTCGCTAAACTATCATCAACGCACGAAAACTGGTGCTATTTTGAAAATTTCAATTGAAATGTCTAAAAAAATTTACAAAGAGCCTTAAAACTGATTTTTTTCAATAAAACCGGCATTCCACTTTGTAAAAATGTAGATTTACTTAAAATCTAACCAATGGTTCTAAAACTGTGATGCTAAAACTGGCACACTATATGAAATCTAGCACAATTTTCAAAATTCTATTTTAAAGGTTTGAAAAACACACAAAAACAGCCTTTAGAGCCCTTGCACTATAATTTGGTAATAAAACCTACATTCCCCTTTGTAAAAATGTAAATTACTTTAAAATCTGACCAGTGGTTATAAAACTGTGGCACTAAAACTGTTATGCCATGAAATTGGTAGTATTTTCAAAAGTTATAATTTTAACGTCTGAAAAATATACAAAGACAACCATTAGAGACTTGAGAGGAATTTTACTAATAGAATCCACATTTCGCTTTGTAAAAATGTAATTTTCCTTAAAATCGACCAGCGGTACTGAAACTTTGTCGTTAAACCATCATCACTGCACGAAAACTGGTGCTATTTTGAAAATTTCAATTTAAATGTCTAAAAAATATACAAAGAGCCTTAAAACTGATTTTTTTTAGGAAAACCTACATTCCACTTTGAAAAAATGTAGATTTACTTAAAATCTAACCAGTGGTTCTAAAACTGTGATGCTAAAACTGGCACACTATACGAAATCTGGCACAATTTTCAAAATTTCATTTTATGGATCTAAAAAACACAAAAACAGCCTTTAGAGCCCTTGCACTATAATTTTGTAATAAAACCTACATTCCGCTTTGTAAAAATGTAAATTACTTTAAAATCTGACCAGTGGTTATAAAACTGTGGCACTAAAACTGTTATGCCATGAAATTGGTAGTATTTTCAAAAGTTATAATTTTAACGTCTGAAAAATATACAAAGACAACCATTAGAGACTTGAGAGGAATTTTACTAATAGAATCCACATTTCGCTTTGTAAAAATGTAATTTTCCTTAAAATCGACCAGCGGTACTGAAACTTTGTCGTTAAACCATCATCACTGCACGAAAACTGGTGCTATTTTGAAAATTTCAATTTAAATGTCTAAAAAATATACAAAGAGCCTTAAAACTGATTTTTTTTAGGAAAACCTACATTCCACTTTGAAAAAATGTAGATTTACTTAAAATCTAACCAGTGGTTCTAAAACTGTGATGCTAAAACTGGCACACTATACGAAATCTGGCACAATTTTCAAAATTTCATTTTATGGATCTAAAAAACACAAAAACAGCCTTTAGAGCCCTTGCACTATAATTTTGTAATAAAACCTACATTCCGCTTTGTAAAAATGTAAATTACTTTAAAATCTGACCAGTGGTTATAAAACTGTGGCACTAAAACTGTTATGCCATGAAATTGGTAGTATTTTCTAAAGTTTTAATTTTAACGTCTGAAAAATATACAAAGACAATCATTAGAGACTTGGGAGGAATTTTTTCTAATAAAATCTATATTTCGCTTGGTAAAAATGTAAATTTCCCTAAAAACTGTGCAGTGGTTATAAAACTGTGGCAGTAAAGCAGTCACATTTTCTTGTTTTGTTCAGAATTCAATTTAAACTTCCAAGAAATTGTTTTATTATGATAGCTATCTACCTTAAGCAATGACCTTTTATCAGAGGGGCAAAGTACAGGAAGATCGCAGCGCAAGCAGGTAAGAGGATGAGCCAGGATGTAGGTAATAGGATGTTAGGTCCACATCTACCAGGTTTCCCAACTTCTAGGGATTCTCCTGGCTGGCATGAGCCGACCGACAGTCTGCCACCTCATGATATATGATATAATATATTGGCGTTGTATTCTTGTATATTTGTTTCGATTACAAAGAAACATTTAGTATCGTTTAGTTGGAAATAATACCTAATACATTTAAATCCCACCCTAGGGAGTTAGTTGATGGGATTAGAGATATTTCTTGTATTTCATATGCGACCTTCGAAGTGATAAGAAGAATTTTAGAAGGTGGCTTCCGGTTTTTATATGAAGAATTTATTAAATAAGTAGACCATATCATCTAAAGTAAACTGGCTTGTCCTGCTGGTTAATTGTGGGGTTATTACATAACCCAAGAGCCACTTAGTGAGGCAAGACAAGAAATCAGCAAGCACACATAGTTTCTGGTTTAGCAACAAGACGACCACGGGGAGGAGATCCACGGATGAAGAGTCACTCTCTTCCTTGTTGATGTGTATGTTGACCAATGAACTCGTCTAGCCATCCATCAAGTTAAGCAAACATCGAACAATATATATGTTTTTTGTGGAGTTATCGAAGGATTGCAAATGAAGGATGCCACCACCACCACAACCATCATCATATTGCTACATATCAGCACAGTTAATGACATTTCCGCCTTTCACCGTCCACTGAGGACGCGTGCCACAACTACTAAACATCTATTTTGCTGCTTGTCATTACTGATATTTGACCAGTGGAGGATGGCATCACACCGTCTCATTAACTGGCTATGTAACCGGGCATTTGGTACTTTATCTACCGTGTTGTAATGTAACCCATACGCGGATGTCGCTGCAAACGGTAAATAATCACAACATAGGCCAATCACTGACTATCGAACTGTGACCAAGAAAAAGACAAAATTTCTAGTGCGAGCCCTAACAACTAAATGTTCGGACAAAAGTAAATTTTTGAAGTATAAAAGGAGAACTGGAAATTTTACGCAAATAATTAGTAAACACCTAACAATACGATAAGATAAAGCCTTAATAACAATATTATGCATGGAAGAAAATTATTTATTGGATTTAACAATATTTTAACCTTAATAATTAGCAAACTTTACAAAATGAATTTGCAACTAAATGTTGGGATAATTTTTAATTTAGGACCATTAATAAGATGTTACGTCGTCTCCTTTTGCTTTAATAGCTGCCTGTATTCTAGCAGGCATTATATTTATCAAATTTTGGTACAATTCTGGCGTGAAACTGTCCCAAATTTCTTCTATTTTGGTCTTGAAGTCCCCAATTGTTCTTGGTGGATTATTGCGTAGAATACGTTTAATTTTATGCCAAAGAGTTTCAATGACATTTAAGTCCGGACTGGATGAGGGTCATGAAAGCACCTTTATGTCGTTTTCCCCAAGTTCCAAAACTGTGATTTTTTAAAAACAGTCGTTAGAAAATTACGTCACTTTTTCAAGTGCAATTTTAAAGCTACGAAATATGCCTAAAATCATCAAATAAAGACTTGGAGATTTTTCTGTACATAAAACCAACATCCAGCTTTGCAATAAAGTAAATTTTACCAAAATCCAACCAGTGGTTCCAAAACTGTGATTATTTTAATGTAGGTAGAACCCTCAAAAAACACGTTTTTTGAAAAGTGAACTGTGGAACTCGAAAAAAATCATATTAACATTTCAGGATTTTTTCAATATAGTACGATTATTGAGCTTTGATTTAAATGTTTTTTGACACAAATCCAACCAGCGGTTTCAAAACTGTGATTCTTTAAAACAGTTACTAGAAAATTTTATCATTTTTAAAGGTGCAACTTTGAAGCCCCGATAAATGCCTAAAATCACCAAATAAAAACTTGTGTTACTTTTTTGTAAAGAAAACCAACATCCAGCTTTGCAATAAAGTAATTTTCATCAAAATCCGACTACTAGATCCAACGTTTTGAAAATAATAATTCTTTGTTTCTACAATTTTCCTGCTGGGTTAAAGTGCCACAGTTTTGGAACCGCCGAGCGGATTTTTACGAAATTTACGTTTTTATATAACTAAATGTTGGCATTGTAACAGAAGAAACCATCAATATTATGGAAGTTAATTTAGTAATAAACTTTTGGGCGTATGGAAAAAGACAATCAAATTTACTTTTGTCCGAACATTTATAGGGCTCGTATAAGAAGAACAAATACTAAAGTAATGGCTTTTAATTAAAATCGTGGCAGGAGGAGGAATGTTGGGTAGAATTTATTACAAGAGTTTTTTCCAAATTTATATCAAATAACAGAGCAACAAAAATTTCTTGGGCAAAATTCCAAAAAATTCTAGTATAAGAGAAGAACAAAATAATAAATTGACTTCTTCGCACACAATCAAACAATAAACAATTCCAATCTCCTTTATGGGTGACCACTTAACTCAGGGTCTACAAACTCCCATTCCCATCGGATTATTAGTATTCACAGTTCATCTATTCGTTTCTGCTCTTTTATATTTTTTGTGATGAAGGCACCCAGTGAATAACCAATTGGCATTTCCCAATTTTATCGACGATCAAGAGAAAACCCAACAGAATCCCAAAGCGGTATTTTACGCAAACAAAAATATTTTCGTATTATATAATATTTGTATGCAGAAATGGTGCAGATGGAATTCGTTTCTCAACAGTTTTGGTTTGTTGAGAAAAATATGTTGAGTGTGGAATATTTTATTTGGTGCTGTTGCTAATGCTAAAACGTCATTGCAATTGTGTTGACGTCGGTCTGTGAATAATTATTATGAAGATTAATTTAATGTATGTAAACGGGACTTCATATTATTATGATTTTTGTCCAGATTTTATTGCTAGTTTTGGGATTTTAACCAATTTTGTATTAGACTACTCCCCCGCACAAAATAACAACGTGAATAATTGAGCAAATTGGATGAAATTCTGTAGTGAAAATATCGAAGGGGCGCCTTGTTGTTGTTATTGTTATTGTTGAATGGACAAACGAACCGAATATTTACAACCCGTGGTGGTGGTAGTTTCATAAATAATTGATGAAGGCGGGTATGAAGTTGTGAGGGCGAGCAGAGGCGCGCTTGTCCCCCAGGTGTGAGACCTCTAGCCCCACACCAGGGTTCGTGTTTGTCACCATGGCTACGGGAACGATGCTTTCTTCTGCTGGGATATCGACCGGACCTGCAGCATTTTCCGTTAGGTATGTTCCCGCCCATTTCGACTAGAAAACATCTCGACATGGTGGATTTTTGGTGATTTTGCTGCTAATACCGTTAGGAACTTTCTTGGAATACAATTGAACATTTTGGTGATGGTTACGCCTCCAAATTGTGAATTAAGTACAAAGCAGGCGAAGGAGTTGAGGCCATCATGTACACGCAGTATTATTGTCCGCTGTTTCCTGGTGTTGTCTATTAAAAATCAATGCACGCCATTTGACAAGCTCTCAGCAAGAAGAGCACACAGGACGCTAACGGTACTTGCGACTCTTTATGATTTTCTTGCCGGATTGATGAGGAAGAAGACATGCGGCGGTTGACTGTTTTAGCTTAAGTGCCAAGCCCAAAATTATCATAAGGAACATTTATTTAACCCACGAAGAAAACACGAAATTTGATAGATTATACTTGGGACAAAGATTGTAGACCATTTTTCTTATAATTGGTCAAGTAGACTTAATAGCTTATAATATATATTACAGTAAACTCCAAGAGAATTAACTCTCAGTTAAATTTATCTACCATATAAAAGCCCAGCCTTAAATGACTATACTACATAAGAAAAATCTTACATAGAAAAACTTTCACGCAACAAAAATCTCTAATCAATTCTCTGTATATTATTGTACTCCCCCACCCCCCTTTAACATTCCATCCACTTCCTGTTCACGCTCATTCCCACCCCCACCCGCTTCTCTTCCCAGAACTCCAAAACTGCCACTTTCAGAGAAAAACTTTTGCTGTTCTGCTTAATATCCGATCGATAAGCCACACAATTTTTTTTGCCTTTTTCTTAAATCATGCAATAGCAGAAAAACCAGGGCATTGCTTCCCGCACCCCCTCCACCTGGTTATTAGAGTGTATCACCTGAGATGAGTCAGAGGATGGTGGGTGGTGGTGGAAAGTGAGATGTATGTGGCGTCACGGGCGTCCAAAACAGAGATGGCCAATGCTGCGGAGAATATAGCCCATGGGCCAATGAGATGGCGTCTCGGTGGTGGCGTACTGGCGTCGCCAACGCCGTTGCCATGGGCGATGGAAAGACGCCGGGGATACAGACAATGAGGGCAACTTGTTTGCTTTGGGTTTTTTTTTTGTGGTGGAGAAATTGGACATGTAAATAATAATTTTGCTCTCGATTCTAAATAATATAAGTAACACAGCAGTCCCGAGTTTAATTTGTCTGGAAAAGTTTGAGTGTGCAATTTTTTTTACAAAAGTGAGGTTAGACCATTTAAATTTTTTAAATAATAATTCCAATATTTTGTTTTATAAATATATTTACCTTAAAATCCCATCAGTGTCTTCAAAATTATGGCTGGAAAATTGTACAAACACAAAACTGTCTAAAATGTGATAATTTTGGAACCACTGCTCGGATTTTGGTGAAACAAATTTTATTCCAAAGCTGAATATTGGTTTTATTGAGAAAAACATCGCAAAGTTTTTATTTTATGATTTAAACTATTTTTTGTGGCTTCAAAGTTGCACGTCTCGAAAATAATTTTTGAACGATTGTTTAAAAAAAGTTTGACTGTCCAATTTTTTTTATAAATGTGAGGTTACGGCGATTGTAATTTTTTATTATATAGTGTCAATATTTCCTTTTAAAGAAACATATACTTCTCCAAAATCCGCTCAGCGACCTTGAAATTGTGGCACTTTAAATGATGGAAAATTGTACAAATAAAAAATTGTGTCATACTGCTTTTAAAATGTGGTAATTTTGGAACCACTGCTCGGATTTTGGTGAAATAAATTTTATTCCAAAGCCGAATATTGGTTTTATTGAGAAAAACATCGAAAAGTTTTTATTTGATGATTTAAACTATTTTTTGTGGCTTCAAAGTTGCACGTCTAAAAAATAATTTTTGAGCGATTGTTTAAAAAAAGTTTGACTGTCCAAATTTTTTTATAAATGTGAGGTTACGGCGATTGTAATTTTTTATTATATAGTGTCAATATTTCCCTTTAAAATAACGTATATTTCTCCAAAATCCGCTCAGCGACCTTGAAATTGTGGCACTTTAAATGATGGAAAATTGTACAAATAAAAAATTGTCATACTGCTTTTAAAATGTGGTAATTTTGGAACCACTGCTCGGATTTTGTTGAAATTTACTTTACTGCAAAACTGACAGTTGGTTTTATTAAGGAAATATTATCAAATTTTTTCTGTCGATTTAAGGCATTTTTCGTGGCTTCAAAATTGCAGATCTAAAAAATAACATAATGTTCAAATTACTATTTTTAAAAAATCAGAGTTTTGGATTCACTGGTCGGATAGTTGACTAGAAACGTTTATTTAAAAGCTTAATGATTGTATAATTTTGAAAAAAATCATAAACTGTTTACATGGGGTTTTTTGGGGCCCCAAGTCACACTTAAAAAAAATCGCGTTTTTTGAGATAAAATGCATAAGAAAGTAAAAATGATTAGTGTATGTGTGTTATGCGTTTTGTCAACTCTTTTGCACAAAAAACTGAAAAGTTTTCGGAACCTTGGTTACCTTGGGGCACCCCCAACACTCATTTGTACAGCCGCAGTCGATAATTACCAAATAATTTGTGTGGCACGCTCGTGCCAAGGTAGAAAAACTGATAAAGAGGCTGAATGTTGAATTAAAATTGTGGACAACAGATCGACAGTCTGCCGGCTGTGATCTCCAGCTGTTCCGCGATCTCGCTCACGCACAGACAGAGGCTGGCTGCTGCTGCTGTTGTCGGTTTTTGTTCACCTCTTTGGAATGAAAACGGCTTTACACCGTGTATTATAGATGATGCAGACAGATAAACTCAGACAACACGTGCCCTCAATCAGCTGATTGTTTTTTCGGACATCTGCCGTCTCAAATCATTTGGTAGAAGAATACTGATTTGCTCATAATTTGTCCTAGACGGGGAAATAAATGACGTGGTGATGACCCTTCCGAAAAATTCGTTACTTGTCGCTATTAAAATAAAATTACCCAAACAACCTTTCCAAGACCTAAACACCTCGAAGGTTTTGATAAATTGCACTTTTCCCTATCTGCAATTTTCCCTTATACAATATACACGAGTCATTGAGACAAATAAACGAGTTTCTTTAGAACTACACTGCCCTAGGGTCACCACTATCATAATTTACTCTTTTACAGAAGGGTTAATGTTTGTATATGCAACGCGTTCTTTCCTTTTTGTTATTTTTTTTGGTCTAATGTCCGATGCGATGATGAGATGACTTTACCTGATGGTGGAACTGGAACCGGTTTTGCATCAGTTTCGTTAGACGGCAGGGTGGCGAAAGTCACTACCGGAAATAAGAGGTGCTTCCGTTGGTGAGACGATTAAATGGTTTCGGGGGCTATTGTTCCTAGACCATGTAGAATTTCGGCTTTGTCCAACCAAGAAAAGCTTGTTTACATTGGAGATTAAAGCTTAACGTTTTCGAAAATGTCGTCGTAAATTAACTACTTATTTAAATAGTCGAAAAATAGCTACGAACCAAATTTTAATGTTTAGTTCTTAGGATTCCTATAGATACTATTTTCCTTCATAACATTTTCAGAGGTCAAAATATTTTTATTTTCAGTTTTAGAATAAAAATTACTAAAATGTTAAACTGTACAAAATTGAAATATTTTTCTACAGGTCAAGGGAAAAATGTACAAAAAGTCTAAATTATAGTAGAAAAATAACATTATTTATTCGAAAGTATAGGAATGTGTTATTACTATTATACATTTTCTTTCATTATTCCATTTCAAAAAAATACTTAATCAACTAAAACGAATTTATAATTGAATTACACAAACCACAGTTTAGAAATACGAAATCCAAAACTACTTCTTCGCCACTGCCGTCTTCAGACACTCCACCAAATGCTCATCATAATTTTCCAGCACAACCTCATCGCACACCTCACAAGTGATCCTGGTAATCGACCCAGTGATTCGTGGTTTCTCGACTTCCCCACAAGTTGCAGCGTGTGTCTAAGAAAAAATCAAATTAAAACTTAAAACAGCGAGATGTTACCTACGACAAACCTCCACTTCATTCTTGGGGAAAGGACGCGAGCATATTGGGCAATTAACGGTTTCTACTACTTCGAGGACGCGCTTTTGGTGTTTTCGTAAGCACTGGAAGTGTTCTGGTTTGGAGTTGGAGACCACGGGTTTGTCTGCAAGAAATAAAGTACCTATTAAGTAGTGTTTATAATGTTCTAATTTATAAGTTTTACTTTTGTTCTTTTTAGTATTCTTGTAGGTCCTTTGTGTGGGATTTTTAGGTACAATTCGCTGTCGCACAAAATCGTCATCTTGCTCCACATCCTCAACTATTTTCAAACTCTCACTAAAGTTCTTGATCATCTCCTCTTTTTTCTGCTTCTCCGATATCTCCGTCATAAAATTATCAAATAATTGTAACAATTTTGACCGCTTCATAATATCCTGGTTACTCAACTTATCCACCGATTTACTTGATGAAACTGACGTCAATTTTTGTGGCCTTTCTTCCACTACTTTCTCCGGTTTAGCCCCAACTTCTGGTTTGGTTTTTTTCTTTGTAGGTTTAACTTTGCGTTTTTCAATCCACTCCTCGTTCTCATCTGTTTGTTTCTTAGTTGCAGCCTCAGTTACTGCCTCTAAGCTGTTTTCTTCGTCGGACTCACAATTGTAGTTATTTCGCTTCGTTTGCCTTCCAGAGCAGGTTACGTAAGTTTGCTGTGGTTCCGAAGGTTTTTTGCTAGTCGAAGTGTGAATTGGTGGAGGTAACGGTGCGGGAAAAAACGATTTTTTAGCTAAATCAACTTTGTATCTGCTGAGTTCTGTGTGGTAGACATAAAGAAGTTCGAAGCGTTCTTTAGTCGATTTATTGAGGTAGGATTCCTGGCTAAAAAGTGGGGGTAGTACAGTAGCACCTCGGAAATCATTCCGGGGAATTGCCCGTCGATTATTATTGCAACAAAAATTGTTTACTTGTTCATTGTTGGTTTCCTCAACTTCATTCATATTTTGTCTTTCGACTTCAAACAGATTCTCATCAGTATTTGTACCATTTCTATGCATGCTTTCTTCCAGTGCAGACGTGTTTGAATCTTTTATGGTATTATAATAAGTTCTTAATTCCTCCTCAGTCAAAGTTTCATCGTGTAATCCAGCATCTAATAAATTTTGTTATATAATTATAAACATAAGGAACACTCAAGTAATCTTACCTAGAAGGCACTGTTTCATTTCGTCTATATTCGCCATGGTTACAAATGAAACTCAAAATTTACAGAATTTGGCTCAAACAGATTTTAGTTTGTTTTTTCATGTTATTTTTTTGGAGGAAAATGGCGGAATGTATAGGTATTTAGATGGACATTTCTTAGCAGGTTGTAAAATAATTTATACAGGGTGAGTCGCAATAAGTGGGACATGCTTTACCTGTAAATACTAGGCCTAAAACTAAGACTATTGACGCAAAAAGTTGTCATACTAAAATGCATAACTATAAAGTTATAGACGTTTGAGTTTCAGAAAAAAAATTTTTTTGGTAATAACTTCTAAACTAATTGAATGAGAAGAACCAATTCTTGGTAGTTGCTAATGAATACCAAAGACCTTTAATTTGTGAAAATTTTGTTGAAATCAAACTTTAAGAAGATGGTTTTCAAAGTAAGTAAAGTGTTTAACCTGCTGGAACTTTTTTGTCCTTAAAATTTTAATTATAAAAAAAATGGAGGTGCTGGAGGTCCGTCCTCCGTCAATAACTTTTAAATCTCAGCATTCTTGATGCTGTTTTTTTGAAACTTATTAAAAACATGCTGTTATTTTTAATTTTTTAAAGCTTAACGCTGCGTTTAATCAAAACTTTACAAGAGATGAAAAAGTTTCGAAATTAAATTGCCTATTAAATGCAATTTTTTTTATAATTAAAATTTTAAGGACAAAAAAGTTCCAGAAGGTTAAACACTTTACTTACTTTAAAAAACCATCTTCTTAAAGTTTGATTTCAACAAAATTTTCACAAATTAAAGGTCTTTGGTATTCATTAGCAACTACCAAGAATTGGTTCTTCTCATTCAATTAGTTTAGAAGTTATTAGCAAAAATTTTTTTTTCTTAAACTTCGAACGCCTATAACATTTTAGTTATTATGCATTTTAGTATAACAACTTTTTGCGTCAATCGTCTCAGTTTTAGGGCTAGTATTTACAGGTTGTATGTAAAATTGGAATATCAAATCAACTGTAATTAAAACTTTGTTATAGTTTCAATTTTAATTTTATGGCATTATCAAAAAAATTCTTATAATTTTACTTGTAATTTTAGATAAATATTTCGTAACGCAACATTTTGAATAAAGAAGTTATTTTATATTTTATTATGATGACAAACATAAAAGTCCAAATCCCCCTCTAGCTTCTCCCCCGCGAATTATTTTTAACACCAAAGATTAATACAACAATTCTTCAAATGGTAATCACAATTCTGCGGTTATTGTTACAAAAATAGCCATAATTTGTATGTAAGCCATGTCGCTGGAGATTAATGAGTAATGATGCAAATTCGAATAATTTACCAGGACCGTATTGAAAAATTCCACATGAATTCCTCATCAACTGTGCCAAAAATCTTACACCATAAACCGAATTAATTAAATTTGTTGTCATAGTTTAGTTTATTTCTGACTTGTACAAAGGATGGTGCATGGTGTAACCTGCAGGATAATTATGCAAAGTGGTGGCGTGATGTGGATTGAATCATTTCGAACAATACAATACAGTGGCTGATGGCTGATTCATACAGCTTTCTCATAAATCATCTTTCGATCGGACGAATTCTAAAAATTGTCACCGCCGCTATAATAGTAAGTAGTGTTGGTGTTTTCCATTATATGACGTCAGGATTTTGTCGGTTGATTATTTTATTTTGTGGCTACGTTTCAGAGATGATGTTTCATGGGAATATATGAAACCGGAGTTTGTTATCGAACCTTGGGTTAAGATTTCCTTTGAAGGTTCAGGATTTTATGCGTATTCCGTTGATAATCAATGAGAATCGGAAGGAGATTAAATGTTACATAATGTGAAAATAATTCACTAGGTATAGAAATTTCTGATAGATTTTTTGAGGCATCTACATGAACCAACTGTTAAATATTTCGAACAAACTGACACAATTTTTTGTTAATTCACGAAAAATGATATGCAATATATAAGGATAAGGATACGGTAAAAACTGCGTGGTAAATTAATTCTCACACACACATACAGTGGAGGAAAAAAACATGAAAAGCCCATCAACGTTCAGTTCACGTGTGTATTTATATCGTAAAGTCATTCCCACATCTCTCGGACACTTCCGATGATAGCCTAGCTGCCCTTATTGTCTTTGTTGCCGCGCTCTTGGACATGATGGGCACCTAGGGACAGGTGAGGTGGATGAGATGGGCGCGCGGGACACACCTGAACTGACTCTAGCGGCCGTTAGACTCATTTCCTTACATATGACTTCCGATCCGCCTGGCTAACGCTTTTATACGCTTTGAAAGACTTCTTCTTGTAGCTAGAGTTAAGTACCAACGAAGATTAATCACTCAGTCGTTAAATTAAGTTTTTCGGTGTATTTGGTGGTGGATATTATATGCATCTTCCTGCTAGCTGACGACGGTTGGATTTTTTATTTTTTTTGTTATTGATGCAATATTATTTATTGGACGAAATCAGCATGGTGCGTTATTTTTTAATGAAAATACAATCTAGTATAGGATGTTGTAATAATTACTACGCACGCAATTCTTTTAAACTCTTCTTCGATTTCTGCTTACTAACTCACATAGAGTGCATTCACCAGAAGCCACATCCTCGCAGAAAATATGTGCGTGCATTTTGCTGGGTGTACAACACAACTTACGAAATTTGTTATAGTATCCGTAATTATTATTATTGACAATATAATAATGTGCCTTTTATGGAGCTATTTCGTTTTGCAACTTTGAACTAATGGGGTATTTGACTTAAAATCATGATGAGGCAACTATTCTAACGAGGATTTGTTTCAAAATTATTTACGAAAAAATTATTAGATAGAAAAGTCTGCTCTTTAACCAAACTAAATTTGTTTCACTGGAAACAATATTTATTATATGCAAATAAATGTATTTTTGAAGCAAGTGAATTATTTATTATTAGAACTAACGTTATATTAGCTTTGATTTGAATAAATACAGATTTTAAAATTTTACGTCACTTTTTTCAAGTGCAATTTTGAAGCTACGAAAATTGCCTAAAATCTTGGGGATTTTTTGTACATAAAACCAACATCCAGCTTTGCAATAAAATAAATTTTACTAAAATCCAACCAGCGGTTCCAAAACTGTGATTATTTAAATATAGGTTTCATCCTCAAAAACACGTTTTTTCAAAAGTGAACTGTGGAACTCGAAAAAAATGCAAAAAAATAATATTAACATTTCAGGATTTTTTTTTAATATAGTACGATTCTTGTGCTTTGATTTAAAGGTTTTTTGACACAAATCCAACTAGCGGTTTCAAAACTGTGATTTTTTAAAACAGTCTTTAGAAAATTCTATCATTTTTAAAGGTGCAACTTTGAAACTCCGATAAATGCCTAAAATCACCAAATAAAAGCTTGTGTAACTTTTTTGTAAAGAAAACCAACATCCAGCTTTGTAATAAAGTAAATTTTACCAAATTCCAACCAGCGGTTCCAAAACTGTGATTTTTTAAAACAGTTACTAGAAAATTCTATCATTTTTAAAAGTGCAACTTTGAAGCTCCGATAAATGCCTAAAATCACCAAATAAAAACTTGTTAACTTTTTTGTAAAGAAAACCAACATCCAGCTTTGTAATAAAGTAAATTTTACCAAAATCCAACCAGCGGTTCCAAGACTGTGATTTTTTAAAACAGTTACTAGAAAATTCTATCATTTTTAAAAGTGCAACTTTGAAGCTCCGATAAATGCCTAAAATCACCAAATAAAAACTTGTTAACTTTTTTGTAAAGAAAACCAACATCCAGCTTTGTAATAAAGTAAATTTTACCAAAATCCAACCAGCGGTTCCAAAACTGTGATTATTTAAATATAGGTTTCATCCTCAAAAACACGTTTTTTGAAAAGTGAACTGTGGAACTCGAAAAAAATGCAAAAAAATCATATTAACATTTCAGGATTTTTTTCAATATAGTACGATCCTTGAGCTTTGATTTAAAGGTTTTTTGACACAAATCCAACCAGCGGTTTCAAAACTGTGATTTTTTAAAATAGTTACTAGAAAATTCTATCATTTTTAAAGGTGCAACTTTGAAGCTCCGATAAATGCCTAAAATCACCAAATAAAAACTTGTGTAACTTTTTTGTAAAGAAAACCAACATCCAAGTTTGCAGTAAAGTAAATTTCATCAAAATCCGACTACTAGATCCAACGTTTTGAAAATAATAATTCTTTGTTTCTACAATTTTCCCACCTGCTGGGTTAAAGTGCCATAGTTTTGGAACCGCCGAGCGGATTTTTACGAAATTTACGTGCTTATATAACCAAATTATTGCATTATAACAGAAAAAAATCACCAATGTAATGGAAGTTAATTTAGATAACTTTTGCAGGTATGGAAAAAAGACTATCAAATTTACTTTTGTCCGAACATTTAGTTTTTAGGGCTCGTATAATAAATTGTTTGTTAATGAGATTATTTATTTAACAGCAGGATTGCGAATGTTTGTGGTTTAGAATTCAGTAAACCTTAAAAAGGGACTTTTTCGTTGTGCTCCAGTAGCTTAATCCCATATTTTCCACCCATCCAGCTCCGACTTTCTGACATAAACCTCAAGATAACCCAGCGATATTCATAAGATTAACAAAGGCAGACAGTTTGTGTGCGTGAGTGATTCAGCGTACATCCGCCAAGAGGAGGATGCGATGATCTTCACCTGAGATGTCCAACGGACCGTGGCTCTCTCGCCAACACAACTCTCCATCATACATTTTTCGTATATATACAAACACAAACCTGCGTTCAACTAACTCGGTAATTTTTATTGTTCCAAGGAACCATAAACAGGTAAAACCAACAGTATTAATATTGATAAGATGCTGTCGGAGTTCGGAGAGCGGAGAGAGAAACCATCTCATTATACGTCTTTGGATTATGTGATGGGTGTGCATTGAGTAGTAAAACTGAAGGCATCCGGACTGGAATACCAAACTGCAAGACGCGCGTTCGCACAGTGTTGGGTTCCAGGGAGATGGTATCGATGTGTACGGATGCTGGATACCTTCACTGAATACCTAATAATTTAATGGTAAATATGTAATGAAGTTTGCTTGCGCTTTGGGTGTAGCAGAGGGGAAAGATTTTATCGGAGCGTGGCACCAAAACGGAGAAAAAGACCAAAAGTATGGGATAATTTACAACGAAATTTTCGTCTATAAGAGTGGAACCGCAAGGTACTATCTTGGTATAACAAAAAAAAATTGTGTGCGAATTTTAGGTAAATAAAGTAATAAACTAGGATTATTTTCAGTATAGGTAGGCAAGAGACATGAAACCGTGTGACGTACACGCATTCTAAAAATAATTCTGCTATATGTACCTGCAGGTAAATTTAACTGAAGTTCAGTGGTTTCAAAAATCGGAAAATACGATAAGATAATTTTTTGAAAGTTGCGTAGATTAATAGAAGAAACTGAAACAGAACTTTTAATTTAAATTTCCCGCTGTTATTATCACTCGCGCATGCGCTTCCTCTTACTCTATTCCACTATTTTCCCGTATAAGTCTCTCTCTCTCTCTCTCATTTCCCACGTTCATTCTAGCGGGAAATTCAAATCCTCTCCAACGCATAATTAAACTATCGGCTTAAAATACCCGAAAAAATCGCCTTCTTGATGACGCCACAGCTTGTTATGTGTAAACAGGCAATTATGCGGATTACTGGGGTATGTCGAATCTGCGGCTCCATCCGCTGGCTGAGTCTGAGAGTGATGGCCTTTTTCATCCGCTCTCTCCCAAGACAAACCAAGACCACATCTCATAACTGGCTCCAGTGATATCCAAGTCTCGCCGCCAGTATATCTAGGTAAACATCATTACCACCAAACAGGAAGTTAAAGAGGCCAGTCAAATGCAATGTCAATGTTACAAATTTGTATTTTTGTGTCTAGGAATCTCGGAGGTTTATTTAGTTATGTAGTTAATATTGCTGACAGTTATAATATAATTATAAAATAAATATAAAAAGTACCTATATGTATATAGTATTGAAGAAATTGTACATATTAGGTTGTAAAAAAATCCATTACAGCATCCGGTAATACGATAGAAAGTGCACTGTCTCGCACATCAGCAAATTTATGCAAAATGTGAGTTCGTTAGCAAAAAGACCATGCAAAGATCGGTCGATTACTTATGTATTTTTACCTAGTTTGTAATAAAATATTGTAGAAAATTGCATATTGCCACGAATTGATGGAGTCAGCAAACTAAAAACGATTTAAAGTTTTTAGAACAAAATATTAGTCGAAAAAAAAATCTCCCTTTATAACTTCTCCACAATTTTAATTATCATTTACTCACCCCATGTTTAGTCCAAATTAAATTGTTAGACACCGGAACAATAAACTGTATCAAATTCGCTCTCTGCAGCCCCCACCCCCCATTTTACTCATCTCTTTATTCGCTGATATGCATCAGGACTAATGTGTTTTGGGTGCGGTGGTCCTTGAATGTCAGTGCCATGCCCTAAATGTCACGCAGCTTCCCCAGTTTTTATTCCTCTCGCGCCCCATCAACTCGTCGTATGTGACATCATCTCATGTTACATTTAATTTGGGAAAGAGGAGGAAGTTGGAAGGAAATTGGACTATTAGATAATTTCTTTACTTTCTTGAAAAAATTTCCTTAGAAAGGACTGGAATATTTGTCTGGTTTTGCTGATAAAAAAATGAAAATTCAGAAAAAAAAGTTTGTAATTATTTAAATATAATATAAAGCGTCATTTTGATTTGAAATAAATTATTTTAACAAAACTAATTTTTCAAACATTTACCCTCGAATAATGCGATTTCTTACTAGGCAATTTGAGGCCCCCAAAAAACACTGAAAAAAATCATATACGAGCCCTAACAACTAAATGTTCGGACAAAAGTAAATTTTTGAAGTATGAAAGGAGAACTGGAAATTTTACGCAAATAATTAGTAAACACCTAACAATACAATAAGATAAAGTCTTAATAACAATATTATGCATGGAAGAAAATTATTTATTGGATTTAACAATATTTTAACCTTAATAATTAACAAACTTTTTTTATAAACAGTCGTTAGAAAATTACGTCACATTTTTCAAGTGCAATTTTAAAGCTACGAAATATGCCTAAAATCATCAAATAAAGACTTGGGGATTTTTTTGTACATTAAACCAACATCCAGCTTTGCAATAAAGTAAATTTTACCAAAATCCAACCAGTGGTTCCAAAACTGTGATTATTTTAATGTGGGTAACACCCTCAAAAAACACGTTTTTTTGAAAAGTAAACTGTGGAACTCGAAAAAAATACAAAAAAAAATCATATTAACATTTCAGGATTTTTTCAATATAGTACGATCCTTGAGCTTTGATTTAAAGGTTTTTTGACACAAATCCAACCAGCGGTTTCAAAACTGTGAGGTGTAACTTTGAAGCTCCGATAAATGCCTAAAATCACCAAATAAAAACTTGTGTAACTTTTTTGTAAAGAAAACCAACATCCAGCTTTGCAATAAAGTAAATTTCATCAAAATCCGACTACTAGATCTAACGTTTTGAAAATAATAATTCTTTGTTTCTACAATTTTCCCATCCTGCTGCGTTAAAGTGCCACAGTTTTGGAACCGCCGAGCGGATTTTTACGAAATTTACGTTTTTATATAACTAAATGTTGGCATTATAACAGAAAAAACCATCAATATTATGGAAGTTAATTTAGATAACTTTTGCGCGTATGGAAAAAAGACAATTAAGTTTACTTTTGTCCGAACATTTAGTTGTTAGGACTCGTATACAGATCGTGATTTTTTCCAAAAAAAATCCAACCAGCGGTTTCAAAACTGTAATTTTTTAAAAGCATCATAATGGTTAGATGCGATTTTTGAAAAGCGCAAATTGTAACTTCGAAAAACTCAAAATAAACAGTTTATCATCAGTTATCTGAAAAAAAACTGTTATTCCACTTAGGTTAGGCTTGTATAAGGAAGTCATGTGCATTCTAATTATTGGCGAAATGTAGAAATTTTTCATCCGCCCACACCGATGACAATTTAATTTCATTAACTGGATGTTGGATGATGAAATGGAGACAGCAACTCGGGATCATTAATATAACGAGACGTGTCCCTCCAAAACACAGTTATCGTGCATTAGTGCAGTTGGCACCCCTGCCAGGTAAAACAGTGGACACTCCGGCTAATTAACAGGCAAGCAGACACATTAACGGTCCCTACCCTACATTCTACGGGATGTCCCTGTGACCACTGGGACAAAGGGAAAAATACCGAATGCGTAAGAGGGAAAATCGACATAGTCACGCTCGCTCGCTCAGTTTGCATAAAAATCATCATCTCATTTTTATCCATTAATTCAAGAGAGGAGCGTGCAACATGATGAAAATAATTAGAATTATTATCCTTAATTAATTAGTATTTACTAGGAGCAGAGGACAAAAAAAAATAGAGTACGCGGAACCCTGAAGTAATGACAGCTTTAAAAGAAAATTACTGTACGGGTTACTTAAATATTATGATACAACATGTGGGGAAACAGCTGATGCTAAGATGTACAAGCACATCTATTCCCGATCAAGGTAGCCAAGCCGTGGTGCGACCAGCAGATGTTTCTTAAAAAGACAGAAGGCACGCGCCTCTAGATTTCATGTCCTCGTGATGTACGAAGGAAATTGCTCCTTTTTAGCGTTTACTTTCGCTGCGGTGTACAAGGTGTTACTTTGAAATTCCACAAAAAATTATATTTAAGCAGGAAATTTCGGACTGTGTGTAAATTTATTTTATGAAAAGCCAAAATCCAGAGATTATTAAAATTATAAAAATTCTTTTGAATTTTCTGCTAGCTAAATTCTCAACATTTTAATCCCTTATTTACTAAACAAACCGCCTGCAATTACTCCACTTAATGGTCCGTAATGGCTCAGGGGGATGCAATTAATTTTTCGGGTGAAATTATCGATAATTTATACACATGTCCATTTATTGTCGAAGTATAATCGCCTCCCTCACCTGAGTAGACCTTCGATGATGGAGGTGAAATAATGGATTTCTTAGCACGTGTTGTAACGACTTTTACTTTGTGTAGCAGTAAAGAATGAGGGTAGTAGCTGATAGGTAGTTAAAAAAACCACTTAGTTTCCCGCTTATAAACATAATGTCTCGGCATCAACCGTGGCAAAGTAATGATGCCATCAGGAACTTTTATTTTATATATCATAAAGTTTTTGGTAGGTTAATTATGGTTTATTTGGAAAATAAGCTTTTTTTAAAAGTTTTGTAATGCCAAGATTTTAGTTCTGGGTGTGGAACGTCGAAAAAAGTTCCTTTAAAATCTAAACAAAATTTTCCACTCCCCAAGACGCCACCTAATTACCCAAATCTATTTACACAAGCTTTCCATCATCCAAACAAAGCCTCAGATTCTACTTCTGTACCACCTCACCTAACCGTCACCATTATTCGCACTCATATCAATAAAAACCTGTTTAATGTCCTTGATGCCAAAAACCTTATGCAAGTCATGCCTTTGAAACGTTTAGAGGCAATAAATTACGTCTGTTGCTTCCTGATCATCGTCCACACAGCATCTGTCCTTGGACCGTGTGACCAAAGGGCACCCTTCCGCTCCAAAGGGGTCAGTCGGATTTTAAGAAGGAAGCGAGATGAATAGAACAATGCAACCGAATAAATAATGCTCATTTATCTTTTGCAAGGAACAAGTGATACAAGGATATTTATGAGGATATGAGGATTGTCTTTCTAATAGTTGCGATTAAGTTTTTTGAAGGGTTGCCATAAGTTTGGTTAATTATGTGTTTTGTGCGAGTAGAAAAATGGGAACCATTCGAAAGGTTAAAATATAGGTTTGTCAATTGTTAAACGGCAATATAAATGTATCTGTAGAAAAATAGATGCAGACGAATTATTCAAATGGCTGCGCACACCCACTTCGGGCCCTTTCAAGACAGAAGCTGATGACAGGTATGGAAGAGCAGGACATTAGAATTAATTAGTACACAAAATCTCTTGTATACAAGATAAACATCGAGATTTAGCTTTCCACTACATATTTGTGTTAATCGCCGTGTTTAAAATGCAGATTGCTCCAACGAGATTGTTTCCAAATATTATTATAATTATTTACCCGTTTCGATGATTTATGTTTGTAAACTAACAATAGAATGATTATTATTGTTACTGTTCGTTTTGGGATGAGGGTGTTCAATTCTAAAGGTGCACCTTGCATCAATCAACCTGGCGCTTTTTTTGTCTGCTACGCGGGAAATGCATGATGGAGATGACGGTTAGGGCGTAGGACACTCAACCGGAACTAATTTCGTTTCGTGTCCAAATGTAAACTGGCAAGGAATTCTAGTACGAGTGGACGCAAAAAAAATAAAAAATTAGATTACTTATAATAAAAATATCTAATGTAGCCAGCACATGACATTCGATACATCAATTTAAAGTAGTATATCAGTGTAATTGGAAGCACCAGTAACAATCCTACAGAGAAAGTTTGAAAAATGCCGAAGAACCCCAACTTTTTCCATACATATACAGGGTGCATCAGTTTTAATCGAGCAAACTTTAATGGTACATTCTCCTAGTCGTCCTGATTCGGAAAAATGTACGAGCCCTAACAACTAAATGTTCGGACAAAAGTAAATTTTTGAAGTTTGAAAGGGAACTGGAAATTTTACGCAAATAATTAGTAACCTAACAATACAATAAGACAAAGCCTTAATAACAATATTATGCATGGAAGAAAATTATTTATTGGATTTAACAATATTTTAACCTTAATAATTAGCAAACTTTACAAAATGAATTTGCAACTAAATGTTGGGAAATTTTTAATTTAGGACCATTAATAAGAGGTTACGTCTCTTTTTGCTTTAGTAGCTGCTTGTATTCTAGCAGGCATTGATTTATCAAATTTTGGTACAATTCTGGCGTGAAACTGTCCCAAATTTCTTCTATTTTGTTCTTTAAAGTCCCCAATGGTTCTTGGTGGATTATTGCGTAGAATACGTTTAATTTTATGCCAAAGAGTCTCAATGACATTTAAGTCCGGACTGGATGAGGGCCATGAAAGCACCTTTATGTCGTTTACTACAAGTTCCAAAACTGTGATTTTTTAAAAACAGTTGTTAGAAAATTACGTCACATTTTTCAAGTGCAATTTTAAAGCTACGATATATGCCTAAAATCACCAAATAAAGACTTGAGGATTTTTTTATACATAAAACCAACATCCAGCTTTGCAATAAAGTAAATTTTACCAAAATCCAACTAGCGGTTCCAAAACTGTGATTATTTAAATGTAGGTTTCATCCTCAAAAACCACGTTTTTTGAAAAGTGAACTGTGTAACTCGAAAAAAATGCAAAAAAAATCATATTAAAATGTCAGGATTATTTCAATATAGTACAATTATTGAGCTTTGATTTAAATGTTTTTTGACACAAATCCAACCAGCGGTTTCAAAACTGTGATTCTTTAAAACAGTTACTAGAAATTTTTATCATTTTTAAAGGTGCAACTTTGAAGCTCCGATAAATGCCTAAAATCACCAAATAAAAACTTGTGTAACTTTTTTTGTAAAGAAAACCAACATCCAACTTTGTATTAAAGTAAATTTCATCAAAATCCGACTACTAGATCCAACGTTTTGAAAATAATAATTCTTTGTTTCTACAATTTTCCCATCCTGCTGGGTTAAAGTGGCACAGTTTTGGAACCGCCGAGCGGATTTTTACGAAATTTACGTTTTTATATAAACTAAATGTTGGCATTATAACAGAAAAACCATCAATATTATGGAAGTTAATTTAGATACCTTTTGCGCGTATGGAAAAAAGACAATCAAATTTACTTTTGTCCGAACATTTAGTTGTTAGGGCTCGTATATTATATACATCTATCTCGATTCCTAAGAAAGATACAGGGTGTTGAAGTTTACAAGATAAAATCATTTTATTGCAATAACTTCTATAAAAAAGCTTGGATTCAAATAAAATTTTGCATGCCTGTCCTTTTCCTTAAGGACAATGACAAGGACAATGAAGATATTTTCGATTTTAGGGGGTACCAGTGGCATGCAATTCGGCCACATCTCAATTATTTCAAAGAAAAAAGCATGCCACTGTAATTTTTAAGAAATATTTTTTATCTATTGAATTCCTTGTTCAATTTGGAGTGAAATTTGCTTTTACAGAACAAAATTGGAAGTTTTAGTTCCAGAGATAATTAGTTTTTTTGAAAGACGTGCCAACTTGAAATTAGTCACAAATCAAATAGGAAATTTATTAAAAAACAAAAAGTAACAAAAAATAATTATAAAATTACAGCAACTGTTCAAAATGCAACCCGCCAGCCTCGATGCATTTCTGACAACGACGAACTAATGAATTAACAGCATCTGTCATCATTCCCGGATTTTTTAGTAATTTCAAGATAGCACGTCTTTGGAAAAAAATAATTATCTCTGGAACTAAAACTTCAATTTTTGTTCTGTAAAAGCAAATTTCACTCCAAATTGAACAAGGAATTCGATAGATAAAAATATTTATTTTAAATTACAGTGGCATACTTGAAATGTGACCGAATTGCATGCCACTGGTGCCCCCCCAAAATCGAAAATATCTTCATAAAATTGTCCTTAGGGAGGAGGACAGGCATGCAAAATTTTGTTTGAATCCAAGCTTTTTTATGGAAGTTATTTCAAAAAAATATTTTTTTCTTATTAACTTCAACACCCTGTATCTTTCTTAGGAATCGAGAGAGAGGTATATAATATACATTTTTTCGTTTCAGGACGACCAGGAGAATATACCATTAAAGTTTGCATACACCCTGTATATACCTCGTATAAGAAAGTAAAAATGACTTCCTTTACGCTACTATTACATTATAACAAAACCAAAACTCCCATAGTAATAAATAAAAAATGCAAAAATAGTAAACCCACAATAAAAACGATAATATCTTTTGTATTCCATTTGACAAACACAAAAAACCAACTTAAACAGTTTGATGATTGTTTTAAATAATATAAGCAAACGATTACATTATTTTATAGATCAAATCTCGGGTCAAAAGATTAAAGATCAGGTACAAAAAAGAAAAAGGATCATTGGTGGTGAATAAAATTTTTTCGAGACGAATTTAATTAACATTTATAATTAACGCTGTGCAATGTGGTAGATGTCAACGGATATGGTTTTAAAAAGAGACAAAATCAAACACAATGGGACTTGTGCTGTGTTGGAATATTAACAAATGAATTTATGTAGTTTTATTAACATTAAGAAACAATAATAAACGCAGGTTTATTGTTTTACTTCATTGGTTCGGTTATACAGGGTGTTTGGACGATTTTAAATTAACAATTTTTGGGCTGACAGCTAATAAATTTCCTTATCCTGTGGTAAATTTATTATTTATTACATTTTACGATTACTTAGATAAGAGGACTACTGGTTTAAGTATTAACAGATTTTTTTAAATACAAAATATTTTTATGTGCAATATTTTCAGCAGGCTTGCACGTGACCTTATCCCTCTCTCTCACTCTCAAGAGGAGCGAATGTGAAACAGAGACAGAAATACTACGACGCCCTGTCTACTAAAAATTAAAATTTATTTTTATGGTAACAATTTAGAATCAATAAAACCTCTGCATATAATCTCGTAAAACCACAAAATGCATCATGTTCATGGTAATTGTTTTATTATCTAAAGACAAAGGGATGTAAATGTACAAACTTACTTACTTACACACTCATGTGCAATGTTCTGAAAGAAGTACATTTAGAAGACGACAAGAATACCAGCCACGCATATCCCATAACAATGGGAGTGGTTCAGTGGCGACCGTTGCTTGAAATAAGACTTTTAAAATTAACATCTTCGCAGCGTTGTACATGATCATCCACTTGGGGGACTTCCGTCTGAAAACACCCACAGCCACATCAAGGCGCATCCGGCAGAAAAATATTGCAAATACGAAATTTACATAACACTTGGACTCTTATTGGTCTAACCCAACGGTCCTTCAACTTCAAACCTTTCTAGAGTTTCTAGATCACTCCATGGGAAAAGCAATCAAGAAATTAGTTTCAAGTCATCACCATACTAAACCTCAAACAATTTTCGTACCACTAAATATCAAACTTGCCTTCCGAAATCGTTGGGCCCGTGGTCCAGTGACCAGCGGTCCCAAAAGACAATAGTGTCCATTGCGTTGCACCCTTTTGACCATCGGTCCTTTTTCCAGTAATCTAGGGCATATTTAAATTGGGTCATATTGCAATAGGTCAGAGGGTACAAACTGAAGGTGTAGGCAGGTAGTTAGGGCCGCAAGGTTTGATATTACTGACCACGGCTGAATGGTCATAATACGGTGATTTTTTTTGGAATTTGGATCACGGTTTTTTACCTGGCGAGTATTCAATGACCATCGGATTGAAGGAGTTATCCAGGTAGAGCGAGGAAAGGATGTGAACTAATTTTTATTTGTAATGTATATTTTTGCGTCCGTTGAGTGACCTTTGACCAGTTGGAAGCAAATAGTGCGTTTTAAGCCACCGTAGGTAATAACGGATTTTTTAGGAAGGTTCCAAGGTGTCCCGAAGGGCAGTAATGTCCTTTGTGCCAGGACAAAACGCTTGAAATTTCATGTGGAATAATTCAAAGAAAGGGAAATTAATTAAAAAATCATAAAATATGAAAATTAATAAGATTTAGTATTAAAAGCTGAATATTCGTATCCAAAAATTCCATCATTGACTTTGCGTCTAAAATTAGCATAAAATCAAACGGAAAATTTGAAGCTCAGGTGTCCATTATTAAAACGTAACGAACCACAACTTTTTTATCACTATCACACAGCGAAGAGGTCTCCTTTCATAATTTAGCATATTTTCTGATAAGCAAAGGAAGTTATGGGAAAAACAAGTAATGGTTATCAACTAATTATTCGAGAAAATATGTCAAAGCTATCTGCATACGCCGGACTGTTTTAATAGTTTCCAGGCAAGAGGTAATTTAACATTTTATGCCTAATGATATGGCAGTAAATAGATTGTTTGCTTACTCGGCACTTCTCCAAGTATATCACCATAATGTATCGTATGTGTACTTATCACTTTTTACGCATGTATTTAACCGTCTCAGATAACAAACTTTAACTATGATATTTAAATGTTGCCAACGTGTGATGAGCTAATGCTGTTTTTTTACAAATTTTAATTTTATAAGTTATATTAGGCGTCGTATATCTATAAACTTCTTGGAAATTTATTATCGGCAGCCTTAATCGTTATTCCAAATCAATACAAATATCAATAAAATATTTGTAGCTAAAAAAACGGAACATTTTTAACTTTTGAAGTTCAGAACGCAAAGTATGTGAATATTTCAACAAACTTCTTAGTTTTGTATATTCTGTTTTTATACATTTTTAAAATTAGCTTTTGACTCCATTTTATAATTAGATAAGTGAAATATTTCGACTCTTTCCATATTTTTCCGCCTCGAAAATGTACGTGTTTTTTATCTGTCTGTCCTCGTTCCTGTGAATAGTTTTAAAACTAATATTCCACCAGGAGAGGCTGTTCAATTTTAGATTTGTGTCCGTAAAACAGACAAAATTTCAAAAAATTGGCAGATTTTTTTAAAGTTCAGTATTTTACAAAGAAATAAGTTTATTCTATTAGATTATTCAAACAGAATGAAAATCCATCCAAAATTCTGCATTTTATTGCGCCTAACACAGAATCACTTAAAAAATTTGTCTAATTTTAGATTTGTGTCCGTAAAACTGACTTAAAATTTCAAAAAATTGACAGATTTTTTTAAAGTTCACTATTTTACAAAGAAATAAGTTTATTCTATTAGATTATTCAAACAGAATGAAAATCCATCCAAAATTCTGCATTTTATTGCGCCTAACACCGACTCACTTAAAAAATTTGTCTAATTTTAGATTTGTGTCCGTAAAACTGACTTAAAATTTCAAAAAATTGACAGATTTTTTTAAAGTTCACTATTTTACAAAGAAATAAGTTTATTCTATTAGATTATTCAAACAGAATGAAAATCCATCCAAAATTCTGCATTTTATTGCGCCTAACACCGACTCACTTAAAAAATTTGTCTAATTTTAGATTTGTGTCCGTAAAACTGACTTAAAATTTCAAAAAATTGGCAGATTTTCTTAAAGTTCGGTTTTTTACAAAGAAATAAGTTTGTTCTATTAGATTATTCAAACAGAATGAAAATCCGTCCAAAATTATGCATTTTATTGCGCCTATAACACAGACTCACTTAAAATTTTTGTCTAATTTTAGATTTGTGTCCTTAGAGCGGACTGAAAATTTGAAAAAATTGGCAGATTTTCTTAAAGTTCACTATTTTACAAAGAAATAAGTTTGTTCTATTAGATTATTCAAACTGAATGAAAATCCGTCCAAAATTCTGCATTTTATTGCGCCTAACACAGACTCACTAAAAAAATTTGTCTATTTTTAGATTTGTGTCCGTAAAACTGACTTAAAATTTCAAAAAATTGGCAGATTTTCTTAAAGTTCACTATTTTACAAAGAAATAAGTTTGTTCTATTAGATTCTTCAAACAGAATGAAAATCCGTTTAAAATTCTACATTTTATTGTGCCTAAGCACAGACTCACTTAAAAAATTTGTCTAAATTACAGATTTGTGTCCGTAAAACTGTTGTAAAATTTCAAAAAATAGACGGATATACTAGTGGTTAGAATCTTTATAAATAAAGAAGTTTGTTCTAATAGATTATTCAAGCTGAATAAAAATCCTTCCAAAATTACGTATTTTTTGGCGCCTATACCACAAACTCACTTAAAAATTTGTCCACTTTAAAAGTCTTGTCCTTAAAGCTGTCGTAAAAATTCAAAAAATAAGCAAATATACTTGAAGTTTGCTATTTTACAAAGAAATAAGTTTGTTCTATTAGATTATTCAAACAGAATGAAAAACTAACCGAAATTCTGCATTTCATTGCCTACTGTACCTTCTCTTAAAAAATTTGCCCAATTTTAGATTCTATGTCTTTAAAAATTTCAGAAAATAGAGGGATGTCCTTGTGGTTGGCTTTTTTATAAAGAAACAAGTTTGTTCTATTAGATTATTTGAGCTGAAGAAAAATCACTCTAAAATTACATATTTTATTGCGCCTACCAAGACTCACTGAAAATTTTGTCAGGTAAAGTGAAATATTTTGACTTTTTCCATATTTTTCCATTTCAAAAATGTACGTATTGTTTATCCGTCCTGTGCATACTTTTAAAACAAATATTGCACCATGAGAGGCTGGTTTATAATTTCAATTTTGTTGTATAATACAGGGTGTTCCAGAGTTAAACAGCCAAAATTTGAAAAGTGAAATAAGATGAAAATCTGACTTTTTGTTTTTTTAAGAAATATTCCAAAAGAAAGCGAAATAAAAAAAAACGATATGTTGAGTTAGTTCTAGGCATTTCTCGAAGTTTAGCTGTTTAATCTAAGAACACCCTGTATAATCGTGCTCCCTGGAATAAAATCAAACCAATTTTAGGATATATTACATCTTAAAACGCAAAAAGATTTAATTTTTACAACCGCTCTAACTTAACTAAATATAAAATTAAAAAATACAATTACGTAGTCTGTGCATGGTTCTTTTTGTGTGCTATCGCAGGTGATACCGTATAATACAGTGAACAAGCTAGCACACATATGCGGGTCCTGGTGATGATAAAATTCAACATAATATGTATGTACGTCGGTTGGACACACCGGTACAGGATATGCTCCTGCAGATAATGACCCCAGTGGGTCTCCATTGCACTGCAATACCGAACAGCGAACACTATCGCCACTTTGATAAATAAGACAATACAATTTAATTGCCACATGAATTCTGACATCGAAAATAAAAAATTATCAAATTTATTCGAGTGGGTGGTGTGGTTAGTGGCTAGTAAAGATCCTTGTGGAATGTCGATTATGGGAAAAACAGGCTAAAATATGGGAAAATGTTCTGGGTTGGTCGACAATTTTTTTTGTTGGCGTTTTGTTGATTTGGGATTTTTTCAACTTTTGGCCAAGGCAAGAAAATCTTCTAAAAATTTCGACTCTTTTTTAATCAAATTTTATAATTTTCAAATATTTTTTTCACGTTTAGTTTAGACCAATCAGTTCTCTTCATCCCCTCCCAAGTTCCAGATCCAACCCTTTAAATCCCATTGCTCTATTTCTTGGTTCCCACCGTTTTCCCTTTCAACCCTTTTATGCTAATTAGTCACTAGTTGCATCCCGATGAGATTTGGATGCGAATTCAGTTTAGTTTCGATGTGACTACGAAATGAAACACATCACAATTCCAATCAAAAGAAAATATTTACAATAACTTTGATGACTATTGGTTATTGTCGTAAACTCAAGTGCAAGATTTATTAATTTTAGTTTATTTTTTTTGTAATTTATATTCGTAACGTTTTGTGATATTAAAATCGTGATTAGTAATTAGGAAATATTTTGTTTTATATCGAGTTTTTGCTACTACGAGAAAATTAATATTATTTGTTAAGTTCCTATTTAAAACTTGTTAAATCCTTCGTAGTTTTTTATATAATTATTTACCGAGCCCATACAAGAAAGACAAAGAGAATCGAAGCAAACCATACAAGAAAACAAACAGATTTTTGTTTCTAGGTACTGTATTGTTATCGAGTGCGGGTGGCACGTGCACCCAGAAGATACATCATCATCTCTCAAGGCGAGAAGGACAAAACAACACAATGTTAACTGGTGAGTAGCGATGTTGTTGTCTTTATTTTTTTGGCCATAGATACTTTTTATCTTAAATACACGGACATTCTTTAGATTTGTTTGTGTGTCTAGTCATCAGAATGCGTTTTATGATGCTGGTGTTGCTGTTTGTTGTGATAATGCAAGTCCAGTAGGTACATAAATTTTGGGAAAAAATTAATGTCGTGTGTAATGGGACGGGAATTCGCTGAGGTAATTTTGAATTTGGACAACAAAAATAGATTAGGAATTGCAGACGTAAAATGTGAAATTGTAGCTATAAGGTCAAACATAAATTAGAAATTGCTGGAGTAAAATTTACCAGAAAAATAAAAAAAAATTATTATGGAAGGAAGGATAAAAATATTAATCTCTATTTTATAGTATTTATAGAGCGCGTTTTTTATGCTGTAAAAAAATTGAAACCTGTGCAATTACATCCAATTAATTTGTTTGTTCAATTAAAACTTAATCACACATTTCGCAGCATCTCATTTACCTACCGTGAGGCAACAAATTAAACCCATTTAAAAGTCGTTTAATTAATCGACGCGCAATTAAACCCCGCTGCCTCTTCACTGCTCCAAGTCAAGATGTATGTTTAGTTAATTTGTTTGTCCTCGATCTAATTACGGTTTATCTCCTATTTGTAAGCACCTGTAAAAACCTGCTTGTGTAACAGGTACAAAATTTGTCCTGTTTTACATCTCTTTAGAGTATACTGGTGGTTAGTGCTTAGCTGCCCAAACTAGTTCTCTTAAATTGTTCATTTGACCCCCCCGGCCTAATGTTGGTCAAGTTTTTGACGTCGTGTGCAGTACCGTTTATGTGACACTGTATATCGTCCCCTCTTTACGTTTTTTTTTTGTTCTGCTCGCTCTTAAATAACACACGCCGGTGTATTAACTTGATGATTGCTTCATTCACCTGTTGTTTTAGTTGTTTATTTTTCTGTTTAACAGGTATTATTACGAAATTTACGGTTTAAATGCAGGAAAATTGCTTGAAATTTGTCCGGAGATATTGCATATTAAGAGCAAAGTTGTCTTATTTGTGGTATATGGACACTGGGAGGTGTTAAAAGTGCGTTAAACTTTGATGATGGTGTGAGGAAAGAAATAAATGTGTCGAAATTTATTAGCTTAATTATTGCAGAAGACAAAAGAATGGGCAATTAAGAAAATCGTTAAAATAGAAAATTTTTCGTAGATGTGAAAGCGTGATTTCGATTAGATATTTGGAAAAATTAACAACATTCAATTTGCTGACTGATATACAATCAAAAACAATTTTAGTCTCAATTTATATTCTATCCAGAGACTAAAGTTGCACATCCTTTTAAGACATAATTATTTCACTTTAGTCCTTGCGATTTTACTTTAAGTTTAAAGTTAGAAGAGTAATATGATTTTAAAATTCATAATGACTTCGTGTTCTTTAAACTGACTTAAAATTTCAAAAAATTGACAGACTTTCTTAAAGTTCACTATTTTACAAAGAAATAAGTTTGTTCTATTAGATTATTCAAACAGAATGAAAACCCGTCCAAAATTCTGCATTTTATTGCGCCTAACACAGACTCACTTAAAAATTTTGTCTATTTTTGGATTTGTGTCCGTAAAACTGACTTAAAATTTCAAAAAATTGGCAGATTTTCTTGAGGTTCGCTTTTTTACAAAGAAATAAGTTTGTTCTATTAGATTATTTAAACAGAATGAAAATCCGTCTAAAATTCTGGATTTTATTACGCCTAACAAGGACTCACTAAAAAAATTTGTCTATTTTTAGATTTGTGTCCGTAAAATTGACTTAAAATTTCAAAAAAATTGGCAGATTTTCTTAAGGTTCGCTATTTTACAAAGAAATAAGTTTGTTCTATTAGATTATTCAAACAGAATGAAAATCCGTCCAAAATTCTGCATTTTATTGCGCCTAACACAGACTCACCTAAAAAATTTGTCTAATTTTAGATTCGTGTCCGTAAAACTGACTTAAAATCTCAAAAAATTGGCAGATTTTCTTGAGGTTCGCTTTTTTACAAAGAAATAAGTTTGTTCTATTAGATTATTCAAACAAAATGAAAATCCATTCAAAATTCTGCATTTTATTACGCCTAACACAGACTCACTAAAAAACTTGTCTATTTTTAGATTTGTGTCCGTAAAACTGACTTAAAATTTCAAAAAATTGGCAGATTTTCTTAAAGTTCACTATTTTACAAAGAAATAAGTTTGTTCTATTAGATTATTCTAACAGAATAAAAATTCGTTCAAAATTCTACATTTTATTGCGCCTAATACACTCACTTAAAAAATTGGTCTAATTTTAGATTCGTGTCCGTAAAACTGACTTAAAATCTCAAAAAATTGGCAGATTTTCTTGAGGTTCGCTTTTTTACAAAGAAATAAGTTTGTTCTATTAGATTATTCAAACAAAATGAAAATCCATTCAAAATTCTGCATTTTATTACGCCTAACACAGACTCACTAAAAAACTTGTCTATTTTTAGATTTGTGTCCGTAAAACTGACTTAAAATTTCAAAAAATTGGCAGATTTTCTTAAAGTTCACTATTTTACAAAGAAATAAGTTTGTTCTATTAGATTATTCTAACAGAATAAAAATTCGTTCAAAATTCTACATTTTATTGCGCCTAATACACTCACTTAAAAAATTGGTCTAATTTTAGATTCTGTCTCTTTAAAAATTTCGGAAAATAGAGGGATATCCTTGTGGTTGGCTTTTTTATAAAGAAACAAGTGTGTTGTATTAAATTATTTGAGCTGAAGAAAAATCGCTCTAAAATTACGCATTTTATTGAGCCTACCACAGACTCACTTAAAATTTTCTATATTTTAAAATTTTTTGTCCTTAAAGCAGTCGCAAAATTTCAAAAAATTGGTGAATATTTTGATTTTTTTCGATATTTTCACATGACACAATCTTAGATCTTTTTTTAGTTTTAGATCTTCAGATTTGATTTCTAATTCCGCCTATTCAAAATTTCGGCTGCAAATTTTCAATTATTGGAATCCACAGTATCTGGTTCTAGTTAAGTTTTTGATAATCAGCGATTCTACAACGAAAATTGTGAGTTTTTTCAAAAATTTATTTTGTTTTATAAAAGTTCAACCTCCGTTCTATTAAAACAAAACACTGAATTTGTTCACATCTATTTTAATATTTTGTAAACAAATTGTCTATTATTTTAATTACTGTACATCGTTTAGTACAGCTTTGTTTGCAAACCAACATATTTAGAGATAAGCATTAGAGAAACGCGCGCATATCATCAGCCACATAAACCATACGTACGAAAAAAAAAATGCAATTACCTTGATGCATAAATTGCTTCATTAGCAATAATTTAAAAACCGTTGATATGGAATCCTACTTTCAGTAGCAACTAAACCTAACAGCTTTAAAACAATTATTGTCGTCATCCGAAATATAAAAATTGAAGGCTCACTTCCATGGAAAACGACAAGTGTTACATGGCCATATCTGCTCTAGTTTCACAGAAAACGACGTCGGACAACATTTTTATTAATAATCGTCGTTTCTCTTGAATTTTTTCCATAGAAGCTGCAGTCTGTTGCCGAATTTTTGTGTATGTGTGGCGACCTTTGACCGTTTTACTGTGGGAGAAACACCAAAAGCCACCACGAATTCGGAGCAGAGATCCAAAACTAAAACAGGTCTCTTAATTTGTTAGTTTGACCATCAGCACAGATTCCTCGTCTCTAGGTAACCCGGTGCACAACTTGTAACATGGTACATTTTAATGTATCGTTATTATTATTATTATGGTTACAACACAACGAAATAACATTCCTAGTAAAGCAAATTGTCTAAAAACAAATTCCTAAGAATCATCCGAGGTGTACAAAGATGAATTTAACAAGATAAAGTAATTTATTTTTTGTGCTTGCTCTTGAGGACAATAATAAAGTCACGTTTGTTTAGACCCTCGGAAGGTGATCGGTTTATTGTATAAATACCAGATAATGCTGCAGCAAATTGACTACAATAAGTTAGGGGATTATCTACTGTATAGACTAACCCAGATAATACAATGGGTAGTATTGTTGTGGGGGCAATTTGGGCCAACCTGTCTGGTATTTAGAACCCTCTTGTAAATGAATCGACCACCAACCCCTCAAGCTATTTACTTGTGGTTCAGTTTGTTTTAATCTTATTATAAAATAGAGTCAATCGAGGAGTCAATAGTTGAGGTGGAATTGCAAATTTGCCAAAATTTAAATTAAAGATTCAGCATTCCAAATTGAGAAAAATCATAAAGACTAAACTAGGACCAGTGTCAATAATTTTGGCACAAAAAATCTAATCACAGAATCAAAAGCTTACAATTTTATGTTGAAATGAAACTAGAAAAATTTACCAGCATTCCAAATTGTTGTCACATTCGAAATTTCAATAAAAACCTGACCATCATCGCCATTCCAAAACTGTGACCTTAGAACGGAACCAAAGCTTGTTTTCTTGTAAAATAAAAATATTCCGACACTTCTGGGATTTCCAATAAGTAAACAAACAAAATTAAATGCTTTTATATTCTTCATTAGTAACACAGAAGAAAAAGTTGTGTTTCAATACAAATTTTCTTTTCTACTGAAATAAGCAGTTTTTTGTATAAGATAATTCTAAATTTGATTATTGGTTTAATATAATTCAATAATGCAAGAACATTTTTCAAAATTTTATCTCTTAATTCAACTAATATCACAATTTTGGTATCGCTGGTTGGATTTTTCTAAAAAACCTTTATTTCAAAGCTGAATGCTGGTTTTAATTATGAAAAAAATCACTACTTGTTTATATGATTTTTTCGGCATATTTTTGGTGTCCCAAGTTGCGCTTTCCAAAATTGGCATTTTCAAGGGAGATTTTTTTAAAATATCACATTTTTGGTATCGCTGGTTGGATTTTTGTCAAAAAACCTTTATTTCAAAGCTGAATGCTGGTTGTAACTTTGAAAAAATCACAAATTGTTTATATGAATTTTTCTGCATATTTTTGATGTCCCAAATTGCGCTTTCCAAAATGTGCATTTTCAAAAGAGATTTTTTTAAAATATCACAGTTTTGCTATCGCTGGTTGGATTTTTGTCAAAAAAGCTTTATTTCAAAGCTGAATACTGGTTTTAATTAAGAAAAAAATCACCAATTGTTTATATGATTTTTTCGGCATATTTTTGGTATCCCAAGTTGCGCTTTCCAAAATTGGCATTTTCAAGGGAGATTTCTTTAAAATATCACATTTTTGGTATAGCTGGTTGGATTTTTGTCAAATAACCTTTATTTCAAAGCTGAATGCTGGTTTTAATTATGAAAAAAATCATCAATTGTTTATCTGAATTTTTCTGCACATTTTTGGTGTCCCAATTTACGCTTTCGAAAATGAGCATTTTCAAGTGAGATTTTTTTAAAATATCACTGTTTTGGTATCGCTGGTTAGATTTTTGTCAAATAACCTTTATTTCAAAGCTGAATGCTGGTTTTAATTATGAAAGAAATCACCACTTGTTTATAAGAATTTTTCTGCATATTTTTGGTGTCTCAAATTGCGCTTTCCAAAAATTTGCATGTGCAAGGGAGATTTTTTTTTTAAACATCACCGTTTTGTTATCGCTGGTTAAATTTTTGTCAAATAACCTTTATTTCAAAGCTGAATGCTGGTTTTAATTAAGAAAAAAAACCACTAATTGTTTATATGAATTTTTCTGCATATTTTTGGAGTGCAAAGTTGCGCTTTCCAAAATGTGCATTTTCCAGGGAGATTTTTTTTTAATATCACAGTTTTGGTATCGCTGGTTGGATTTTTGTCAAAAAACCTTTCTTTCAAAGCTGAATGCTGGTTTTAATTATGAAAAAAATCAGTAATTGTTTATATGAATTTTTCTGCATATTTTGTCCGCAACTTTAAAAGCAGTTAAAAGATAAATCTGCTATTAGTCTGTAGATTTTCTGAAAGTTCCCTTACTTTAATTACTATCAAGTACCATAAATAATGTAAATATGTATAATTAATGTTGTTGTTGTCGTTAATACCAATCTATAAATAATAAAAGATTTTACGGACGATAGTCTCTTATGGTCAGATAGGGAAGATCATGCTGCTTGCCTAGATTAGATGATTAGCGGTGCGACTCACAACGAATTTGTCACATCCATCGACATAAAACCCACACAAACAATAGATTAATAACAGTTAAATGCAGTGGTCACGTTTCCGAGCCTATAAATAAACATATAAAGATATTTAATGCCGTTTTGTCGAGATGGTACACAACGTGGTGTGTGGCGTTGATTCACCAAAAGCAATTTGGAAAATAACCCAAAAAAATAACAAACGCATTAGTTTATTTGGTTAATTTTTGGCATAGTCTAAGTGAAAGCTCCGGTTAAGTCCAAAACTAATTTGAGATTTGAAGGATGAAAGGAACATTAACTACACACCTGTATCTAATGGGCATGTTTATGGAAAAGAAATCGAGAGTGGTCTGTGGACCTGACCATTACATTTTTCATGTCTGTTGGTGATAAACTGATAACAGTTCGATGGCCTACAGCCACCAATAATACAAGATTGGCCTAAGTATGATTGGTGGAGGAAAGTATGTTGCATTTTCTAAAATCCATTAGAAGGAGCTACCGGATTTTAGATTTATCGCCTTTTAATATTTCTGGGTTTTGATTTCGGTTTTAGATAAAATGTGAGCGCTCAAGGTTGGTGATGAGGCATGAAATACCTTTGGATGATGGTGTTTTGGTAAATTTACCTAAAAAGAAAAAATATGTATCACGAATAAAGACACAATAATTTCTTGAATAATATAAAAACAATATTTAGTTTTTCCGGATATTCATACAGAAATATGTTGGAATTTTGTTATAAATCTCAAAAATCAGACTGGGTCGCTACATGAGATATTCCTACAGGGCCTCTACTTTTGGATCGGGTCCATTTTATTTCCAAAATACATGGAAAAATGTCAATATTTTCATGTTTGTTCGACTAGCTAATAGAATCGTTACTAGTGCTCCGAATTAGATAAAATCTTTTGTCGCTAATAGATTAAACTTTCTACTTTAATTTGCTGCATCATTTAATTTCCAATTATTACTTTTTGATTTTTTGCAATGCTCAAACTTTTTGGCCATATTCCAACAACTAAAACAACTTTCCACTATGACATACGAAAAAACTGGCTAGAGTTTCTGTTTCTACGCTCTCGAATTAACTACGAAATTATTTTTCATGAAAATCGAGAATTTTTCCATAAAAAGTTGGGTTTTGGTAATTTTTTTAAGCTTTTGTTTAGGTTTCTGAAAAATATGCAAGACTTTCATGAAATGGGCTGAAACCTTATGCGGAAATCGCAAATATGCCATCTTTGTCCAATATCCACGTGATACAGAAACATTTTACAACATTTTCCGGACTTGAGAAGTTTCCTTGCATAATTCAAATTTTTTTTCAGAAATATCAAAAATTAAAAATAGCGCGCCTCATGGGGATACTTGTCGGATATTCACAACGTATTTTTGAAGCCCTAGCGGACCCCTTATGGACTCCATTTTATTTTCAAAATACATGATGGAAAAATGTCAATATTTTCATGTTTTTTGACGGGCTGTAAAATCGTTACTAGTGCTCCGAATTAGATGAAATCTTTTATCTCTGATAGATTGAACATTCTACTTTAATTTGATCTATAACTTAACTAAACTTTTTAATTTTTTTTCGACTGCCTGTGCATAAAAGTAAAAAGTAGACTTTTCTGTGTGTACAATTCGAAAAAGTTTTAACTACTCAAACATATTAATATTTACCTAGCTTATTGTATAAATTATAAAATACTGTTTCCCTTTTATATACTTGTGCTCAGCAGGGAATAAATCAAAATATCCCTAACGACTTTCTGAGTGTTATGTTATCCTGAGTCCTGACCCCCTTTAGAAATGAAGTGAGCACAAGTACAAAGCTTGTTAGTAGGTAATTGAAAACTCCATCGGGTTGCCCTTTGACCATCGGTCAAACCCTTATCGCGCCTTATAATGTGTTTATTGCCAAAAGGGTGCCCAATTCTACAAAAAAAAAACTTAAGGGTTGCGATAGGTAATATAATTTTAATAATCCGTTATAAAACTAAGGGGCCAGTTATTTATACATCAAGAATTTCTAAATCGTGTTTATAAACATTTTTTATCATGCGTAACGTTTTAATAAACTGCACTTGCATAAAACAGCGTTCGTTTTCAACGCCCCCCGTTTCCAAGAGATGTTGAAACGATATTGGAGAAAATCTTCTTATAACGTGAGATTCCAAGCGATATTCAGATGAATAATTCGATTTCTCGTGGGCATTTGCGCGTAAAAATTGAAAATTATCATATAATTACTTGTTTTCTAATAGCAGGCGTTCTGGTGGCGGTTGGGTAAAGTTTACGTTGCGATTAGAAGCATTAACTGTTTGTATTCGAGATAAACATGATGATGGGGCTATTCCACTTTCCGCAGCATCAAAACATCCAATAATATAATGATGTAGAAAACTTCCAGTTGGATACAAAATAACAAAGTTCTTACCTAACTAGAAAATTTATCCGGTGTATAATTTGGATTAATAAAGTGGAAATAATAAATAGTTAGTTGTACATACATGTACGTAATTTGTGTGTCGTAATTTCGTCATAATGATTTTCCAAATAATGAGACAGGAAGAGAATAGTCGTTGCTATTTAATTTAGAGAAATAAACTCTCGAGAGATAAAGTATCTTTGCGAGACTAATATGTCAATTTGAGGTAATTACATCTTAATGTACGTCTGGAAGGTTTTCTACAACAATAATACTTTGTATAATGCTGTAATAACGAGATGGATGATGACGATTTTGTGTATTTATTTATTTGTAATCTACGATTTGTTTGCTGTAAATAAATTTGTTAATTGGTGGAAACAAACAAAAAAATTAGAACTTTTATAAAGGGGACTTAATTAGTATCGAAATATCTTTTAGTAATTTCTAAATTCATTTTTCCAGGGCTGCTTTTACATAATTTACTGCCCCATCAACAAATTTTGGACGATTTTAAAAATTTCCCCTTGCTGATTCTTTTCTAAGCTACCTGCTCCAACTGGCGTTATTAGCACGCAGTCATTTACTCCTGCTGTCTCATTTTTATCATCTGTATGTGCTCGATGCACAAAGCTCGCTCGCTTTGCTCTTTCTCTCCTTCCTCGTCTAAACACGCTGTCTCACCTATCTCCCCACTACACCCAATCGACCAATCACCACACCACCAGCACAAAACCTCACAAGAGCACTTGATCTTTTTTATTATTCTGTGGCCCACGTCTTGGGAGAGAGCGTCTGAACTCTTGGCATAGAGCCACCTTGCGCGCTCCTTGACTCTGCTACTTACTACCAGTAGTGCCTAGAGGTTTAGTGCCTTGAATTTGGACTTTTTGGTTTAGTTTATTTTTTTGAGTGTGTGCGTGTTTTTTGACTTGTTGTGGAGGGTAAACAGAGGAACCAGCAGAAGGAGGATATGGATTATCATTTTTTCATAATTGGGTATGTTTTTTTGGTGAATTTTCCAAAAGTTATTTTACGACAATATTTTGGCACTTTTTTATAAAACTGCATGTTTTGGGCTGGAATTATATAAAAAAGTGAATCTGATTTAATTATTTTAATAAAATAAATATTTATATGCGAAAGTTTGAAAATATGTGTAGTAATTATGAAGCGAAAATATATGAAATTATAATTACCAGTGTTAAATGGAATAATTAATAATTAAAACATAAACTACAATTTTTTTCTCGCAACATGTACATATATATACCTACCTGTTGGGAAATTCAAAGAAACTATTGATCATTTTTGTCATAAATTAATGTTGAAACTTTTTCTTGCAAATCATCTATACGCATTTTGAATTATTAATACACGAAACCAACCACCCAGCTTATTTAAAAACAAATAAATTATTACACAACAAAATAAACTATTTAAACAATTATTTAAATAGCGTCCAGTGACCAGAATAAATATTTACAACAATTTTCAATAACATTTACTTATTTTATTACAAAATAATTTTCTGTATATACAGATGATGGGGTTGGAGGGTAGATAGATATATTTACATTTTTATGTAGGTAGGTATAATGACATGACAATCACAACGGGATCAGAGGACAAAGCTTGCCCGTTGCCATGGTAATTAGAACATATACAACACCGCAACGTAATATACCATGATGTTTATTGTAAGGGGCATAAAAAGGACAAAATCAGGGGGGTGGGTCGGTTATCTGGTGTTATCAGAAGCGGATAAAAGCAGCGACTGGAACTAGTTAATGGGAATAAATTTGATTTTTGAAAAATTCTATAAAAGAAAAATTATTTATGTGTTGAAGGAGAGTCAAAATTTACGCTTTTTTTGCCTTTATAGTTGGGAAAAACGTGGCATTTTCCTTTAGTTATAAAACTTTTTCTTTGGTCAAAATGTGAGAGCCATAAAATACCTACATTAATTACTGAAAAATGTCACGTTTTTATGGAAGAAATTCTTAAAGAAAACCGCGTGTTTTATTTAATAAACTTTTCGAAAATTACAATATTAAATTTGGCACAACTAAGACTGCAATTTCAAAATATGCGAATTGTAGAAAACTCTCGGTTTTAATTCTGCGGCTAGAATAAAAATCTAAAATCCTAATTGAGACCACATTTTTAAGAAAAATGGTTTAAATTAGTAAGATTGGACCAATCGGCATCTTAATTTCGGTAATTTAGGCTCTTTTTCGACCTGTATCTGATGAAGCCAGCTGCTAGACTGGCGAAACGTCAATAAAGCTTCTGAATCCACAACTTTATTTTATAAAAAAATACGTACATGCTATTTTCGTTCGTACTTAATTGTAATAAGGAAATAATTTTGTTTTTAGTTTTGTAAATACGATTTTTGGAAAATTTTCGCGTGGTGCCAGCAGTTCCAAAACTGTTAGGTTTAGCAAGTGTTTCTATTTAAAAAGTCGCTTTTTTTATCTACTGATCACCATAATATTCAGGTTTAACTTGGCTGAAAGGCGTAGAATAATAATTCTGAAATATTTTGAATTATTATGTAAAATTTTTCTCAAAGTTAAAGAGCTAAATGTTGATTTAATTACTTATTAATTATTGTTAATCAGTAAATTATGAAAATTCCTCTGACTAAAGTCCACAAGTCCCACTTAATAATTTCGCTACCCCCTCCCTCATTTCCGGTCTAACTCCAGCAAATTATCATTTCCAATCCAGATATTCCGGCACCCCTCGCACAAATCACATAATTACCAACCTAGACGCACAAAACACTAAATATTGATTGATTTTTATCCCCCCAATGGTTGTTATAACCTCCCAGGTGGTATGTTTGACTTTCATCACCCCCATATATGCACGCTCGATTGTATCTATTGAGCGCTTTTGTATTCTGGCCACCAATCTAAAGTGATGAATGCGAGACAGAACCCGTCCGTCATTTTCCAGATGAGAGTGTTGTTGCCCGTACAAAGACTTGGGTTGGTACAGATTATGTTTGTATGGGTTTATTTAGACCACCACAATGATACCATGAAAAAAGCATATTGACTTGTTGGGGAGTTATTAAGGGGATGAAGGAAAACCATGCGAAAATAGTATCTGATGGAAGGGGTGGGTTAAGCGGTTTAAGGGATTTTTAGGGGGCTAAGCGGGGGTTTATTAGGTGCTAAGTAGTGTAATTAGGGATAAGCAAGAAGTGGATTGGCAAAAGTTAGGTTAGATAAGGGGCCATTGATTTTTACTCAAATAAGATAAAAAAAAAATATTTTTTCATTTTGATATTTTTATACACAATTTCAGATTTTAATATAAAGAACACGGGATCTTGTCGTCAAAAATTGGGCTAAAATTATTCTTTGAGACCTTGAGTGTTTGTAAAACAATTTTGGAATCAATGATCAGTTTTATTTTCCAAATTTTTTCTGCATCTTAAAAAATGTAGTTTTACGAATTTTCATAAAATTTCGGTTGATATTTTTGCAATTTTGATACCACTGGTCGGATTCTATTAAGAGTTGAGTTTTAAGTAAATCAATATAATTTTATAAAAAAAAACAGGATTTTTGTCGTCCTTCCTTAAAAAAACCGTAAAAATGGGAACAACATTATTTTTTAGAACTTTGACTGTTTAGTACGACAGTTTTGGAATTAATGATCAGTTGGCTTTTGGTTATTCAGATATTTAATTATTAAAAGTATCCTTCGTCCTTAACTACAGTTTTTTACCACTTTTATGCACAGATATATTATAAATTGACAATTATACACGAATTTCTTTGTCATAAACGTCTTTTTATAGCCCATGGACCTCTTTATGCTCATGGGTTATAATGAAACGTCAATTAAAAGCCAGAGCCTCGGGCTTGAAATAAGGCTTCGCGCCATAAAACCCTCTTTACGCCCTTAATACATAAATAACTATTATTGGAGTTTTGTACTAATTTACATAACATTTCGGTTGAAATTTTCCCAATTTTGGCACCAAACCTCAGATTTTCTAAAAATTTCGTTTTTCATACCGATCAGAGTCGTTATTATCCTGTATTGTCCTTTTTAGAACCATTTTAACAGTTTTAGAACTAAAAATAGCATTTTAATCAAATTTGTTATCTTTGTTATCATTTTAAAAACAGCAAGATTTTTATTCCAGCCATCTTTGATAAACCACACAAATTCCTGCAATGAAATTAATACACCAGCAGGATTGGAATTAATTATTAAATTAATTATTTAGCCATCCTAATAGCTTAAACCTCAAAAATTCCTGCAAAAAAACGAACATTAACTTTATGTTATCCTTTATCCTGCAACTAAATTTTTTATACGCTTTTATTTATTCCTAGTAGTTTCATAATTTGACATTTAATCGCGCACTGGTGCTCCTCCAATAAAGTTGAAAGCCAAAGACAATGACGATTATTCTTCCTTCCATACATTATAATACAACATAAGAACTGATCTTTTAGTTACGCTTGGTGGAGATAAAGTATTCAAACAACAACAACCAGGCATATATTCTGAAGGGAGATTTCATTAGAGGCTGCTGCATTTGGTCACGCAGTGTTGGCAGCACTGATGTGTCTTTCGTTTCATAACATTATTTTATTCAAGTTAAGTTTAAAAAAATTTTTTTTTACTTGGTTGTTTTGTGTTGTTGTATTGTGTGACGGAAATTTATTAAGTATAACGCAGCATATACACATAATATTTTTTAGCATTGTTGTGTAACTGCGGCGTCAACTTTTGATTTTTGTTTTCGTTAATTAAACGAAGATCGTTTCACTTGATGGCACGCCTCTGGATGCGCATGTAATTAAATATTGTAATTGGCGCTAGAAGAAAGGTGGTTGGTTTTGCACATGAAAAAACAGAAATATGTGATGATTCACTTTTACTTTTTTAGTTGACGGAATTTATGTAATAGTAATAATTAAAATTTTATAATAAAATCTAGTTTTACAAGAAATTTTGTTGCCTGAACTTGGATAATGAAAATAATTAATGGGGTTTGGAATTTATGAATAATTTATAACAAATCGATGTTACACTTTAAGCTAATTTATTTGCCATAAATTTCTGAGATTTTCGACAAAATACTTGTAAAATTTTAACGGCAAAATTTAATTTTTGGACGATCTGTTTAGTAGATGAAATTTAGAAATTTTTAGAGTAGGTACAAATTTTTGGAAAACAAATGTTGATTATAATAATAAATACTTCTGTTAATTTATTGTGAAATGTGGTTCCAAAATTTGTTGTAATTTCAAAAAACTAAATTTCCGAGAAATCGGATTTCTTCGCAATTTTTGCTTGCTTCGGAACATTTTTCAGTTTCAATGGTAAAAAACCGTTAATTTCACAGAATTAGCACCAGTAGTGCCAACAATGTGAGGTTAGGTGATTTAAACCTGAAAATTGATAATTTCCAGTTTGTTAAGTTATTTTGCAAAATTTTATTCAAACTCCTATTTTTAGAAAATATATTTTTGTATATAGAAAAACAATTATAAAAGTTGTAAGAATTGTCAGAATTTTAAGATAATTTCAGGATTTTTCAGGGAGATTTCGAGGTGACGATAATTTGGGAACCAATTAGAGCCAAATGAATTTTTTTCGTCGTAAAACTTATGATTAAATTTCAAATAGATACTTTGTTAATAGTTTTTCTATTTTTTTCTTATGGAAAATTTCTCACACTGGAATTCTGAAAGAAAAAAGGATTTCGCTACTAAATGATGTAGTTACATAAGATTTTGTTTATCCAATGTTGTTTCTTACTGGGTAATTTATTAAAGAAAACCCGCATTTGCGCCTGGATCAACTGTAATCCTTAGCTTTTAGTCCTTAGACATTTTTTCAGTATTTTCCGCATAAAGAAAATTTTTCCTCATACATAACAACCAACCACGCTTAGTTTATCATGTTTCCATACACATAAACACAAATTTCCAAGAAACCTGTAATCTACAAACACATCCACACCTTTTTGGTACATCAGATATCTCTCAAGTGTGCTCTGCACTATTTCTCCGAATTAACACTTATTTTTAATATCGATAAGATAAACTGCCTACGGAACAACAGCATCATTTCTGTGCTTCCCCCAATAAACCAAATAAAACGATATACAGCAGGAAAAATAAAATATGATCTGTGTGAAATGTGAAAGAGCCCACATGCAAAAGTAGATGTGGGTGTGCCAGTCCCGGGCAGCAATCTCAGGAGAGCAGGCGGGCCAAGATGGCGTCCGCCACCTGTATTGATCTGCTGAGTCTGTACCTGTGGTTGCTATGGCTACATATCACACACAGACACCTGCCAGCTCACCCCGCCTGCCCCAACCCCAGCCAGCAGGAGCGCACTGGACTGCAGGAAAATCGTGCTCTATTCCACAACCATTTTGGGAGAAAGCTAGTATGACGAATTTTATTTAAGCGTCTTCACCGTGTATATATCTTGTTATTTGTTGTTTGAGATCTCTTGAATCAATACATTCAGGAAATTCCAACTTGACTATGACATACAGCAAAGTCAGATTTTGGCAAGAAATTATCAGTAAACAAATACTTGATCTGGCACAAATCGATTACGCAGTTTCTAAGCAAAATACGAGATGAAATTGCTTTGTTCTCTATTTATCGTATACATTATAATATTATCTAATAGATTGTACGAAAATCTTACATAATAATCTTTGAGTGGTGCTTATTTCTTCCTACCCCCCGTATAACGTTTATCTATCCAACTTGATCCTTTTATGGCAAATTTGAAATCAATTACTGTGTTTTCTAAAGAATTCTCGGTCTAGTGGACAAAATACCTAGTGTTTCATCTCGGAATTAAGAAAGCGTATATAGCACCGGTTCTTCTCTCCTTATAATAATAATAATAATGAGTGTATATAAAACAGTCCGGTGTTTATGTAATTATATATGAAATTTGAAATCTACACACAACATGCATCGGTTTTTATTTATTGTAGTATCTGGAACGTTGTGTTTTATGTGTGTTAGAGAGAAGAAGTTTAGTGCGGCGACAGGTTTTTACTTTCCATCATCCTCCCATCCGTTTTTGCGATAAGGTAAAATTTTTCAGATTTGAGTTATGCACCGCAAATGACGCAAATGGATGTTTTGAAGTCATAATAATGGAATACATTAGAGTTTTGTTGCATATTTTTCGCTTATCGTCCAATGGTGTTTTATCTCTGTTATTATTATTTCCGAAGAATTTTCTTAATAAACATGTGATGAAGCGTTTGCTAAATCTAAAACATCATAATAATGCTGATGGTTAGTTTCCCAAGATTTTGGTAGATTTGTGAAATGTTTGGGTGATGGTTCTTGTAAATTAATAAGTTGAGAGAAATTTTTTCTGACCAAAATTTCCGGTCGTTAGGATGTAATTTACGAAATGTTGTAATCGTGTACGTTTTCTGATTATACATCATTTATATGCATGCATGAAATAAAATAATCTGACTAAAATTAAACCATCATTCTAAAAAAGCAGGTTTTATCAGAAGTATCAAAATATGTGTTAAAATAGTTCTGGAATCAAAAGAAAAAAATTTTTATGTTCTAAATCGAGATTATTTTAAGTAGTAGACATGTGCGCTACACTGTCTCTGTCTCGACTTTTCTAGAGCAAAAAAGTGTGACTCATATGTCTACTGGAAATAATTCTAAAGTCTAAACTGAATTTATTTAAGACACGTAGAAATCTTTTCGAGCTATTCAACATTTTTTATCAGAAAAATTTTAGTGAGGTTTAAGAAATCTATCAATAATTTTAACAGGAAAAAAATTGAAACCTGTTTGGTTTTCAGTTACTTTAGTTTGTTGCAATTTTCCGAAAAACCAAAATAATTTATTTTATTATTGCGGACTTTAATACAGAGATAATGATTTTTTTCCAAAAACTCGTATGTTCAAAATTCCAGAATTATTTCAGTAGACATGTGCGCCACACTGTTTCTGTTCTTAAGAGAGTGAGAGAGTGTGACGCACATGTCTATTAGAAATAATATAATGTAAAGCTATCAAAGTCTAAAATAAATAGGAAAATCTGTTATTTTATTTAGACTAAAATCAAACTACCTTTAAAAAAATATTTACAACGTTTATTTCTACTAAACCCCTAGAAATATCCGAAAATATCAGAAGTATCAAAATATGTGTTAAAATCGTTCTGGAATCAAAAGAAAAAAATTTTTTTGTGTTCTAAATACCAGATTATTTTAAGTAGTAGACATGTGCGCTACACTGTCTCTGTCTCGACTTTTCTAGAGCAAAAGAGTGTGACTCATATGTCTACTGGAAATAATTCTAAAGTCTACACTGAATTTATTTAAGACACGTAGAAATCTTTTCGAGCTATTCAACATTTTTTATCAGAAAAATTTTAGTGAGGTTTAAGAAATCTATCAATAATTTTAACAGGAAAAAAATTGAAACCTGTTTGGTTTTCAGTTACTTTAGTTTGTTGCAATTTTCTGAAAAATCCAAAATAATCTATTTTATTATTACGGACTTCAATACAGAGATATTGATTATTTTTCAAAAACTCGTATGTTCAAAATTCCAGAATTATTTCAGTAGACATGTGCGCCACACTGTTTCTGTTCTTAAGAGAGTGAGAGAGTGTGACGCACATGTCTATTAGAAATAATATAATGTAAAGCTATCAAAGTCTAAAATAAATAGGAAAATCTGTTATTTTATTTAGACTAAAATCAAACTACCTTTAAAAAAATATTTACAACGTTTATTTCTACTAAACCCCTAGAAATATCCGAAAATATCAGAAGTATCAAAATATGTGTTAAAATCGTTCTGGAATCAAAAGAAAAACATTTTTTTGTGTTCTAAATACCAGATTATTTTAAGTAGTAGACATGTGCGCTACACTGTCTCTGTCTCGACTTTTCTAGAGCAAAAGAGTGTCACTCATATGTCTACTGGAAATAATTCTAAAGTCTACACTGAATTTATTTAAGACACGTAGAAATCTTTTCGAGCTTTTCAACATTTTTTTATCAGAGAAATTTTATTGAGGTTTAAGAAATCTATCAATAAAAATTCTAATTTTATCAGAAAAAAAATTTAAACCTGTTTGGTTTTCAGTTACTTTAGTTTGTTGCAATTTTCCGAAAAAACCAAAATAATTTATTTTATTATTGCGGACTTTAATACAGAGATAATGATTTTTTTCCAAAAACTCGTATGTTCAAAATTCCAGAATTATTTCAGTAGACATGTGCGCCACACTGTTTCTGTTCTTAAGAGAGTGAGAGAGTGTGACGCACATGTCTATTAGAAATAATATAATGTAAAGCTATCAAAGTTTGGTTACTTTAAACTGATGAAATTTTCCGAAAAAATTAAATATTTTCAGTTTATCATTCCAGAGCTGAAGTACCAAAATATGTATGAAAATCGTTTCAGAATTAAAAGAAACCCCTTGAAAATTGCTTTTTTTATGTCCGCGCCACATTGTCTTCTATCTTTTCAGAGCAAGAGAGAGGGAGAGTGTGGCGCACATGACTACTGATGACGTAAAATCGTATTATTAAATTTCAAATAGTGAATCAAAACTTGTTCATAGTATCATAGTTTTTCTATTTTTTGTTTGGTTTCTGAATTTTTACGGCAAATTTTTGACTATTTGGAATTTTGAGGAAAAAAATTAATTTTTTAGGTAATTTATTAAAGAAAACCCAAATTTTCCGAGAAAATATAAATAATTATATCCAGAGGTAAAGTTTTTTACAATATTAATAAAATAAAACAAACAATCGTCATTATAAAATCATTATACACGAATATTCTATATTCTTGAATTTATTCTCGCGAATCATCCCTTTTTAAAGGGATGTTTTCAGCTTTATTCAGCATAGTAAATTTTCATTATCTTTTTAACTAACTGTAGAATCGTTTACAGAAGCAACAACTTAATAGCTTATATTCCCATTCATACGGCGCTTTATCACGCCATAGACAAATTCGATATAATTTATTAAGATCGTAAATGAGGGACGACGAATTTTGCTCTCTCTGCAGTTTAATCAACATAAATTCAATATATATAAATTTAGTCACCAGGAAATTATTTTGTACTTTTATATTAAATTTATTTATCTACACGTCTATAATTCTAGTCTGTCGTTTAGCCATCAGAAATAATAATTATTGCAACGATATACATGTAGCTATCATGGAAATCCATTAGGAGAATAATTATAATAATAAAGTGTATGCACCAACGCGCAAAATTCGTATTCTCACATGAAAATTTTCTTACCCAATAATTGTTTTTATCCCCACGTCAACATGTTTAACATAATAGCGTACATACATCTTCACTTAGCAAAGTATATTTTTTCAAATGTCCCCTACAGATTTATCTATTATCTACATGCTGCTTGCATTGGAGTTTGATCTCGTATAGGTGATTTGGCACGTGTATGGTGCTAAACATAATGTTAGTATTAATTGAAATACTGAAAATTCTAGCTTGAAAAATACATGATGCGATTAATTATTTTTAATAATATAATTCTCATTGACAATTTCCCATAATTTATCTCAAGTTAGATCATCAAATCTGTTGGTATGTTATAATAAAATTTTTATCTAATAAAAATAGTTGTTCTATTCAATTCATCATGCTTGTATATGCATAATATTTTTAGTTATAATCAATGTAGGAAATCGTTAGATAAGATTTGCAACTGAATGTAAATAATTCGTTAGATTTGGATGCAAGAAATCTGTTTTGAATATTTTTATTATGTATTTGATATTAAAGGTACTTATGTTTTAAAAAACTGTTCAGATAATTTGTTTCTATTACTGGCGTAACAAATTGATATCAAATTTATTTTTCCTGGTACAGACAACTGATACACTGGATTTTTGTAGTTTACATTTAGCAATTGGATTTATTTAGTTTATTGTTGTTGAACAATGAAGATTATCCCTATTTTTAAACGTAGGTACTTGAGTTTCAAATTGTTATTTTAACAATACTAAGAAAAATGGGAGAAATACAGATGATCCCTGGAGAAAAAGCATACAAATTAATAAAGATCTAACCTCATCCCTATCAAAACTGAAATAAAAAAAAATCATTTCGACGAGTTTTTATTTTGCTTTAAAACTGGTACAAGTAGATAAATATCTAATGCTGAATAAACTTGGTTAAAATCACTCGAAAAATCAATTTATAACCTAATCCCTATCAAAATTGCAATAAAAAAATATTTTATCGAGTTTTTTGCTTTAAAAATGATACATGTGGACAAATCGCAAATATTGATTTAATTTGTCACAATTTAAAATTTAAAATCACTCGAAAAATCAAATTTGTAGAAATCTAACTTCATCCCTATCAAAATTGAACTTAAAAAATTATTATATCGTTTTTTTTTTGCTCTAAAAAAGATATTTGTAGGCAAATCGCGAATACTGAATAAATTTCATGTGACCTAAATTTAAAATCTATCGAAAAATCTAATGTGTAGAAGTCTAACCTTATCCCTATCAAAATTGAAAAAAAAATTTATGGAGTTTTTTTGCTTTAAAAATGATATCAGTTTTAATCGAGCAAACTTTAATGGTACATTCTCCTAGTCGTCCTGAATCGGAAAAATGTATATTATATACATCTATCTCGATTCCTAAGAAAGATACAGGGTGTTGAAGTTTACAAGAAAAAATTATTTTTTTGCAATAACTTCCATAAAAAAGCTTGGATTCAAACAAAATTTTGCATACCTGTCCTCCTCCCTAAGGACAATTTTATGAAGTATTTCCGATTTTGGGGGGCACCAGTGGCGTGCAATTCGGTCACATCTCAATTATTTCAAAGAAAAAAGTATGCCGCTGTAATTTTTAAAAAAATATTTTTATCTATCGAATTCCTTGTTCAATTTGGAGTGAAATTTGCTTTACAGAACAAAAATTGAAGTTTTAGTTCCAGAGATAATTATTTTTTTCCAAAGACGTGCTAACTTGAAATTACAAAAAAATCGGGAATGATGACAGATGCTGTTAATTCATTAGTTCGTCGTTGTCAGAAATGCATCGAGGCTGGCGGGTTGTATTTTGAGCAGTTGCTGTAATTTTATAATTATTTTTTGTTACTTTTTGTTTTTTAATAAATTTCCTATTTGATTTGTGACTAATTTCAAGTTGGCACGTCTTTCGAAAAAACTAATTATCTCTGGAACTAAAACTTCAATTTTTGTTCTGTAAAAGCAAAGTTTACTCCAAATTGAACAAGGTATTCAATAGATAAAAAAATATTTCTTAAAAATTACAGTGGCATGCTTTTTTCTTTGAAATAATTGAGATGTGGCCGAATTGCACACCACTGGTGCCCCCCCAAAATCGAAAATATCATAAAATTGTCCTTAGGGAGGAGGGCAGACATGCAAAATTTTGTTTGAATCCAAGCTTTTTTATAGAAGTTATTGCAAAAAAATGATTTTTTCTTGTAAACTTCAACACCCTGTATCTTTCTTAGGAATCGAGATAGATGTATATAATATACATTTTTCCGAATCAGGACGACTAGGAGAATGTACCATTAAAGTTTGCTCGATTAAAATTGATACACCCTGTATGTAGACAAACCGCAAATATTGATTTAATTTGTCACAATTTAAAATTTGAAATCCGTCGAAAAATCAAAATTGAACTTAAAAAATTATTACATCGTTTTTTTGGCTCTAAAAAAGATATTTATAGCAAATCGCGAATACTGAGTTAACTTGATGTAGCTTAAAATATAAAATCTATCGAAAAATCTAATTTGTAGAAGTCTAACCTTATCCCTATCAAAATTGAAATAAAAAACCATTAATCGAGTTTTTTTTCCTTTAAAAATGATACCTGTAAAGAAATGTCTAATGCTGAATAAACTTCATACAATATAAAACTGAATATAACTCGAAAAATTAAATTTGTAGAAATCTAACCTCATCCCTATCAAAATTGAAATTTAAAAAATCATAACATCTAGTTTTTTGGATCTAAATAGAAGTCTATAGACAAATCGCGAATACTGAATACTGAATATAAACTAGACTCAATTTGAAATTAAAATCACTCGGAAATCGGAAATAGTCTATTCGAGTCAAAAATTCGACCAAATTTCCACTTTCAATTTTTCCTGGAACCCCAACGAGATTATTTCAGCGTCCTCTATTTTATTGACTTTGTTGGTATTGATTGCCGGTGGTGCCAGTGATGATGCATTTTGTTTGATGGATAAAAAAGGGGTCCAGCGAGTTAGCGAGCGATGAAGCGAGCCACACGCGGCACACGCCAAAGCAGGTGTTTTCGTATTTTAACCGAAAGGGCAGGTGAAATGAACATATGCTCTCACTGTCAGATATATTCAAATAATACCCGTTCCGACTTATTTATAGTATAAAGTTGTACAGTACTAGATATAATATAGGACAAACTGTGTATGGATGAAATATTACCTATAGAGACAAATTGTTCTTGATATTTTTGTGTTTGGTTTTTTTATTCATGGACCGTTTCGTTTGTGGAATTTTTGAAATATGTGAGACAGTTTACTAGAGATTTTGCGTTAAGTTATAGAATATTGTTGTAATTTAGAGTTTTGTTTCAGAACGTAGACTCGAAATGCAAGGGGTGGTTTTCATGCCTGAAAATCCGCAACAGGGCTCGCCGCCCCCCCAAAACACCACAGGTAAGCAAACTATATAATTTAACTAATTGTAAGCTAAGATCACTTGAAAGTCTAGAAAAACATCCAATTTGTTTGGTTTCCTCTCATCCGGAATATCTTTCACATTGTGGTTTTTTATCTCGCAGTTTGTCGTTATAGTTTCACCCAATTTCCTTTTTACATACCACATTTTTTTTGTTCTCTCGCTATTTACCAAAGATGTGAACTCGTAAATACCTGATAAAATAAATATGGTCTCGTTTTTAGTTTTGTTTGTGCTTGCTCGCCCCTGTTTTTAAATAACGATTGTTTTGTGTGGGTGACAAATTACATTGAACCCAAATGAAATGAAACGAGTTGGGATAACTAATTTGTTAAAGATAAAAGCCGGAATGGTGATTAAGAGAAAAGTAAACAGATTGTTATATTAATTATTAATCACAGACGACGTTTGATTTTTGTTAGTTCACTACCTGAAATTGGAGCGATTTTGGGATTTGGTTTGTGTTTGTGTAACTGATGTGAGTGAGGCATGAAATCATCCTATTGATAAAACTGTCTTTGTCACTTTACATGTAGAGTAAATATGCATTCATTTACTTGACCTAAATGCGTGGAGTTATTGTTTTTTCAAAGTCTTGCACAAGCCACAGTTACATTATAATCAACTGCTAGTTTTGACCATGGAAAGCGCGCTTACCAAAAGTAATTCTGGAAAAAATGCTGTGCATAAGAGAAAAATTATAGGGTTCCCCTGAACTGACATGAGGCCAATTCTGCCATTATTCCAAACTCTTATAGAAAATTTTTCCTTAATAGAGCAACTTAAAATGTACCTGAATTTGGACAATTCTCATTTTATCATCTTTATTTTAGCCCATTTCATGAAAAAGTCCAAAAATTTAACATGACCACTAAACGATGTGTTTACTAGAACTTAAGAGGGGCCTTCTAAAGCTCCCTCTACCGTAGATAGATCAAATTTGAGCCTAACTTGTAAATTAGGAACTTTTCCCGAATTTATTAGCGACAGTAAAAATAAACAAGACTTTCCAAGACTAAAATTTTACAAGTTTAATTAACCGCAAATTTTTTCTTAAACCCTAATTTTCTCCTTCCAGTCACCGACATGGACATATCCCCCAAAGACATCCGAAGCAACCAAAGCGACTCAGGCATCTTCTCGACAACCACCAACACCACCGCCGACCAAACCAACTGCGACACCGATAATCGCAGCGACTGCAGCTCCCCCGAACGCAAATACGTTTGTCCAATTTGCGACACCATGCTAACTTCACAACACGATTTCACCCTCCATATCCGATCGCACAACAACGAATCCGAGGATCAGGACAACGAAAAAGGCTACATTTGTCGAATTTGCAACAAGGTGTTAAGCTCCAGCTCCAGCTTGGATCGTCATGTTTTGGTACACAGTGGCGAGCGGCCGTTCCACTGTAAATATTGCGGCGATACTTTTACTACCAATGGGAATATGCATCGGCATATGAGGACGCATTCGCAAAGCAAGCAGGAGAGTTACGAGTCGGATGGGAGTGTGGAGAGTAACTTGAGTGGTAGCTCCAAGAGTACTACTGAGTATAATAATAATAAAGTGGAGACGAAGTGTCTTAAACGCAAGCTGGAGGGTGCGGTAGAAGTAAATTCGAAACGAAGAGCTAACGAACTAGTTGAAACTGGTCAATTGTACCAATGTCCGGTATGCGAGCGAGCCGACTTTAACTCCATGGGGAATCTAGAAACGCATTTGGAGGACAATCATCCGGAATATCCAGCAAAATGCAACCAATGCCAGCAGATTTTCTCCAACAACAAACTCCTGACCATCCATCGAGCTACAGTCCACGACAGTCCAACCACCAAACATCCAGTTTTGGGATTTAAAGACCTAACATTCGTCGACTTCTCCAGCGAAAAATTCCCGCATATCGCTAGACGCGAATGCGAAATAAACCTACACAAGGCAACAACCGGCTGTTTGAAATTCCAATGTAAAAACTGCTCGCGTGCGTTTCCTTGTGGCACTTCCTTGGAAATTCACGAGAAAAACTGCAAGCAATCCATGGCGGAACTGGAAGATCTTCGTAGCACACACAACACCGAAGATCTTCGACGGATTAACTTCTTCTCCCGCCTACATTTGCAGGATAATTCTCCCGAGAAACCCCAAACGAAACTCCGGGAGCAACTACTAGCTAAGTGTGATAACAGCCCGAAGGACCTCGCGGATATCCAGTCGATCCTTACGAATATTAACCTACAACAAGCGAAGCAAAACGAGCTGTGCTTACCTAAAGCTCATAACATTGACCACTCGGAGACCCGAACTGAACCTGAAGAAGAAAGCCAGGATTTGTTCGCAGTGGAGTTTAGAAGGATGAAACTACGTGGCGAGTTTCCTTGTAGGCTTTGCACGGCCGTTTTTCCGAATTTACGAGCGCTTAAAGGACATAATCGGGCGCATTTGAATGGAAACAACAACGGGACTTATCACTGTAACATGTGTCCACATTCCTCCATGGATAAAGCTGCGCTAATCCGGCATATGAGGACGCATAATGGCGACAGGCCGTATGAGTGCTCGCTTTGTAACTACGCTTTTACTACTAAGGCGAACTGTGAGCGGCATTTGCGGAATAGACACGCGAAAAGCACGAGGGAAGATGTGAAGAAAGCTATAATTTACCACCCGAGCGAAGATCCGACTAATGAAGACTTGAACAAGCTGACGATTGCTAAGGAGGAACAGAAAAAACTTAATATTAGTTTGGATTCGAGTGAAGAGAAAATTCATTGTTCCACACCGAAAGCCCAAGAAATCAAACAGATGATTCCAGATTTAAACACATTGAAACCAGGAGCTTTTCCGAATATTAACGACATAATCCGAAATGAGAATCTGATGTCTTTGAAGGAGCACAAAATAACTCAATCAAACGGAGTACTTCCACAACCGAGTTCTTTTGGTTTTGCTTCGAAACCTCCGCATCTTCCCCCTAGTTTCCCCCCTTCGAAAATTCAGGTGAAAAGCTTGGAGGTACTCAAAGTTCCAGATACCACCCTCGAGTACTCAGATGATGAGGATGATTACATCGAAGAGGAGGCGCCAATGGACCTTACAATTAGTAAAAAGCGTGTAGCTGAGAAGAAACCCGAGGATATTCCACAAGACCTAACAAAGAAATCCCCGACAATTCCAGTGGTGCCTCCTCCAACCCCACAGTTTAACATGGGGGAAATCTTCGCGCAACAGATGCTAAAATCACCTCCAAAAATCGATCCTACTGCTTTGTACGCCTCGCAACTAGCTCGTTTGTACCAGAATAGCTTTCCAACTTGGCCAGGGTTTCCTTTGAACCCTTTGCTGTTCCCTGGGATGCAAGGTCCAGCTTTGTCGGCTAATCCGCAAGTTTTCAAAGAGCGCATGCAACGCTTGCAAATGTGCGGTGGATTTATCTCGGATTTTAACAATGGGTTCAAAGATAATAAAGCTGAGTTGGAGTTGAAGAAACCTGACGAGCTAAAACCGCTGAATGTCGAAGTGAATTCTGCAGGATTTTCCGAGGGTTTACCACAGAATCATCAAAGCCCATCACGCAAGCCGCAGGAGTTGGACTTGATGCAGTCGCCAAACTCCGTGAAGATGGTGATAAAAAACGGCGTGTTAATGCCCAAGCAAAAGCAGCGAAGATACCGCACTGAACGCCCCTTCACCTGCGAACATTGTTCAGCTCGATTTACTCTTCGCTCCAACATGGAACGCCACATCAAACAGCAACACCCGCAGTTTTGGTCGCAACGTCAGAGGGGCAACGTGGGGAACCCCGGAAGAAAACCGCATTGTCCCAAACCAAACTACTGTGATCTCAGTATACCAAACTACGAAGTACCAAAACACGAATACACTGACCACCATACCAAAGAACATTTGAAAAATGCGATTTTATCTCAAAAACTTCGTGTGGAGATGATTAAGAAGGAGGAGGAAGACGAATGCGCGTTGGTGATTGACGAACCGGAGAAAACTATTGACGAAGGAAATGGAGGTGGAGGTGGAGGTGAAGGAAGACAGTTTGAGAAGACTAGAATTTTGGAGGAGAAGTTAATGTCCGAGTCGTACCAAGCACAAGGGAGGGTAGCGAAGAATGAAGAGAGTCAGGATTTGGTGCCTGTTTCCAGATTGTTGGATAATGCATCGCAGCAGCAGTTTAAGGAGTATTTTAAACGCGAGCAGGAGGAGCATGAGGTTAATGGAGTGGGGAGTGATGAGGACGAGGAGGGTTTGGTGGCTAGTGGAAGTACTAGCGAGGGGAATGTGTCTGGAACCGATGAGAATAGGTTAGTAACAAAATGAGTTAGGTTAGATAAGGAAAATATTTTAATTTGATTTCTCTTTTTTTGTAGATCAGAATCGGAAACCGCCACAGCACCAGTAAAGAAAAAATCTGCGTACTCCCTGGCCCCAAACCGCGTCTCCTGCCCCTACTGCAGCCGGAAATTCCCTTGGACCTCCTCGCTGCGCCGCCACATCCTAACCCACACCGGCCAAAAGCCCTTCAAATGCAGCCACTGCCCTCTGTTATTCACCACCAAATCCAATCGCGACCGTCATCTGCTGCGCAAGCACGGCAACACCGCCACCCCCATAACCAACGACACCACCTCCAATCCCAACAACTCAAATTTTTTAATCCGTAACGTGCCCGAACGCCCCTTCAAGTGCGCCAACTGCCCTAGCAGCACCTTTTCCACTTACTCCAACTTGAAGAAGCACATGAGCTTCAAGCATTTGATTAACGCCCAAGGCGATGACAATGGAGCAAGAGGTTATGAGGCTGGTAGTTCAGAGGACGAGAAGGTTATCGTGGAGGCGAAGCCCGATTGGGAAAACCACAAATACTCGGACATGCCGGTGGTCAGCTCGAACCAAAGTGGTAACAACTCGGACCTCCCGTTTAAGTGCCACTTATGTGATGGTTCGTTCAGCGACCGCCAGGAGAGCTTGGATCACATCCGAGATCGTCACACATTAGAATTCGAACTGTTAATGTCGAAAAACGCCTTGGATAGCAACGCCACCACTCCGGATGACACCTCGTGCCACCAGGATGAGGAAGAGAGCGAAATCCGCGGTAAATTCCCCGATTATTCCAACCGCAAGGTCATATGCGCGTTTTGTATGCGCCGCTTTTGGTCTGCGGAGGACTTGAGGAGGCACATGCGCACGCATACTGGAGAGCGGCCGTTTAGTTGCGATATCTGCCGGCGGCGGTTTACATTAAAGCATAGCATGCTACGTCATAGGAAGAAGCATAATGTTAATTTTGAAAATGATAATAATGCTAGTGATGAGGATGGGGGGAATAATGGAATGGAGAAGTTTGAGAAGTTTAAGGGGGATAATAATAATTTATTGCGGAAATCCATGGAGAAAACTGACGAATCGGATGGAAACGAAGGAGCGGGAGATTTGATTAGTAATTTATTAGGTATAAGAGATCGGTCGATTATTGACAAAGTATTGACAGCGTCGCCTGATGATGCTGCGAAAATTCTAGGGGTAAAAAACGGGGTAAGGGAATAAATAATTTTTAAATAATTTTTCGTAAATAGTGATATAATATTATAGAGAGTTGTTATTTATTTTATTTTTGTTTGTTGTGTGAAATGTACCAAAAAAGAAACCAATTTAACTTATATACCTACGCTATTTTTTACTTTGTAAATTTTGTAAAAATTTATGATAAGTTTTATAGTAGGGATGTTTAAAAGCTGTACAATTGTATCGGTCTAGTCAGATTTACTTCGAAAGAAAAATCCATGTAAAAATCTAAAATGTATGAGTATAGACTAGTTGCAGTTGTAAATATCATTTTTAAAATTAATTTCTATTACTTAGTTATTAAGTTGCAAAGAAAAGAAATTTAATAGTTTTTAAATTATTATTATTTAATTTAATATATATTTTTGTACATTATACAAATTATAATACGGTCTAGGAATACCAAAAAGTAAGTTAATCGTGTACATATTTTTTAAATTGAATTTAAAAAATATCATACACCATATCCACTTTTTCCCCAAGATACAAATACAATTAAATTGTACTAGTACTTTGCCTTATATCTTATAAAATGTGTCTTACTTATTGCCTTTAGTAATAATATACACTTGTAAACTAAGCAATATATTTTGTAGAAAAACTATTCATATATAAGTACTTACACCGACAACTCTGTTGCTTCCTCCACTTAATGCAATAGAAAACAAGGGTGGAAGCACACAAAGTTGTCCCATTCGCGCTTTAAGCTGCATTTTGCTGTGAATAAGAATATTTTGTATGATGATTAAGAGGTTCACGTTTTTAAGTTGGTTTTTTCTTGCACTGTATTGATTATATTAGTAATGGTATTATTCACACATTCACGCTGTGTCTTAACAGCTTTCGATATAATCGCGCCCTACTGTATGACTTGGATACAAAGGGCACTATGTAGATTATATCTACAAAGCGTATTTTTAGCAATTTTAAAGCAATTGAGTGACATATTTCTAGAGATAAATCGTATTAAAATGTTTCTGATGTTTAAAATGTTGAATATAATTTTTTTTTGGTTAATTATCGAATTGTATGCCATATTTAATTATGTAGAATTTATCCTAATAACTTTGTGTGTGGAAATAAACACATTGTAATACTTAATCTTTATTTCAATAAATAATAATGCTCATATTCCGTTTTTTAGTTTAAAACCCTCCAATTTTATTAAAAAAAAAAATAGTCCAATTGTAGCTATTTTCATAATTATGCCTTTAGAAAACACTCGTGAGTTCCATTCGACTCAACACATTTTAACACACCTTACATAATATATAATTTATCCATTTTGGATTCAAAAATTCTTAAATACAACCCTGTCCTACTCCAATATTCCTAATACGGTCCTACACAACAGAAGAAGTAAACTATTCCATTGGCAACCCTGTACTTTTCAGTTGGCAACACTATTTGTTGACGTTACCTTTTTTTGACTTTTAGATTATTCAAACAGTTTTCGGTTCTATTTTCCACAAAAATGGCACGATCCACTATAAATTTACTTGAATTAAACATTGAAAAATTGTTCGAGGACCATAGCATAGATGAAATCATGGAAATCGACAAAATACTCGACGTGGAAATTGAACGAAAACGAACCGAATTGCGTTCAATGGTTGGGTGAGGCATTTAATTTAAGCTTGTTTTATGTTGTTTTATTGGTTTAATTTTTATTAGTGATCGTTATAAAGATGTTTTGGCTGCCTCGGATGCAATCAAGTCTATGAAGATTATTTCGGAAAGTATTGTAAACAACATCGAACAAATAACTGATACTTGTGATGATGTTATAAAGGGCCCCACACAATTTGTTCCTAAAGCCCCGCCGGAGGTTGATAAGTAATTTTGTTTTTCTAAGCGAATTTTTCCAAAAGTAATTGTGGTTTCTCCAGGCGAAAAGTCGCAGAGCGTACTTTGGTAATCCAGTTACGACTCGCTTTATTTATAAACGAGGAAATTTGGACTGCACTGGATGAAAACAATAATTTAGGCGCTGCTCAGTATTATTTGTTGGCACAGCACATACACATGGGTTTAAGTTTAACTAAAAAAGAATACCTGGACAGAATTCCACTTTTAACGCAAATTAAAGAAAGTTTAACTGGGCTGCGTTCCAGGATTTGCCAACGAATTATCGATAATTTGGAATCGGTGGAAATAACTGCGCAGGTAAGTGGAAAAAACTACAGAAAGACAGTTATGCTTTGTGTATTTTTAGGAAACTAGTTGTAATCTAAACGCCTTAATGTTGCTGCAAAACCAAACCAGCCAGGATTTACTTAGCGTTTTTGTTGAGCATCGAAAAACTGCCTTATGTACAGTCATAAACACTTCCCATTTGAATGTGCGTCTGCAAATCAGCGCCATGGTTCGCTGTCTTGTCTCAACAATTCAGCTTTTACACGACTGTTTTATTGGTAAGGGAATTGAAATTTTATGAAGTTAATTAAACATTGGGTTGTTTTCACTTTTCAGAGTACAGCAACAATAAAAAAGGGATGATTTGGCGACAGTTAGACGCGATAATCGGCGAGGCTTCGCCTCCAATCCTCAGTAAACTACAGCTCCCCAAAACGCCCCTTCTCCAGTACATTCCAGAGATTATAAAAAATTTCAAGCCGAAATGTCGGACAGTTTACGATGAAACCACTTGTGAAAGTATGAGGGCCGTTTTGGAAAACTGGTTGAAGTCTACGCATGATTCGGTGAAAGCCGGCGTACAAAAATCACTACAACTCGTAACTAATGTTAAGGGTTTGCATATAATTCGAGAGGAATCCCTGAAAATCGGTTAGTAATCCCTTTGGATTATTACTCAAGTTTAGCGAATTTTCTTGTAGAACTCCCAGGGAATTGGGACGAAATCTGCAGGGAATCTAACCTACCAGATAATTTTAATGTCTGGTATTATTTCTTCCAAAGTTTGTTAACCAGTCGAGTAAAAGAGTTGATTTCTTTGAAAATTAAAACTAGTATAAAGGAGGTGCAAAGTGATATTAAGAGTACATTGGAGACTGCTGGTAAAGTAGATGGAAACACCGAAAGCGACTTGCGATGGTATGCTTGGCATGAAGACGATTCCGATGTTAGTAAGAGTGAGAACAGACATGATGGTAAGCGATTTTGATTGAGTATATTCTGGATACCTAATAAGTTTTTTTAAAGGTTTATCTATGAAAACTCGAGGTTATTCCAAGAATATCGTAAGCTTGTGCTCGTCCTTGGATAAAAAATATCTAGACCTACTAGAAGATGTCTGGCAGTATTTTTACGGAATAGAGTACAGCCTCAATGCAGAAACTCGAGTGAATTTAAACTACAAGGATTTTAAGCACAAAAAGAAGTTCATAGACAAAGAGCTTTTAGAGCACCACTTGCGGTTGGAAAGCACCAAAGAATCCTCACAGTATATTTTTGTATAAAAATACTTTTACGAATTAATAATTGTTTGTTAGGATTTCAGCATTTATTTTGGATTTGGTGAAAAAATCCAACACTTCCGTTGTAAAATCGCTGATTTGTGCGCGATTTCTCCAAGGAATCCAGCATTTATGCCCCAAGTTTCAAAAATGTTGCACTTTCAACAGCTCGACGGACGATTGGCTTAAAATCTGTGATAATTTCAGTAAAACTAGTCACATTTTATTAGAAAATTGGGTGGAAAGTTGTGTACAAGTAACAGGGAAAGAAGTAGCGATTCTGGATTCCGCTGTACATCCTTGCAATATGATCACAATGATTGCTGTAAGTTAAGGAGTTTAAACTAAGCTAAGCTTTAGTGACTGTTTTTTTTTAATTAGAAGTGGGACTGCATAGAAATTCAAGAGCAAACCGACGAAAAAACCTTCAAATCCCAGATAAAAGTCCCGCTAAAACCTAGTCTAAGTCTAAATAAGCTTCTGGTTCAACTAAACGATGCGCTAGGTTGTGTTTTACCCCACACCCTTCCTCGCTTAGTCCACGCGCAATTTATCGAAAAAAATATCCAAGTAATCCTGCTACAATACCAAAAACTAGCCGAAATGGATTTGAACCAAATCCAAGCCCTACAATTTCTATTTGACGTCAAGTTTCTTACTATGTTCTGCATCCAAAGGGACAATGTACAACTCGTCACTTGTTCACAAGAAATCTGTGATAAACTTAGGAATAAAATCGACCCGTTTGATTTAGATGTTTTCTACTCGTATTTGCAGAGTAATGTTAAACGAGCTGTGTGCCAATCGGCGGTAAGTTTAGCAGTAAACGCCAGGAAAATAAGTTAAGTTGTTTTTTTAGATGATTCTTGGGTGCCTTCTACCGTCACCAGGTCAGTTAGCCAGTTTGGGTATTTCAGAGAAGAACAAAGAGCACGAGAAGGACCCTTCGTTGTTGGCGTTGAGTGTCCCCTCGCATAATTCTTGGTTCCCTTTGTTGCCTATTACGGTGCCAACGCAGAAAACTTCGTCTGCGGCTCAAACGGACAATAAAGTAAGGGGTTAAATATTTCGTATAAAAAAGGGGTTACGTACTCAAATTTTGTTACAGTTTAAAGTCAACAAAGATTTTACAGTATGAAAACGGGGTATAAAAAGTGTGTAAATTGTGGTTTTCGTTGAAAAAAATTAAGCAACTAATTTTTTTTAATTTAGATACTTACAATTAGTATAATTTAAAAAAATTATAAATCGTGGAGTTTTCTTTAAAATAATTAATCCGCTAAAACTGTTTTTATTTTAACCACTTGTGTAGTTTTGGTGTTTTGTATGAGATTTTTTTGGATTTTAACACAATTTTTGTTTAGAATGTGGCGTCCAAGCCTCCAGTGAAAACACCGAAAAAAGTTCAGGATCCAGCGACGGTTGTTCGCTCAAGTGCCGCTGCTTTATTTGGAAATTTAACCACCGATTGGTTCTCCTAGCCCTCCACGTATTTATAAGTTGTATTTATTTTATTGTTGATATTGTAATTTTGGACTAATTATATTATTCTAAGAATTTTTTTTATTTAATTTGCAAAGCTCAGTGAGAAAAAATTGCAATACTGGATGTAGGACAATTTTATCAAGTATTTACTACACTTTTCGTAGAGTTTTTGAAAGATAATCACACCAAAATATTTAACTAGCTGAAACCCCTCCACCTAAAGTAGTCACTTATTACGTTTAAATAAATGAATCACCTGATCAATAATAATTATTTTTAATACAACTTTTTTAACATTTATATATTATCACAGGCTTAGGTCAGATAAATACTAAAATATATTTCTTACAGTGTTCTACACTAGGTACATTTTCTACTTAATTAATATTGCAATTACGATGAAAGAAGTGGGCTATACAATAGTTTACGATTCTTATTATTTATAACAGAGATTTGGAGATAAAACATTTCTATTTTAACAACGTTCTACGCCAAACAACAAAAAATACTCACCTCACAACCAATTTTAGGTTACATTACCAATTCATCATATTTACACACAAATTCTTCCAGCTTATAGCATAGATTTAGCCTGAATGGAGAGAGAAATTAATAAATAACATAAATACATTAATATTTTGCTTTTTTTCCGGATTTTTATCTTTGAAAACCAAGAAAATCGGTCAAACGATCATCCCAACTATGTAACCAATTATAAATCGTACCATGATCAGAACCAGTCGCACTACCAGTCTTGGAGTTCGATTGCATGGGCATGTAGTCCTCACCTCTGATACAGAAGTAACTGTTGATGGGACCACGACACATCGGACATCTGTCCAACTTGTCGAAACAACTAGCACAGATACATGTGTGCCTATGAAAAAAAAAAATTACATAATAATAAAATAACCCCAACTCCAACTCCAAAAAAACCCACCTGCAAGGTAGTAAAGCCCTGGACAGCGGGAAAAACTGACAAACCACACATAGTTGTTCACCGGAACTATTCCACACGCTCGAGTCTTCCGTTGGGGCGGAATTGCAGACCAGGGTGTGCCCCAAGGAGCTCGGCCCGCCCTCCACAGGCTCAGCTAGAGTCACCGGAATTTCCGATTCTTCATAACCGCTTGAATTGCCTGTCGCCAAGTACAATTGCTATAAAAGGAAAACAATTAATTAGAATTAAAATACCATTTGAATCGTTTGATTCACCTTCAAGCAGGACAACTGGCCATTAGCTTGTTTGAGGTACTGAGCTAGGACGCTAGTGGGTAAAGTGCAGACGCTGTCTTTGATATGGACGACATTGATAAGTGCCACCTGGAAAATTTCTAATATTAGCTAAATTCAGCTAATAAAAATTTTTATTTACGGTTTCGTCAGGATGAAAATCTTCTTGTTTATCTGTGCGAAAAAGACAGATAACTAGAGGATAACACAGTCGGGGCGGTGTACCCAAATCCAGGCTCTTCCCCTGGAGCTTCAATGTAAGAGTTTGCTCAGAATGGCTTGATTTCCTGCAAAAAAAAAAACACCAATTAACATTTACTTAGTGTCATTAAAAAAATCATTTGGATGGAAATAGATGCATTTTAACTAATTACCAAGCTCAAGGTAAGACCAGTAAATAAATAAGTTATTAAAATCAACTTTCAAATTTGAAAATATAACAAGAAGACTTACTGCAGCTGGACACCAGGAAACTGATAACACCCGTTGAGGAAGTCGCCCCTCAGGCATGCATTCTTAAGATCAGCCCAAGGCCTCCATAAAAATATGTGCAGTTCTCTTATATTAACTCCCCAATATGCGTGGACGCTATATTTTACTTGACTGGACATGCTGCATTGGATACCTGAAAAAAATGCATATTAATTAGTTGAGATTGTGCTACTTAATTATTTCGAGTAGTGGATTGTGGTTTAGAAAAAAGGCCAAGGTTGTTTGGTTAAACCACACAAATGTATGAATATGAACACTCAAAGAAGAATCTTTTAAGATTACGTAAGGTAACGGTTCGCAATTTGTGGTTTGATTATGAGCCGTTAGCTAAGTGTGTTTGTGGAGGCGTACAACGAAAAAAAAGTTCAAGAAACTTACAACAAAAGTTTACTAGAGATTAAAGTCTAGCCAGATGGGTCAAGAAAAAATTTATAAATGCCAATAAAGTTGCAAGAAAAAATCGTTTTAATGTTTTACACAACGTTTTATGTATACGTAGTAAATTAGTTCCAAATCTTAACCAATTCGTTTCGAAAGGATTGTGGAAAATCGACATTTTCTTTTCCTTATTGAATTGGATTTTATTTGCAGAAGAGTTTCTTAAATTATTTACATATTAGAAATTTTAACTACTACTAGATTCTTGTTCACTAAATTCTTCAGTTTTTCAGATCTTTTGGCCTTGACTAATGGACACAATTTCTTGTTGATGGTAAATTCAAACTTAAGTATATGAGAAATCCGTTGCCTTCCACATATTTCACAATTTATTTATTTTGTAGGCCAGTGAACATCAATAAAAAATAAAACCAGCTAATAAGAAATGACCACGAAATATACGTTATTATATAATCACTGATATGCATTAAATTTTTTTCCTAATCGCGTGCAATAAATAATTTTATAACAAACATAATATATTTTGTTTTTAGACTAGTTATTACCTATAAACACAAATATTCCAATGAATTTATCAGCAAACGTGTACACAACTTAATAATCAGTATTTTTATTTATTGTCTACATTATAATTAAACTGTTTGCATTTTCATGCGAGAGGAGATTGTAACAAATTCTAATGTAAAAAAATATTTTAACTTCTCAAGTCCTTGAAAGTCCACGCAAGTTAACGTCACTACTAAAAAAAGCGTTAATAGAACACCATGCGTAAATTAATTCATACAGATTTAATTTTCAAAATAAACAAACTTGATTTATTGACGTAATAATTGAAAAAAACGTTTTTTTTAAATCTCATTAACATAAATTTAACCGGAAAATATCCAAAAAAAATTCTGTACAAAAACAACAAAGAAATTAAGCTAAAAATTTACAATCAGAACACGTAGTGCACCTCTGTAGGTATTAATTGTTTTGTATAGTTAAATGTTTTATTTCAATGCCATGTACTATAAGCGCATCTGCAATACTAGAAAAAAACATCCAAGATAAAATAAAGAAAACAGGAAATGTAAACTAATTTATTTCCACAAAACAAGATTTCCATTAGATTTATGTGGTCATTTAGACCAGTTCTAACTTGACCTCTATATTCTAATTAATTAGAGCCAGTTATGTACCTAGTTAAATACCAAATACGGATTTTTTGCAAGGTTTTTTAACCTCAGGACTAACTGCTTTAATTGTAGGATAATAATCCCGATTTAATAAAATTGTATCGAGTTTTGACGCAAATCCATCTGTGTGTACGTGACTCAATTAGTGTGGTAGATAAAAGAAATTTGGTTTATGGAGGAATAAGACGAGACACACGTACAAAAGTTTAAATAATTCGGTTGCTTGGTGCAATTAATACAATTATGTATTATCACGTTTTAATCAAATGATAATCACGGAATTTGTTCGATTGTAAACAAATTTTATTTTTGTAGATTTTTACTTTCGACTTCGAGATTTTTGAGATATTTTGAAAAGGAAACAATTTACGAAATTTTTTATTCTATAACATTGGTTTAGAATTAAATTTTGAACGTATTTTGTTTGAACTTTTTTTTTAAATTCAGTAAAAAAAAATTTCAAAAAACGAGATTTAGTAAAAATACTATATTTTTGTCTTAAAATTCGGTTATAATGAGTGGGACAAGGACAGATTTATGCGCACTGCAATAAGTGCGAGAGAGACTTTTTGAAAATTACTGGAAAACGTTCAAAATTTAAACACGACTTTTACAGGAAATTTAACTTAATTTCCATGTGGTTTAATAAAAAATATACGAAAAAATCTAAATACATCGACTTTAGAAAAAGTAATTTCCAAGCACAATATTTTTTGTCCTAAAATTCGATTATAATGAGTGGGACAAGGACAGATTTATGCGCACTGCTATAAGTGCGAGAGAGACTTTTTGAAAATTGCTGGAAAACGCTCAAAATTTAAACACGACTTTTACAGGAAATTTAACTTAATTTCCATGTGGTTTAATAAAAAATATACGAAAAAATCTAAATACATCGACTTTAGAAAAACTAATTTCCAAGCACAATATTTTTTGTCCTAAAATTCGATTATAATGAGTGGGACAAGGACAGATTTATGCGCACTGCTATAAGTGCGAGAGAGACTTTTTGAAAATTGCTGGAAAACGCTCAAAATTTAAACACGACTTTTACAGGAAATTTAACTTAATTTCCATGTGGTTTAATAAAAAATATACGAAAAAATCTAAATACATCGACTTTAGAAAAAGTAATTTCCAAGCACAATATTTTTTGTCCTAAAATTCGATTATAATGAGTGGGACAAGGACAGATCTATGCGCACTGCAATAAGTGCGAGATAGACTTTTTGAAAATTACTGGAAAACGCTCAAAATTTAAAAACGATTTTTACAGGAAATTGAACTTAATTTCTTTAGGAAAAGTAATTGTAGTACTATATCGCATCGTATACGAAAGTCATTTCAAAGTTAATAAAGGAAATTATTTGTTTATTTTTTCTTTTAAAAATTTTTATCATTTTAGTGGTGAAAGTTCCCAATATGAAAAAAGTCCAGTGGCAAACCATATAAAAATGCTAATAAACTGGTTTTCTCATTTCTGCCACAATTTTGAAACTGTTGCTCAGAACTAAAAAAATAAACAAGTATTCAGTTTTCCTTTATACAGTTTGCTTTATCGAAATATTGACCATGAAAATAATACGAGTCCCTACACAATAGAAAGTGCTAAATTAACATTAATTAAATGATTTGACTGAAAATCCTGCAGGTGCTAAATCAAACACATTTTATTCTAAATTTTGACTCCAACAACATTTTCTCCACAGTTAAAGCACTTGTATAATGCGGTCAGCCAGCAAATTATGTAATATGCTGTAACACATAGTGAAAGTCGAATTGCATCCGACACGTTCTCCATCTCCCTTATTATTACACTTTGAGTTCTTGTCTGGACCGTTCAAAACACAATCTGACCTATTTTCTATGGTCTATGCAACCAAACGAAACTTACACATAATTTGCCTTAGGCCCAGTTAGCCTTAAGACCAAGTAAATTAGCTATAAACTGAAAACCGGCCCTAGTGTAATTTTGTATAAAAAATGTTGTCGCTTGGTAAATATTACATATTGTTGTACATTGAATTTGGGATTGCGTAATAACCTTGAGGCCTTGGGCTCTATTTTCAGCAATGGAATTCCCTTATTCCAATATTTTGTCCACAACTAATAATGACAATAATTATCGAAGAAAAAAAGTTATGCAATTAATTTTATGGACGTGTGCACCTCGAATTAATCATTTTAAGTGCGCTCAGTGTACATCGAGCCAAAAATTATCTTGTACGAGTACGAGTACATTTTCTACATCTAACCAAACTCCAAACGCAACGCACGTTTCATGCTTGTTAAAACCTCTGTCAGTGTCATTAGTTCCGTTTTGAAGAACACGAACGACACATTGCACAACACCGATAATTTTCTTTGCAAACCACGTAGGTATCTGCAAATAAACAAAACGAACACAAATACATCATTTGGGGCAAGGACCTATCTACGTACACCTCCAATAAATTTGTTTAAAATTTTTATTATTACTTACCACTGTACGACGATTTCGACGTTTCTAATAATTTAAACGTAAATGGAATGTGCACCTTCATCATGTTCATTTGGGGGATGCGGGGGGCGACTTGGTGCAAGTTGGAGGGTGGAAACACGAATTCGTCGCCGTTCACTCGCAGCACCATCATGTTTCTGCAACAACTGCAATTTTATACAATTTCTTTGTGAGTGGACCACACAAAACTCTATTACGAATTATTAAATTCAGATTTTGCAAAAAACACAAACATTTTTGGCTAATTTATCTTTATAGTTTTTATCAGTATCTATTTTTCCCTTCTTCAAAACCAAAATTTCACGATTTTATGCTTTGTACTTTTCAAATATTGAATTTCTTTCAGATTAGAATAAAACCATAAATTTTGCCGCCATAAAAATTCTCGTGCTTCATAAATCCGGTCCTGAATAAAAATAAACTAATCTTAATATCCACCATTAAAAAAACAATTACCCAAACAAAATAAGCAAATCAATCTACAAAAATAAAAAAAATTAAATTTTATGATTATATTTTAAATAAATTTCACAATAAATTTTATAAATAACTATAAACTATTTCGTTTAAATTACCTGGTGCGAAAACAACACAAACCGCTATAAAATTTTATTAAATTGAATCATTTACATGAAACCGAACAATAAGTTATGAAAATCAACCATAAAACATGCGAAACAATTTAATTTATTTTTTACATGAATTTTATTGCCTAAATAAATACAGGGTGTGTCACGACGAGTTGACAGTAGACATAACTCTATTACTAAACACAATTTGCTTCTAAAAATTGATACACGCCCATTATACAATGTGCTCTATTTAACGAAAATATTGCCACCTTTCTGGTACTTCCGGTTATACCGGAAGTAGACACAAACTTTGTTATTTTAAATGGAACACCCTGTATATTTTTGAATTTTTAGATTCTACACTTCATTTTAGACATAAAAGAATTAAGGTTGTATGGTCCTAACATTAACGGTATTATAATTATTTACACTTTTTCATTTTTTTTTACAAAAACATAGATGTAAATAAAAATTCGAATCTTGACAATGACACATTTTTTCCAAAGTTTTTTTCTTACGTTTGAAGTAGGAATATACAAGCAATAAGCTGATATCGTTTTGGAAAACTTGCTTTATACAGGGTGTTGGTGGTTGTCCGTTCATTTTTAAAAACTTTGATCAATGATAACTTTATTTTTTTAAATGGAACAACCTATATATTTCCACATTTTCGAATTCTACACTTAATTCTAAACATAAAAGTATTAAAGTTGGAAAGTCTTAAAATTAACGGTTATATAATTAATTACGTTTTTTCCAATTTTCAAGGTTTTTAAAAATTAACAATCAACCATAAGCACCCTGTAGATATAAAATAAGTTTTTCTAAACCATATTACCATGTTTCTTGTACATTTCTACGTCCACTAAAATTTGTTTTTATTATATTTAATTTAATATTTCTTATTTTTATTTATTTATTATAATTAAATATTTATGTTTCTTCCATTTTTTCATACAAAAACTTAGAGTGAAACATTTTCATATTTTACTAATGACACGTTCTTTCAAAAAACAAACCAAATTTTAGTGGACGCAGAAATGTACAAGAAACATGGTAATATGGTTTTAAAAAACTTATTTTATACAGGGTGTTTGTAATTGACCGTTAATTTTAAAAAAACGTAATTAATTATAATACCGTTAATTTTAAGACCATACAACCTTTATACTTTTATGTCTCGAATTAAGTGTAGAATTCGAAAATCTAGAAATATATAGGGTGTTCCATTTAAAAAAATAAAGTTATCATTGATTAAAGTTTTTAAAAATGAACGGACAACCACCAACACCCTGTATAAAGCAGGTTTTCCAAAACTACATCAGCTTATTTCTTGTATATTCCTATCTCAAACACAAGAACATTTTTTTGGAAAAAACGTGTCATTGTCAAGATTTGAATTTTTATTTACATCTGTTTTTATAAAAAAAAATGAAAAAGTGTAAATAATTATAATACCGTTAATGTTAGGATCATACAACCTTAATACTTTTATGTCTAAAATGAAGTGTAGTATCTAAAAATTCAAAAATATACAGGGTGTTCCATTTAAAATAACAAAGTTTGTGTCTACTTCCGGTATAACCGGAAGTACTAGAAAGGTGGCAATATTTTCATTAAATAGAGCACATTGTATAAAGGGTGTGTACCAATTTTTAAAACCGAATTGTGTTTAGTAATAGAGTTATGTCTACTGTCAACTCGTCGTGACACACCCTGTATACTGTGATAAAAAGTACAAAATACCATATTTTTAGGGTTCAAATAAATCCACTGGGTATTCTACTGTTTACTGAGGTACACCCTGTATATTTAGAACCAAAATTATTTGTTAATTTCGACTAATATTTAACAATATAAAAGGTCATGTAAACTACTACAGATTATCCTATTTTCAAGTGAAGAAATTGATAAGAAAATCAAACAACTTCCAAAATTCATTATTTTGCTACACAAAATCCGTTTGTTTCTCTTAATTGTTTACAAAATCAGTATTTCATCAAAAAAATGTTAATTAAACAGAAATTGAGTGGAGTTTCCTTAATTTATAAAAGGGCAACTATTAATAAACCAATTACCATAACCAGTTCACTTTTCGTTGCAAATGATTTTGACCCAAAGCGTCTGATTAACCCACAGCGGGGCCCAATTTTGAATTTGGCGACCATGTAAATTTTTGGTTCCATATTCTATCAAAATTTCACCCAGTTGTTGGGCAACAACCAGTCAACACTTTTGCAACGCAGTAATCTCACATCATCTAGTTTATGTTATGTACCCCAACGGCAACTTACCTAGTGATGAATAAAACCATGGCACAGAAACATATTAGCACAGCGAACACCGAAAAAATATTCGATAGTTCGGCAGCCGACATCAGTATAGCAGTAATTGTATTCGACACCATACTATTGTTTGTTCACGTTGGAAAAAACCGCATCACAACACAGCGCCATCAAAACACAAACTGAGATGCTGTTGTACAGCTTTAGCCCCATTTATTTTTCACAATCATATCTTGACGTTTACGTCATTGAACCAGCTGTGGAGGGCCTCGTTTGTTTTGCTGCTAAGTAGGGATAGTACGTTAGAAAACTATTTGGCAAATTAAACACACTAAACTAGCGCCAAATTAGCCTAAATGCGAAAACTACACAAATTGAATAAAACTCAAATGATTTTCCATGGAACATCCAAGAGAAATCGAATAAATTTCCATAAATATTCCCCGAGCAACTCTGAACGCACTATAAATTACAGTACCCCACTTTACCGACTCATCGTTACCAAAACAACCAAAATGTTTGTTGATTTTTTAAAACATTTATTAATCATTCTTTCGTCTGCAATTATTTTGACTAATGACACAATGAGCGCAACCAGCAATAAATTATCTTCAGTTAATTTCGAGGTGTTTGGTCGAGTACAAGGTAAAATCCTCGTGACCTAACTATTCGCATAACTAGCTAAAAATAATTTTCAGGTGTTTTCTTCCGGAAGGTAAGTTAGGTTATGTCCTTTTTACTTTTTACACCACCAGGAAATCACAATTTCCCTTATTCAGTACACAGCTAAACATGCCAACAGTTTAGGAATAAAAGGGTGGTGCATGAATACGGAAAATGGTACTGTACAGGGGGTTATTGAAGGTGAAAATGGAAAATTGGAACAAATGTATGTAAAATGTAAAACAGGATGAATAGACTATAATTTACATGATTTTATTATTAGGAAAAAGTGGCTGGAAACTACTGGCAGTCCACAGTCGAGGATTGATAAGGCTGTGTTTCAGGAGCAAAAGGAAATTAAGCAGTATAGTTTTAAATCGTTTGATATAAAGCGTTAGGAATGTTGGGGAAAGTGTTATTATTTATTATTAAATTATAGTCGTGCTTGTGTGAATCAGTATTTTGGAAATAAATTGAGTGACAGGATTGGGAATTTTTAGTCGGGTAGGTATGCAACCAGTAATACAATTTTTATTAATTATGCAACCCAACATACATTTTTTGAGTTATGTATGTACGAGGTGTACTCAAAAATTTTTGAAAACTTACACGATTTCATAATACGCAAGACGATTTTATGAATCGACAACATTGAGAAATATTCCTTTGTACTACTTACATATTATTATTTCGTTATCTTAATAATATTACAATTAATAGATAGTTTAGTCCCCGACCTAAAAAAGCATGTATACAATCTTATCTACATTTTTATCTAAATGCCCGTTTTATTGTTCTGATAAAATAATGATATCATCTAAGGGTAATTTACCTCTGTTTGTAACTTTGTCTGGTGTGCGGGTTTTTGTGTATCGTACACAATGGGTTCGTCAAAAAGCACGTTAAAAGAAGATATTTTGGACGAATACACCGTTTTGAGTTACTTGAGCAAAGCGGAAATTCTCCAGTGAGTTTCTAAATAAATTTATAAAACCTCGCTATAAATATTTATTTTCTAGTTTGTATAAATTGTTTGATGGTATTGATAAAGACGGGAAACTGCAGCAAGATGATGGATATCGATTTCCTGTGGATCAAATCGAGCAGAATTTTCCACAATTAAAAGTACATAAGTGGCAAAGTTTTTGTAGTATATTATAATAGTTTAATTTTTAGTTTAATCCATTCAAAGAGCGAATATTCAAAGTGTTTTCCTCGCAAAAGGACAATCGGTTATCATTTGAGGATATGCTGGATTTATGTTCAGTCATGTCGGAAAAATGTCCAGAGAAAGTGAAATCCGCGTGGGCTTTCCGAATATTTGGTATTTAAAAATGTGTTTAAATTTTTAATGTTTACTTTATTAATTTTGTTGCGTGTTATTAGATTTTGATGAAGATGGAAATGTTGGGGAAAAGGACTTGATGACTGTTATAGATTTACTAGTGGGGCACTCAGGACAAATTTCAGAAGACGAAAAGAAACATATCATAAAAATGGTAAAAAGAAAATTTATCAAGTAAATTTTTATTAAATAATATTGTAGCTTATAGAAGGAATGGATTTTGAAGGAGTTGGATGTGTTGGGCAGCTAGGATTTCAACATGCTGTTGGAAAAGTACCAGAATTTCCCCACTCATTTTGCTTCCGATTGTAAGTGACTCTACATCATCTAAGTACCATTTAGATTTTAATTTTTATCTAACTATTTTATACTATTTTTTACTCCACATGACGGAGAAACAAAATAATAAATCAAAAAACTATTTTTTGCTTAAAATAAAAAAACCTAAATAGTTTACATTATTTTTAATCCTTTTCACAAACTATTAACTTAAAAACATTACAAAACTCGAAATATTCTTATCTTTTATACACAATATCACTAGTAGGATTATAAACACCTGTTAGGGCTCTATCTGGTAAAGTCGGGGCTCTGCAACTTCTTTCTGTTGTAAGTGGAAGCACTTGAGGACTCTTATATTGGACATATCGTTCAGGATATTTTAGATACACGCTAGAAAAAAATTAAAACTGATATATGTTGAGAAATATTATTGTGTTACCTTGTGGGGTCTGGAGGACATTGATAGTAAACTTCCTTCTTCTTGAAATAGTCCAATGGATGCAACCTTCCGCTGAAGTCCTTGTATTGGTCTCGGTGCATCTGACAAGCCTGAAATCAGTTTAATAAAATGGACTAACTCAGCAGGTTTACCATGTTACCATGTAGAAATGATCAACTTCTTGCTGGCGACCAGCATCCAACATTGAGATTTTAGACTGTGGTAATCTTAACAACTTATCAGCTTTTGAAGTGGAAGCAGTCGGGCGTGGAATATATTCAATGTTAACATCGCCCCAATCATATGATAAACTCTGGGGAAAATGCGGAAATGTTATATTTTTGTATAGAGGAAAACCAAAGGGGCCCAACTTTCATTCTGGAAATGCTCTCGTTACGGTAGGTGTTGAAAAATGCTAAATTTCCATATTTATAACCACTACCCTCCACTGGGATCCCAGCCCCCATAAACGGAGGCGATAGGGATGGTGGAAAGTTTCGTATTGCGGTTTCCATTGTGTATTACTGAAATTTTGCTGCTGAAATTTTGACAATGAAACTGATAATTAACTTTAAATTTGGCGCTGGTAACTTGTAATTAAAACAGTTTCTACAGTTGGCAACATTGAGGGACAACGAACATACCAACATCTAGGCATACCAACATATTGTTTTTATTTGTATATTTGACGTTTGCACAAAGTTATTTCAGGAATTTGTGTGAAATTCGGAAGTGAAACTTTAATTGGGATGATGTAAAAATAATTTCACGCTCGTGTTGTGGGCAGTGAAATATCTTTAGTTGGAACAACGTATTTCATTCGAGCGTCGAGTGGTTGTGAGTAATAGATAAAACCTAGGTTAGTTAACTGTCAAAAATTTGCTTATTCTCACTGTAGTTTCGTCGTAAGTAAAATTAAAATAGCTTTTAAATAGACAATAATAATATAGTGGTTAAATGCAACTCTGGCTATAAATAACAAACCTTGTACCATGTGCATTGTAATATAGTTGACGGATTAGTAATTAGGTTAAAGCTTTGAGACTGAAATTTTTGTTCCTTTGACAATTTTCGATGGATTTTCACTGTTTTAGTACCTATGTAAATCCTGAATGGTTTGGAAATCACACTACAACATACAATAGTGGTAATATGGTAATAATGGACAATTATTATGCGCAAGACCGCCTACGTGAAATATGGCAAAAGATCGACAAGTACCACTTGGGTTATTTGGAAATGGAGGAGAGTCCCGAGAAAATGGAACACCGGATAAAACTGGAAGGTATCTACATGAAGAAAATTACCTAAAAAAACGTGTCAATATTAAATTATGCTAATTTTCAGATTATATACGCGACTTTTTGTGCATGGCATCCCACAATCAGAAGTTTTTCTTTCAAGAAACCGCCGAGGTGCTACAACGTTCAGCTAGTAGTAAGAAGGATTTTAGTGGATATAAAGCAGCGACCGGTTTTAATGCCATACAATTATACGCTGCCAATTTACTAACGCAGTCGTGGCGAAAGGAATACCGACAAATCAAAGTTAGTCCACATTTTCTTGTTTTAATTATTATTTTTTAATCGATTACTTATAGTATAAAATTTCGATTTCAGACTTACTGTGGATTCTACAAGCACCAAATCGAGGCAAATTTAGTCGGGGCTGAGATAATGTTTGAGGCAATGGGATATAAACACGCTGGCGATGGTGTGCTGGTCTTGGACGGCCCGATTTGCCCCGATAAAGTCTCAAATGTCTCCAAAGACTGTCTAGTAGCTTACGTTGAATGCCAGGTAATTTGACCTATTCCTGTTTTTATGAACGTTGTTCGTTAAAGCCTATTTTAGATTTTGAAAGCGATTTGGGAGGAAATCTCGACTTCGTTCAACATAACCTGGCTCGACGTATTGGACTTCCGTAAAACTCACTTATGTAGCCCTGAGCAGTCTATAAAAGCGCTAAAATACCGGCAGCATCAACGACAATACCAGGAACATAATCGGACGTTATCCCAGGGAGCCGAGCCATTTTCCTCGGTGATGCCCCAACGATGCCAGACAATGTTAGCTCAAAATGCGCTTCCAATGAATCACTCGTTTCCTCCATTATCCAATCACCACCATCTTCCAGCGCAGCCAGTTTATAACACCAATGGATGTTGTGGGAACAACTGTGGGAGTTGTGGGGGAAACTACGCGTACATGCCATATCCTCCTCAACCAATTTTAAAACCACAATTCAGCACAAATGGCTACTACTACACTAATGGCTTCGCCCCTGTTTCCACTTATTCTTACCCAGTCCCAACGGCACAATTAATAGAACTAGAACCGCAACATGGTTATGATATGGTGGATGGTGGCAGGGCAAGTCATTCGAAACGTCGCGAGCCAGAAGTCCACGCTGAAGCCTACAGAACAAACAATAAAAACAACGAAGTAACAATCCGACGTGTCGTTGAAAGAGAGTCGGACAAAGATGACTCACAATTTGAAGGCGAGGATTGGGATTATGTTTATCGTAACTTAGAGAGTCAGGGGTATTCTAAAGATTTGGGGGAGCGCGGGGATTTGCTTAGCCCTTCGGGGAGCGGTCGGCGCAAAGACAGTAACCGCAAAATAAAAATTACGAATCTAGACGAACCAATGAATCATCTTCAAGTAAGCGACCGGCCGTTGAGGATGGCCGAGGCTTTGGAGAAGCTAGAGCGCGACAAGCGGAAAACGGCCCCAGTTGAGCGCAAGCACTCCCAAAGTAGTTCTTATGAAAATTTATCCGGGGACGCCCCCTCGAAATCCAAACAGCCACAAGCGAAAACTTTACCTAGAGACAAAGTAACTGTGATTGAAGTTAAACCGAGTAGTAGCAAAACTTTGGATTTGCGGAATAAACCGAAGGATAGAGTGGAGATGTTGCAGTGTAAGGCTTGCACGTATTTAAACGATCCTTCCAAGGATATTTGTGAGATTTGTAGTAAAAGTTTGAAGGCTTTGGATGATCAGCCGATAGAAGTCGGTGGAGCGGAATGTGGGAATTGTACGTTGGTTAATCGGAAAAATATGAAAATTTGTCAGGCTTGTGGGGCTAGTTTGAAGGATTCTCCGACGTATATTTAAATTTACAGTAGACGCGGCTAAATGAATAAAAAAATCGACAGGGTACGAAATAAAACTAAACAAGATTTAAAACTAGTTTAGTTGATTATGTAACAGAAAATTTATTTTAAGTTTATTTGATTAAAACAATTATTGGTTTTCTTTATTACACTACTAAAACAATTTAATTTGCTATATAATAATAAATGATGATGATTTGGCGCAAGAACACCACAATAATGTAAATATTGTTTTTAAATTACATAAATTAAATATATCCCCGTTGTACATATACCGTCCTTTTGCTGTTATTTCCCCCGTTTTTTGTTGTTGTTTATTTTGGGATTGTTATTCTCTAGGTATAAAACGCACAGCTATGCTACAAAACAGTTTACAATAATACAAAATAAATCACGATTAAATTTCGTTAATGTTTATGAAACAAGATGATGGATATAGTTGTATTGTTATATGAATGTTACTTATATTTTAATGAGATTATTTACTGTATACAAACAACACAAGCTTAAAATACATACCTGTCTCTATTTATTTACTTTAGTTTTATTTGCTTTTTAGCTGATGGTGACGAAGCATTTTGGTGTAATGCAGAAAATGGGTAACAGGTAAGTTACTTGAAAAAAATTAAGTAATTGAGGAATTTAAATTTCTAGTAAGACGAAATATTTGGTTATTTTTTTTAATGGGAAAGAAGCAAAATCGCCATTGGAAATAATAATAATAATGTGTCCAACACATGGCTTTCTTATACTATGGATTTAGGAATTTATTTTGTATATGAAGTTCTGAATCAGTTTTCAGTTTTATTTTGAATTTTTACAGGAAGTTTAACTTAATTTCTTTAGGAAAAGTAGTACTATATCGCATCGTATAAGAAAGTCATGTGCTGGACACATCAGATATTTCTTATTAGAAAAATGAGAATAAGTAAACTTGCAATGTTGGTATGTACAGGGTGATTCTTTTATCTGGAGAAATGCGTTTTTTTCGTAAACGACTGAAGGGAATTTAATTTTGAAAAAAGTGTTACTCAAAATTAGGATAGAAATATAGACTTTAATATGCACGACGCTCCAAAAAAATTTTTCCCAGCAGCATACCACTTTTATTATATCATTGGAAAGGTCTTTTAATTTTGAGTCTTTTATCTAAAAACCAATTTTTTACTTTCTTATACGAAGTATAAGGAAGTATTGTAATCGTGATTTTTTTATTCTTATTTTTTAAAAAGTTATGATCCAATTTAAATTATTTCTGTTCTAACTAAATTTTGAAATATTTTTAACAGTAGGCCGAGTTTTCCCTCAAATATTAAAGTAAATCTTATTATATAAAATAAAGTAGGCTTAAAAAAAACAAAACCTGTTATTTGTCAACATATTACAACAACAAAAAACTGATTAATACTTAAATTAAACAAAAAATTTAATGAAAAAGTTGATTATTTTAAGAATTGTTCAATATGAGTACCATTGTTATCTAAACATAAATTATAACGTTTTCTTATTTCATTATACGTGACTTTTCCTACAACATTAGCATTAATTTCAGGACAGGCATCGACAATCTTTTGTTTTAAATGATCTATATTATTAGGCCTTGTTTTGTAAACTTTATTTTTAAGAGTTCCCCACAAGAAAAAATCGAGAGGTATTAAGTCTGGACACCTAGGAGGAAATTCTACTGGCCCGTAAATTCCCATCCACCTGTCTTCATATTCTATATTTAAATAATTCCGCACAATAGCGGCATTATGACAAGGAGCCCCATCTAGTTGAAGCCACAAATGTATTCGAATCCTAAGAGGCACTTTTTTGTTGTTTAATTTTGGTATTAATAAGTTTTTTGTTGTTGTAATATGTTGACAAATATCAGGTTTTGTTTTTTCTAAGCCTACTTTATTTTATATAATAATATTTGAAGGAAAACTCGGCCTACTGTTAAAAATATTTCAAAATTTAGTTAGAACAGAAATAATTTAAATTGGATCATAACTTTTTAAAAGATAAGAATAAAAAAAATTGGTTTTTAGAAAAAAGACTCAAAATTAAAAGACCTTTATAATGATATAATAAAAGTGGTATGTTGCTGGAATTTTTTTTGAGCGTCGCGACGCCTAGCGTCATGCATATTAAAGTCTATATTTCTATTCTAATTTTGAGTGACAGCCAGTAGGTATATAACACTTTTTTCAAAATTTAATTCCCTTCAGTCGTTTACGAGAAAAACGCATTTCCCCAGATAAAAGAATCACCCTGTACTTTGAGGAATTTTAGTATCCCTAAAAAATTAGCTTATGTTGGGTTAGATTCATTTAAATTAAAACTAACGAAGTTATTAATTTTTAGCTTTATTTCAGCAAATTTAGATTAAAATATTAATGGAAAAATTAAATTATTTAAACTCTTTCGATAAAGTAATTTGCGAAATAATCTCTTAAATGTATAAAACATTATTTAAATGTTTAAAGTTGAAATAGTTTTTTAATCCCTCTCAAATACATAAAAAAAATTGCGTAATACTCAAATTCTAATCAAAATAAAAACCGACACAAACCAATAATAACAGTTCAGTTATAAATTGGAAAATTACAGACCAGCTTTGCTTTTATTATATATATTACGTGTTATTTGTTCCAGACAGCCCAATATAAATGCATGTTATTTTTCCCTTAAACCACTTGTCACAAAACATGATAAATTAATTCGATTTAAGTACCTCACCCTTAGAAAATTAATGGCTTTTGTACACAATAACACCTAAAGCAAACTACTCGTACATAAACGTAATGTCCGAAAAATCCTTTATCCTACTCCTCTGGATAATCCTCCTCAATCCCACCTTCGCCTCCATAAGCATAAAATCAAAACTAACCGAAACCTGCATGACTTACTCGAAAGAATTCTGGAATGTCTACCGCCAACATTTTTCCCTGTCCAAATCCGTAACCATCACCGGATTATACGCAAGAGAACACTACTACATCATGCGCGAATTCACGGACGAAATAATCCGGAATATGTACGCGTATGGCAACATTCACATGACGGTAAGTTTGAAGAAATTGTTTTTGGGACGGTATCGCAAAAATTTGGAGCGACCGTCGTACCAGAAGGAAAACAATCCGTGGCATCCACATACACATCGTGAGGTAACCTCGCGGGAATTACGGAGGATGATCCGACAAGCTGCTGATGTTTTCCAAGGAAATATTATCATAGTTTGGGATGAAGAGTCCCTCCAGAGGTTTCTGGATACTAATCATAGGAAAGTCATAGTGAATCCTAGGGCGTTGTACGTGATTTTCCTGGTTTATACCACGAAAAGTGAATATTGTTTAAACTGGCAGAAAGAGATTACTGCAGTTTTGAAGCGGCTTTGGCGCCAGTTAAACGTGCTTAACGTTTTGGTCCAGGCGCCATGCTCATGCGATCCAGAAAACATCTTCATTTACCATCCGTTTTATCGTGGGGGGGGCGCTAGGGATATCTGGGGGATAGTCGACGTACACTCCCTGAAAGAAATCCAAACTAATCCGGAATTCATCGTGAATGCTCTGGAGGATTTAAATGGATATCCAATAAATATCTCCATGTTTGAGCGGAATCCCACATCGATGCAAGTTTTACCTAAACACCTTTCGAATAACATAATTTATCAAGACTATAGTAAGTCTGCAGGGTTTGGTGGCGTGGATGGTTGCATTTTGTACAACTTGGCACTTTATATGAATTTTACTGTGAAGATTGTACGTCCTAAGGGTACCAATTTTGGTAGTGTGCTGGGTAATGGGAGTGTAACTGGTAGCTTGGGCGATGTCGTTAATGGCCTGGCACAATTTTCTGGTAACAGCCGGTTTCTTACTGACTACAAAACAGATCGGATTGAGTTTACTAAACCGTTTAATAGCGACCAGATCTGCGTAGTGGCACCGAAGTCTAAGAGGATACCGCAGTGGATGGTGATTTTTAGGTGAAAAATTTTTGCTAGGATTAATATTATAAAAGATATAGGTACTTAGGTAATAATCTAAAAATCTTCAACAGGTGCTTCAAGCTCTTCTCCTGGATGGTCATCCTCGCAATTCTACTTTTTTGCATGTTTTTCTGGCGCCTCCTACAAAGCACCCCCAGCTCCTTCCTGCAAATCTACGCAATCTTCCTTGGTACCTCCATCAAGTTAACCCCAAGAGGTCTTCACCACCACATCTTCCTCTCCGCTTGTCTTATCTTCAACGTCATCATCATCGGGATTTTCCAAGGGACTTTAGTAACATCCTTCAGCACCATCTCGTATTTTAAAGATATTAACACCCTGGAAGAGTTGGATGCTTCTGGTTTAGGCATCGCCACATCCTTGCACGTCTTCGATGCTGATCAAACGAAACTAATGCAACGATTACATAAAAAAACTCGATATGTAGCAGGGGCGTCCTTGAGCTTGGCTGCTTATGAGAGAAATGTCGGGGGGTTGGAGAGGAAACAGGATGCGGCGTTGTTTATTAAAATTCATTATATGCGAGATGATGGGGTGCCCCTTTTGCATATTGTTGAGGAATGTCCTGTTTCGTATTTTGTTGCTTATATTGTCCCGAAGGGATCGCCGTTTTTGTTCAAGTATAACAGCATTATTGTCAAGGTTATTGAGAATGGTTTAACATTCAAATGGTACAAGGATATCACTGATAGTTTGGTTATTGACAGGATGTACCATATTAAGGATTTTGTGCAGGCACAAAAGGTGTTTACTATGCACGATATGCAAACGGCGTTTATTGTATTGACACTTGGATTATTGCTGGCTGGGATGGTGTTTGGGATTGAGATTTTATGCAAGATTCGAGAGAACAAGAAAAAGTAAAATAAAATGCGATGTATGTAAATATTAAGGAGTATTTAATAAAATTTGATTGTTTGGGGTTTATTATTTAGGAAAATTTGGATAAACTAAATGAAATTTGAGTGTCTGTAATATAAAAAATATTTTTTATCGGGAAAGTGGTTAAGAGCAATTTTGTAACAAAAAAAAAATCCGCATATTTTTTGTCTAAACAAATACATACTCACCCCGCCCCGCATTATTCACTTCCCGCGTCATTATTGTTTAAACAATTGATTGCAGAAAAAAATTGTTAAAACAAAAAATGTGCAGATTTTCTTTTTCTACAAAATTCCTCTTAACAAATTTTCCGGTAAAAAGAACGGGTTCGGAGATATAACTGAAAAAAGAAAACTTGTTGTTAATAATTTCAAAAGCCTGTAACTTTAAAACAAATGAAGATCGACCTACCACTTTTCCATTTTTTAGTACTAGAATTAAGTCTATTTTATACATACTCCCAAAATTTGAACATAACGGTATGGAACACCCTGTATATACGCATTTATCATTATTTATCTGGACATACCTGCGTTTGGAGCGCTGTTAATTATACAAATGGTTAAATATTATGCACTAACTTCTTCATCGAAAACTGCTCTACAAAAAGTAACTGATGTATATTTTCCGTGAAATCAACCGCACGCGAAATATCGGCCGTCAAAGAAAAACTACCACTAATTTTTGCAACGTATTTGTTAATAACTTTTTAAATACGCATGGCCCGGAAAAAAGTTATATACAAAAAGTGTGTATCTTTTTTTTTCCAACCAAAAGTTATTCTTATAGTTTTTGCATAAAGTTAATAGAATTCGGAATATAGGGGAAAAACCATTTCACCTCCTTTTTCCAAGATGGCGGACGAACCACCGACTTTTCAGTCCCGCAAATCGAGTTTTAACTTAGTCTCGATATACCCCACAGTATGCAATTTGAATTTCGAGGAAAATAAATTTTGTAGGTACAAATATACTTTCCAGCTTCAATATAATTTCAAATATTAAAATTGCTTATTTTGTTTATTTATTTCAGCACATTTGTATTAAAATTTTAATGGAAAAAGTAAAATATTAAAAAAATTTCTATTTAATAAAATAATCTCTTATAATAAATGAAAATGTATAAAATATTTCATTTAAAATAGTGTTTAATCTCATAAAAATATATAGAAAATTTGTGTTATATAAATTTTGTTATTTTTTAAACTTATTTTAAATTATACAGAAATAATATCTAATTTTATATATTTATTCAAATTAGGTTAGATTATAAAGCTAAATTCACGAAAAATCTCCTGAAATATCGTATCCGCCACAACAGTTTTCATTAGCTGAAGGTTGGAGTGAAGCAATTTAAGTACAATTTTTAACCTGAGAACTCCAACGATTCCTTTCAAACTTTAAAACTTTTATTAAAGTCGTTTATACAAAAAATTATATAAGTCGCAAGTTTCACACAAATATCTAATTTTACATATAATAAAGGATGTTAGGTTAGATAAGCTGAAAACCCCATAAAATGTAGTAAATAGCAAATGAATATAAACCAGTTTTAATTAGTTAATTTTAGCAAAAATTTTAACATTTTTCTTTTAAATAAAACTCATCCAACTTCCGGTGATTATTTTATTCCGAAACCGTTTCAAATTTCAATGTTGACTTTCAGTTTCAGTTAAAAAAAAATCCCAACTCATCAAACATTCATTGTTTGAATAACATGATATCCGTACAATAAGCTAACTATTCCATCAATCCAAACTTCATCTGACCTAATTTCCAATTACAAACATAATAAAGGCCGTTTAACTCCAAAAGGTTTGTTTTCATTAGTGAGGGGCTTTTATATTAAAAGTTTTAATTGAAGTCCTGTTAGCTATGTAATAAAATCGTTAGAGAGGCAGCATATTATATTATTTTAGTAGCATGAAGTTTTCATTGATTAACGCTAATTGCATACAATTTATTATTTTAGTTCGCGTTGTTTAGTATGTAGTGATGTGAAATCGCAGTACAGTAAGTTAATTTAATTTGTATTATTTAAAATAAACTGCTGGCCAATTGAAACGTATACCAAACGAATTTTTAGGTTGAATTTAAAGTAAAATATTTTGAAAAATAGAAAAAATATCAACATACGGTTTTCAAGATTTCAGAAATAATTTAATTGAGAAAACGATAGTGTTACCCGATTTTTTTACTTTGAAATAAATTACTATCTACAGGGTATGAAAGAAAGTCTTCTTTTTTTTGTCAAATTTTATAACTACTGTGATTCCACAAAATTTTTTAAATATTTTTTTGATGTATATTTTTTTAGTCCTTACTTAATGGGAGAACAACCTGTTTCTCAAAATTTTGATATTTCTGTTATTTTATAAGATACCGAATTTTTGCTGAAAATTTGATTTTTTTCTTTGTTTTTTGTCGTTCGGCCGTATTGTGTTTTGTAAGAACCAATCTCTGTAGTTGATTATAATACCTTATGAATGACTTTCTTATAAAAAGTAAATTTTTTGTACTTTCATTAATTTATTGGTAACCAGTGGCTTATCAAAAATCGGTACACGTTCGCTAATTGGTAAATTTTTTAATTCATTTTTTGAGGCTATTTACTTAATGGAATAGAATGGAATTTAGTTACTTTATGTTCACCATTGGTTTAAGTGACTTATATCCTCGAAACGGGTTTTTCACTTTTTCAAAAATTTGCTCATATTCGTGTATACCGGGTGGCGACGAAATCGTTTTACAACCCCCACCATTTTGTTACATTTAACTGAATTCATTTGAAATTTGGCATGGTTTGATTGTTGAAAGGAATAATCATTTTGACGTTTAAAACAATCTGATGACACTTCTGGTTTCACCGGAAGGGCCACCTACTAACTTTCAAATTTTTTTATAACAACCCTGTATATTTTTTCCGTAAGAATTAGATTCTACTTAAAATTACCTTTTTATCGACATATCACATAATGACATTTGCTTTCAAAATGGCAGCATAATTATTATTGCAAAAACCTGTTCAACAATATCAAATTTAATAAAAAATTCAGTATCTTATAAAATAAGAGGAATATAAAAATTTTGAGAAATTGGTTTTTTCCTCATTAACCAGGGACTAAAAAAATCGACATAAAAAAATATAAACATTTTTTTGTGGAATTCCGGTAGGTATAAAGTTTGAGAAAAAAAAGACGACTTTCTTTCATACCCTGTAGATAGTAACGTACTTCAAAGTAAAAAAATCGGGTCACACTATTGCTTTTGCAATAAAATTATCTCTTGAATCCTGAAAACCTCATGTTGATATCTTTTCTCCTTTTCAAAATATTTGACTTTAAATTGAACCTAAAAATTCGCTTGGTACGTTTCAATTGGCCAGCAGTTTATTTACATTATTGGAAAATTATTTATTTCCTGTGCATGCCCGAATTAAAAGGGATGCTTCAGTGGGCAGGCAACAATTCGCTCTTTGAGAATCATACCTTTTTATTCTCACTCATAATGTGTGCACAAAATCCAACTGCAATACAAGTTTAATAATCTGCATAATAAGTAGACAGTTTGTTTTGTACCGCAGAGGTAATTATGCGGCACAATCACAAAATGAAAGCAGCAGGAACAAAGCGCCTCTTTTTCCACGAAATTAATTAGCAAACAGTGCTTTGGTTTCCAATCAAGTTTTATTGTATTTTTTCGTGATTGCTATGCGATAATAATGTTAATAATATTGTAGGCTTGTTGAAAAAATCGCAGTTTTTGAATGGGCTTTTGAAATAAACACGAAACTATTCCAATGGTTATATTGACAATAAATTACAATAACATTAAAACTGAATTAAAATTAAAGCTAAAAATATAATTTGTTGATATTATTTTTATTGTTGGTATGATGTAACAAAAATAGTTTATTATTTTGTACATACAAGCAAAGTTTGTTTATTTTTTACAATATAAAAATACAATTTATTGTGAATTATTTGTTACAAATAAACGACATTTATATTGGGTATGGACTACAATAAACATCACATTGTTTGCTTACTTATATTAGGGAAAAATATTTTGGACAACATTCTCTAATACCCACATTCAAACATGTCATGCTAAAATGTAAAATTCTCAAAAACATCACGAAAATCATGCTTTTTAAGGTAGCAAAAACAAAAACACCATGAATAATTTTTCAAGTTTTTTACACAATGATTACGCATTATTTCACAATTCTGTGGTGTTTGTTCCATTTGGGACCATTCTGAAAAGAACCGAAATCAAATGAATTCTTATCTAATATCACAGACTAATTAAATGGTTACTAAAACTAAGTGGTTACAACACCAGTGGGTTTCGCTAGAAAAACTGTTAATTCTCATACGTACGTAGTGTGAAGATCTGAGGGGGTAGTCGGCGCCCATTTCGCCAAAATTTTATGCTTAAACAACTGCCCAAAGCTGGTCCTAAACATTCTATTCATACAGCAATACAAAATAAAGTTAATAGCGCCGTTTAGCAACGCCAGAATATCCATCACATCCCCATATTTTTGGTAGCACTCCAAAAACAGATCCTTCCCCTTCAACCCGATGAGAAACGCGAAAATCCCTTGCGGAAACTCCGTTAAGAGGAACAATAGCAAAACAGCCACCAGCATTTTCGTTGTACGATCTGCACGCCTTTCAGCTTTGGTTATCTTCTTTTTAGCCATTAAATTCACGGTGGTGCTGCCGCCTGTCAGGGGGTACGAATCATACCCCCGTAAAACCTGCTTTCGTTTCTTTGCTTTGAAAAGCGTGCGGATCAACCAGCAGCTGATGATGGTTAGGATGCAGCAGGGGAGCAGTTTGATGAAAACGGCGTAAATCCAAAAGTTGATTTTTAGGAGGGTGCGGTCTTTTAGCAGGGCGTCGTTGAGGGATGTGTGGTAAAGAATGTAGACTTTGCCTTCCTCCTCCACGTCAGTTGAATGGATTTTCAGGGTGAAGTATGTGGGGGCGCAGAGAAGTATTGGAAGTAAATAGCTGAGGGTTATCGCTAAGGTACAACGACGTTCTGAGCATAACACATGGTTTTTGTCGGGGTATCTGCGGACACAAATTGGTTTTGTTATGGGATTGCTCATGAGTCAATCTTGGGGAATTTTATTGGTGATTTGGGCCGGTGGATTGGAACATTGTGGTAAATTATGTGGTTTTTTTTCCGAGGTTCAAAAAAGGTGCATTGAACTTTGACGAGGTGAATAGAATAAGATAAGAAGCCAAAAAATTTTAAATTCTCAAATCAAGAAAGCAGAATTATCTACTAGTTTGGTAGTGGTCATTTTTTTAAAACCACTCAAATCCCATAAGTTACTTAGCATATTTCTCATAAAAACGCGCTCATGAAAGCGCACACCCCTCACAAAAAGCACCAGTAAAATTGCTTTCGTCGAAACAAAATTTGCAATTTCGCTTTGTCAAAAGCCAAGTTTAATATAACAAGCATAATGTGTTTCACTGAGAAAGTATGAACCGTTTTTTTTTGTATAATAGCGCCACTTTAAAAGGTCAAATTAAAGCGGAACGTGAAACATTAACTCAACAATTTGGATTTGTGATTTGGAGCCTGTAGCACAATATTAATTAATTAATTAGGTGACATGTGTGTGTGTGTTTTCTTGTAAACGCATTTAATTTCCTTCGTTTTCTTTTGTGGCAATTTTCCACAAAGAAGTCGAGTTCTATTAATTTATCAGTTGGCCAAGACAGTTTTACTACTTCTTTTGCACAAACTCGACTACTAACATCGTTCATTTAGGTTTTGTATATGAGTGAATATAGTCTAAGCCAAACATAAATTTTCCCTTAAGTAACAACCCTATAAGTTGTTTAGGGGATCGTTTGTTGGGGCTTCGCAAACACGATGATGTATTATTACTATAATGAAAAATGAAAATTTATTTATATTCTACGTGATTTTTCCCTAATTACCTACTTAACTAAAGTAGCATAATATCAAATGTTCTCCAAATTAATTACGCAGTTTTGATTTGGTGGATACAAAAAACTTCCAGGGAAATTCACTCTACAATATCCCTGATGTAGGCAGGTTCGATCTTCTATTAATAATGTCATTTATATGCAAATTTTTGGAGGCGTAATAAAAACAGTCTTACATTATCGTTGGTTGGAATACATTACGTCCATATACCATCCATCCAACAACCTTATTCTATTAATAGACTGTTTTTGGAAGTTGTTGTCCTTTTAAGCGAAGGATAATTTTTCACGAGCTTAACTTTTATACAGTGGAAATTAGATTATTATTATTATTGAGTATAATAAATTGGTAGGTGACCTTTAATTTTCAGTCTATTGTTGAAAATATTTACAGTCGATGTTTAAAATATCTTAAATGTGTTTAGTTGATGACTTTCTTATACCTACATTCTGATCTTTAGAAAATACTGAAACCGAAATCGAAAAAAAACACGAATATATTTTTTTTTGTGTATTTCTAAGTCCTTAAAGTGAAACTTTGAAAATAGTGCCAGATTTCGTAGTGTGACAGTTTTATAGCGTCATAGTATGAAAAATACTGTGGACAGAAATTAAGGGTTTTGACATTTTCACAAAGCGAAATGTTGATTTTATTAGGAAAATTTGTTGCAAGGCTCTGGTGGTTGTCTTTTGTATTTTCCAGACGTTCCAATTGAAACTTGGAAAATAACACCAATTTTTATGGATTAACTGTTTTAGAGCCACAGTTTTATAACCACTGGTCAGATTTTAAACCAGTTTATATGTTTACAAAGTAGAATGTTTGTTTTCTCACAGAAAAAAATTCAAAGGGTCTTTTGAGTCTTTTTGATTGTTATTTATATCTTTAAAATTAAACTTTGAAACTATTTCGGAATTTCGTAGAGCGGCAGATTTATCGTCACAGTTTTAGAAACACTGGTTAGATTTTAAGGAAATTTGCATTTTTACAAACTACAATGTAGATTTTATTAGAAAAAATTCATTTCAGGACTGTTATTACGGTTGTTTTTGTATATTTTTCCGACGTTTAAATTAAAACTTTGAAAATACCATACCAATTTTCATGGATTACAGTTTTAGAGCCACAGTTTTATAAGCACTGGTCAGATTTTAACGCAATTTACACTTTTATAAAGAGGCACGTAGGTTTTATTAGAAAATTCTAATACAAAGACTCTAAAGGTTGTTTTGAGTGTTTTTCAGACCTTTAAATTGAAAGTTTGAAAGTAGTGCCGGATTTTATAGTGTGACTGTTTTAGTCACAGTTTTAGAACCAGTGATTAGATTTTCAGGAAGTTTGTATATTTACAAAGCGAAATATAGATTTTATTAGAAAAAACTCGTTCCAAGGCTCTAATGGTCGTTTTTTGTATAATTTCCAGCCGTACAAATTAAAACTTTGAAAATATCAACAAATTTTTATGAATTTACAGTTTAAGTGTCACAGTTTTCTTACCACTGGTCAGCTTTTAAAGCAATTTACATTTTTACAAAGCGGAATGTAAGTATTATAAAAAAAATTTAGTGCAAGGGCGCTAAAGACTGTTTTGTGAGTTTTTCATACCTTTAAACTGAAACTTCGAAAATAATACCCGGATTTCGCAGTGTGACAGTTTTAGTGTCATAGTTTTAGAACCGCTGGACAGATTTTAAGGAAATTTACATTTTTACAAAGCGAATTGTAGATTTTATTAGAAAAAATTCGTTTCAAGGCTGTTTTATATATTTTTCAGACCTTTAAACTGAAACTTTGAAAATAATGCCAGATTTCGTAGTGTGACAGTTTTATTGTCATAGTTTTAGAACCACTGGACAGATTTTAATTAAATTTACATTTTTACAAAGCGAATTGTAGATTTTATTGGAAAAAATTCGTCTCAAGTCTGTTTTATATGTTTTTCAGAACCTTTTAAACTAAAACTTAAAAAATAGTGCCAGATTTCGTAGTCTGACAATTTTGGCGTCATAGTTTTAGAACCACTGGACAGATTTTAAGGAAATTTACATTTTTACAAAGCAAATTGTAGATTTTATTAGAAAAAATTCGTTTCAAGGCTGTTTTATATGTTTTTCAGACCTTTAAACTAAAACTTTGAAAATAGTGCCAGATTTCGTAGTGTGACAGTTTTAATGTCATAGTTTTAGAACCACTGGACCGATTTTGAGGAAATTTACATTTTTACAAAGCGAATTGTTGATTTTATTAACAAAACTTCGTTTTTGTTGTATGTTTTTTATTTGTTTAAAAATTTTAAAATGAAACTTTTTTCATGAATTCACTAGAGTCACAGTATAAAAATGTGAAAATAAATCGATAATTCGTGAATGTTCAGCAAAAGAAATACCATACTGTTTTTGATGTTGTGTGTGGTTTTGGTAACGAATCCACCGAGCCCATTTAACTAAGTGCAAATCAATTATCTCACCCAATCGCCAAATATCTCCAAATGGCAAGTGTGAGAGTCAAGCAGATGGATATGGTGTGTAGAATTTGCGTGATGTGGACATGCAGCAACATGAACACAGCTCCCAAATAAGGAAACTCCCGATTGCCAAGCAACAGCTCCAAATGATAGTAATAAGCAAACGGAATATACTCGATCATCAACAGCATATCAGCCACCGCCAAGGCCGTCAATATCCGATTAATTGGGGCACACGCCATGTCTTTTCTCGTCAACACGGCAATGTTCAATATATTAGCTATTGTTCCAAACATACACACAAACATTGCCACGTAAGGATGATAAGAGTTGGCGTAAATCGATGCGATTTCTTCCAAACTGCCACCACAATTTGAGTCATCGTGACTCAAGGATGAGGTGCGGTTTGGTAGCCAAGTTAACACTGAAACGCTGTGATTGTAGATCATCTTGCGGATCATGTTGAGATCACTTTGGGATATGTTGAAGGTTTCGTTGTAGACGAGAGTCATGATTTTTTTTAGTAATAGCGTCGCATTTATTTGGAGCATAGTAGATTAGTAGTGAGGGTGTAGTAGCTCGTATTTCTGTTTGCGATGCATTTTTGTGAAGGTGGTGGTGACGATCTGGAACACAAATAATCGGAAATAATAAAGAAAATTAGATTGGGTGAAATTGAGAAAAAAACAAGATTTTTCCAGAAAGCAACTTTTTTATTATTTTATTTCTTTGAAAAACTCTTGTAATTATTCTCACAATTTGTAAGAACAACTTTAGTTAGTAATTAATGAGTTAATTAAAATAATTACTAATTAAAGTAGCGAATAAAATGAAAAATAAACAATGTTACAGTTTCTCACGCAAGTTTTCATTATACGTAAAAGAAAAACAGAAAATCAGCATACACATTGTAAAATTTCTGCATATACAGGGTGTCTCTAAAAGGTCTTTACCAAATCCTACCACAAGTTTTTGGGCTCAAAATAATTCGATTGAACCAAACATACCTTAGTCCAAAAGTCCTTCCTTACTGAGTTACAGGGCGCTAAAAAATATCTTTCCAAATCATTTTTTAAGTATACCTACAGAAGGGTTTAAAGTAGAGACTTGAAATTTGGTGGGTTAATAAGTCTATAAGGAAGCTACAATGTGATGGTATTACAACCAAAATAATATTGTTCAGTGTCGAACTTATAGGGGGGGACTCAGTGTTTTTTTGGATATTTTTTGTAGTGTATTGAATTTTTTTACAAAATAACAAGAATTATGATAGATACGCTCAAGACACGTAAAAAAGGTATAGTTGTTTGACTTGCGTTAACTCAACTGTTTGCGAGATATTTAACTTCGAAAATTTTTTTGCTATAAAAACAATTTGTGACTTACCCTGTAAAGTAAAAAATATTAGATCACTATAATACAGCTGATTACGTCCAAAACTAAGCATAAATGGTTGTAGAAACCGACCCCCAAAAATGTTTCGTTACTAAAATACAGGGTGTTGAAAGATGTATTTTTTATTCGCCCTCTATCTTTTTTAGGTATATCTACAGAACGGTATAAGATAGAAATTATGCTTAGTTTTGGACATAGAATGAGCCGTATTAGAGTGACCCAATATTTTTGACTTTACAGATTGTCACAAATTGTCGTTTTATTAGCAAAAAAATTTTTAAAGTGAAATATCTCGCAAACAGTTGAGTTAATGCAAATCAAACAAGTATACCTTTTTTACGTGTCTTGAGCGTATCTATCATAATTCTTATTATTTTGTAAAAAAATTTAATCCTCTACAAAAATTATTCAAAAAAACCCTGAAACCTCTTCGATAAGTACGCCACTGAACAATATTGTTTTGGTTCTAATACCAACAAATTGTAGCTTCCTTATAGACTAATTAACCCACCTAATTTCAAATCTCAAAATCTCTACTTTAAACCGTTCTGTAGAATATACTTAAAAAATCACGATTACTATACTTTCTTATTATATAAGAAAGTAAAAATTATTAAAAAAATATTTTTTAGCGCCCTGTAACTCAGTAAAAAAGAACTTTTGGACTAAGGTATGTTTGGTTTAAACGAATTATTTTGAGCCCAAAAACTTGTGGTAGGATTTCGTAAACACATTTTAGAGACACCCTGTATATTAGTAGCCTAAACTATGGAAATTTATTTATATCGACTTAAAATACCGTTACTGTATGATTGTATCAACTTTCCATATTCGAAATAAAACATCCTCCACACAAACTCAAACTTAATAACATTTACTCATGTAACATCAATTTTATATTGGACATATGTATGGATACGCTTTGCATCTTTTATTATGAAAAATAAATCCCTGGATGGAAACCGTCATGTCATCTTTGCGGTATCTAGATATACGAAATTTATCCTAAATGTACATTTACAAGACAGAAAACGCAAACAGGGCATAATATTAATGTTTATGTATTATGGTTTAGGAAAAGTTTCCACTTTCCAGGCGCAGACAATCCTTAGGTAGGTACTTGGAAGTCTTGGAATATATAAAAGTTTTTATTTTTTGTTCAATTGAAATTTACCAAATATTTCTGAATGGAATAAAGTTTCATTGTATAAAAAACTGGGTCCAGTTAATTGTTATGAAAATACGGCAATTCAATGAAATATTTATCGTATTGTTTCAGTTCAAGTGCCCACACCCTCGACAAAACTAAAAATTACATTCTGCCATTTCACTTATTGTTACCTAACACCTCTTCAAGGATGAAAACAAACTGTTTTGGTAAACACGAACAGAAATAAAAGCAACAATACAAGTGCCCATTATCGTAAAGTTTGCGCATAAAATACCTGAACAGTTGTGTATTCGAACGAAAAATACCTCTAACAATTTCTACCACCCTCAAAAAAAACATTTTCATTGTTTATGTTACATTTATTATGTTGTCTTTGGGTATAAACCGCTGAAATGCCAAGAGATACGACTACAGACTACAGTAAGTTTATTAAAAAATATAAAAATAAAGTAAATCATCTGCACCATTTGCTTGGTTTGGTCATTGTCTTTAACGATCCAATAAACGGTATAGGAAATGTTCACCCGGGTAAAGACAATACTAAAAGGGGCATTTTTGTTCATTACAGGCGTAAAATATGGTGTCATAACTATAATTTGTAGTAGAGCAAATGTTATTACGCAAATTGTTTTTGATGGAGTTGGTAATGGAGAAAGCACTTAAGTGATTGAGATGGAAACAGAGTTATTGCTTAAATTAGGGGGATATTCGTGTGAATTAATGTAATTGAGATAGAGACTAGTTGTGGTTTCTGAAATATTGAAACTGGAAAAATATTCTGATAAATTTATTTTCACACTTGGATTTTTGGCGAATGCGCCAGTGTTAAACCTAAATAGAATCGCACAACATTCGTCACAATGTATCAATTTATTTATCAGATAAATTTTTAATTTATTTCACGAGGATTTAATGCATTAACTTAGATTAAGACTTTACTATCCTGAAAAAAGTGATTTGTATGCAGAGTGGATGGAGAGGCTTGTGTCTTGAATAGACGACGAGGTACTAAGAAATTTTATCGTCAATAAAATTGCCAAATTGTTTTTTATTACATCAGATAATTTGTCATATCCTAAAGTTAGAAAAGTGGCGGATGCGCCGGTTGTATTTATCACATGTTATAAATAAACATTATTTCGAAGTTAATTAGTGTTTTTTCTTTAAATAAATGAGGCAACATTCCAGTTACATTCCTGTCTAAGCTCCAGTTTTTTTTTTGTAATTGATGATCTGTCGTTTTGTTTCATTTGGTCTCTCGCAGAAAAACAGCACGATTAAAGTTAATTAATAATGCAGCTACATAGAGGGTCCAGTTGACGTCGGTTGTAGTGTTTCATTAATTATTTATTAGTTTTCAAATGGAATCCACCAAATGAATTTGGTTAATTAATTATAATTAGTCAAAACCCGTAAACTTGTTGAAATCTTTACCTATACAGGGTGTACCAATTTATATCGTCAGGATTTCACCAGTCGATAGTTTAGCGAAAATTAAAGGTGGTTTGTCTAATAAACTATGGTCGAATGTTGCTTTCTTTTTGATGTGCAAGGCATTAAAGAAAATAAATTATTTTAAATAATTTGCTATAAATCAATAACAAGAAAAGTTAGCCTTCTGAAACTTTGCATAGATCTTTTTTTTGTATTCTCTTATTAATAGTGGTTGCAATTATTTCATTTAGAACACAGAGGCGTGCGTACGGGTTTCTTCAAAAACATTTTATTGAATAAAGCGTACGCCACTGGTTTTTTTGCAGCACCAATATGCAGAGAGTATTTTCCATTCAATTTAGAAACTTTTTCGTATCTTATAATTTTTTGATAACTTAACTCAAAATAACCTAATACGAGCCCTAACAACTAAATGTTCGGACAAAAGTAAATTTTTGAAGTATGAAAGGAGAACTGGGAATTTTTTCGGAAATAATTAGTAAACACCTAACAATACAATAAGATAAAGCCTTAATAACAATATTATGCATGGAAGAAAATTATTTATTGGATTTAACAATATTTTAACCTTAATAATTAGCAAACTTTACAAAATGAATTTGCAACTAAATGTTGGGATAATTTTTAATTTAGGACCATTAATAAGAGGTTACGTCTCCTTTTGCTTTAATAGCTGCCTGTATTCTAGCAGGCATTGTATTTATCAAATTTTGGTACAATTCTGACATGAAACTGTCCCAAATTTCTTCTATTTTGGTCTTTAAGTCCCCAGTGGTTCTTGGTGGATTATTGCGTAGAATACGTTTAATTTTATGCCAAAGAGTTTCAATGACATTTAAGTCCGGACTGAATGAGGGCAATGAAAGCACCTGTATGTCGTTATCCCAAAGTTCCAAAACTGTGATTTTTTAAAAACAGTCGTTAGAAAAATACGTCACTTTTTCAAGTGCAATTTTAAAGCTACGAAATATGCCTAAAATCATCAAATAAAGACTTGGGGATTTTTTTGTACATAAAACCAACATCCAGCTTTGCAATAAAGTAAATTTTACCAAAATCCAACCAGTGGTTCCAAAACTGTGATTATTTTAATGTAGGTAGCACCCTCAAAAAACACGTTTAAGAAAAGTGAACTGTGAAACTCGAAAAAAATGCAAAAAAAATCATATTAACATTTCAGGATTTTTTCAGCATAGTACGATTATTGAGCTTTGATTTAAATGTTTTTTGACAAAAATCCACCCAGCGGTTTCAAAACTGTGATTCTTTAAAATAGTTACTAGAAAATTTTATCATTTTTAAAGGTGCAACTTTGAAGCTTCGATAAATGCCTAAAATCACCAAATAAAAACTTGTGTAACTTTTTCTGTAAAAAACCAACATCCAACTTTGCAATAAAGTAAATTTCATCAAAATCCGACTACTAGATCCAACGTTTTTAAAATAATAATTCTTTGTTTCTACAATTTTCCCATCCTGCTGGGTTAAAGTGCCACAGTTTTGGAACCGCCGAGCGGATTTTTACGAAATTTACGTTTTTATATAACTAAATGTTGGCATTATAACAGAAAAAACCATCCATATTATGGAAGTTAATTTAGATAACTTTTGCGTTGTTAGGGCTCGTGGTTATTTTCGTAACATTCTGTATGTAGTAGTCGTTTTAATAAAGTGTCTTGCTACTAGAATAAAAGAGCTTTTCTTGAAAATATTTAAATAAAACCACTAGTGCCGCATGTTATTTATTATTCGTCTATTGTACAAATGCTCGTGCTTAAAACGTGACAAGTAAATCCCTGTTGTACTGCATATTCCGATATGCGCTTGGATTTTATTTATTTCACGAGATTCTTGGAAAAATTTTATATAAAATATCAATCATACCTTGAAGGTATTTATTTATTGGCGTCGTAGATTTCATTTTGTCTATGTATTTAAAATTCCTCACATAAAATATAGGTTAAGACTGTATTATTATCATCCAGATTTTTTCACAAGACAAAGAACCTAGTTTCATTTGAAAAAAGCCATTTCTATGCACCTTCACTTAGTATAATGAAACTTTTAAGATATATTGCTGTAAAGAAGCTGCAACTTGAGCTTTGTAATACTTTTTTATGTGTACGGAGACCAAAGGTTAAATAAGAAGCTTGAAGTTCATTTTTAAGGTTTTCCTTATATTCTCGATTTACGTTTTTACTCATGATGGTAAGTTTGAAAAGGCGCCTGAAGCTAATATGTACCTATAGCTTTTGTGGTTTTACAAAATTGAATTTGTATTCTAATGGAGGAAATTCACAATAAGGACCTGCAATAAATGTAACAATAATCCTTTGTATTGTTGTAATATAACATAAATGAAATAATTAGCTAAATTTAATACAAATTATTTGGATAATTACTGTATGTCTGTATAATTAATAATTAAATAGACATTTTATGAATCATTACCTACATTCTCTAAATGTATTATTTACATTATTCTGTAAATACAATAGCTAGTCCTTGTGTGTGTATTGTCCTGGTAAAATGAGCCAGCATTTTGCGGACAGCATCACAAGCCGGGAGCTAGTGAATTTTTTTTGTCACTAATTTTTCCAGTCAGCAAACATTGATAGGATTGTTTAATTAGCGATTCTAAATAAAAAATATTATATTATGTTTTCCGATGGGTTGAGTCAGAAAATGCCTTTCAAAATACAAATGCGGTGCACTTGTTTTTACATTAATTAAAGTGCTTCTACTAACAAGTGTACTAAAATTCAGAATAAAGACAGTCTGGCTGATCTGTAGGCACACCAAATATGTCTGGCACGTGAAAAACTGAATTTTTTTTAACAAAATAATTGCACTTATTTTGGTAGTCCTGAAAATTTGTTAGATGACAGTTTGCATTATAATAATAGCTTAAAATACAGTCTGGCTATAATGCGAGATCACCAAAGCCCCGCCAGACTCGTCTAAGGCTCATAAGGCTATATACGTTCGATTATATAGGGTGTTTAAAAAATACACCAAAATATTTCAGGGGGTAATTCCCGAGATCATTCTAAGAAAAAAAAATTATATTAACATGGGTCTGAAAATCCTTTTTTAACCCTTCACCCCCCTGGTTTGTTCTACCTCTGGTGGAAATTTCAAAATGATTTACACTCTATCTTATTAAACCTAAAAAATTAGTGGATGTGGTGAATTTCATCATTTTATCTTGAACAGTTTCGGAGATAATAAATGAAAACCTTCTCAGGGTCACAAATTTAAGGCTATACCTAACTCAGCGGGTAAGCATTTCGGACCCATGTTCATATGAACTTTTTTCTTAGAATGATCTCAGGAATCACCCCCTGAAATATTTTGGTGTATTTTTGAAGCACCCTGTACAGATGATTGGTATTGTACCTACCTTATCATAAAGGGTGTCTCAATTTAATCGGGAAAATTTAACAGGCGATAGAACTCGCAAAAATAAAAAGAAAAGTTTATATGAACATGTATGTTTCAAAGCTTCGTTTTTGATATACAGCGTGTTAAAGTTAATAAAGAAAATTATTTCTTTTCAAATATGTATCTCAAAGACTACATGGCCGATTTTGATAAAACTTGGCAAGTTTTTTGTGACAAGTACAGTGCTTTATTTGATGTAATTATATTGAATATAATTATTCCAGGGGCGGCGCTGGGGCATCCTAACTAGATATTTTAAAGAAAAATTTGAGCATGCCACTGGTTTTTTATGAGTTTGATATTATTTTCAGGTTGAGCAAATAAAAATACAATGTTTTGTCTCTTGCATTTTCTGTCTATCTTGCTTACTTTTCGAGAGCAAAATAAAATTTTCCCCACCAATAAACCCCCACCACCGCAAAACTTGAAATAAAAGGATTGTAATTTTTATCAACCCTCTAAAAATAAAGTGATATGGCAACATAGTGTAAGAAAATCAAATAATTTTCCTGCGTCGCATTCTCCTCTAATTTCTCTCTATTTTGGGTGTAATTTGCATTCTTATATTTTCGTAGTTTCACATTCCACTACTTTGGCGTATTGTCGAGTACGGAACCCTCTTAAGAGTTTATTTATTTATTATAGTTCAAAATTTTCAGGCCTAAGTACCCGAAAAGTTTTTACGAACTTCAGAGCATAACGAATTAAGCACGTACTATTTAGAGTCTGGCGAGACCTTGGTGATTGAAAATAATAGCCAGATTGGTTTTTTTCGTGGTATTATAGTACAGACTATCATGTGAAAAATTTTCAGCACAGGGAAAATAAGTGCAATTTTTTTATTTTTGTAAATTTCAAGGTGCCGCCAGACTCACTTGGTAATTTTATAAATAAGCCAGACTTGTTTTAAACTATATTCCATGATAATATAAATTTGTATAATAAGTTTCAAAAATGTAAAAATAAGTGCAACGCATCCGAGAAATCGATCTGATTTTCCGATCAGTGGATTATAGAAACAGTTCAGCCAGACCTACTTTCCACAACTGGAGGTAAGCCAGACTGCTTTTTTTGTAAGTCTTATGATCTACTTTAGTAAATCAAAAAGATTCATAACTGGAAAAATAAGTTCAACTCATTTGTATTTTCCACCCATGACCCCATCGAAAAAATTTTGCCAGACTCAGATTTAGCTGATTAGAATCACTATAACTAAACAATCCTATCAATGTTTGCTGACTGGAAAGATTAGTACCAAAAAAATTCACTAAAAATGAGCATTCCCTGAGAAAAAAACTAAAATTTTGAGGTTTGATTCTTTATTTTATAAGAAACTTTATGGTTTTTATACAAACATTTTTTTTTGTGCTAATTAGGAACAATTTTATTAGCTTGAACCATAACTCTATTTTTCTTATATATTTTACATCGACTTGCAGCAGTCCTTCTGTTGAAGTTGGACTGTTGATTGAACCATTCACGCATTTATAAACTTCTGTAATTGAAACAGGAATCATTGTAGATGCGGAAAGTTTTGAGTTTGAAGTTGTAAATTCCTGACAACATGAAGAATAGTTCTGTTTAATTGTAAGGTCCGCTATTTCAATTTAACTTAATTTATATTTGTCTAGAAATAATTGTGATTTTGTGACTAAAAATTTTTGGGTTGGAAAAGATCAACATTTTTGACAAAGAAGGGAAATGTTAAAACTACCACAACATCGAAGTTTATTGAATAAAATTGTGTTTTATAAAAAATTAAATTTCTTTGCAGAGAACGACTTCAGGAAACATCAGACTGTAATTAATTAAACTACTATAATAATAGATGAACAAGCCATTTTTTGTTCTGGTTCCTAGACTAGTTGGTAGCTTAAATTCACTGCATAGTTCGTGCTCTAACAAAGAGCATTGTATTACAGCATGTTAAATTATACCTCAAAACCCACAAATAACACAGATCTAACATAAGAACAAAGTAAAGTTCATCCACATTACAGAAGTTTCACATTACATAAATTAAATTACCTAAAAATAAAATAAAAAGGAATAATCTATTTACCTGCGTGTGTCTAGTTTTCCTCTAGCCATCAAGCAAATTCGTAACAAAAACCCTCTTAGTATGATCCGCTTTAGTTCGGTTTTTAATATAAAACTCCCTTTGGATCTAACCAAAAGTCAAGTTGATTTCTGCACTCCTTTGTACTTAAGATAAATTCCTCAGAGATTAGATAATGGGAGCTAGGTATATACTCCTTCCAGATTGGAAATGCAAAGGTCCTGAAACTCCCACTAGGGAACGACTTACCCTTCGTGAGACTTACACACGCTGTTCGTTATGGAGCTTTGATAAAATGAAGCACTTTATTTAAGCGAAAAAACGGACAATAATGTTGCTAGGTGGAATAGCATATAAAGTAGGAAAACTAGAAGTTTGTAACTTAATTATGTTATATAAAGTTTAGATACGCGAACAATTTAAAAATATATTCTCATGTGGAGATAGGATAGGATGATGATGTTTGGGAAGTTGACGGTATAAAACAGCGAGAAGTTTTGTTGTGGGAGCTCGAGTTTCGGGGCTTAAATCCCTAGATATAAATCACATTATTAAAAAGGCAAAAATCAATAATACAAAATAAATTGTACTGATGCAATTTCTACTAAACTAGTAAACAAACTAACAATAATCACTAGCAGTATTTACAGTAGTAGATTATAATAAATACCAGACTTCAAAGAAGTACTCTCATCCTTGCATGAATGAGTTGATGATGGCTGTTCGTGATTACTCATTACCATGCCTCATTGTTAAATCAATCAATCAATTCCCGCTTTGTTGCATGGCTCTAATAGAATTTCTCCGAATTTTACACAATTAATGGACGAAATATTTTATTGTCAGTGAAACCGTAAAGTTTTATTTAACTTCAATTTAATCAACGTAAATGTCACGAACTTTTCATCCTTGAAAACTACTAAACTAACCCAAATAATTACCAGAAGTTTATAATGCGTGGTTGTACAAAATGAAAGTAACTTTATGGGGAAACTACTAGTACTTGTATAATGTATATCTTCCACATGATAAAAGTTAATTATAATTAGGAGTTTTGGTTGCGTGGACCAATCTACTCGTAAGTCTTAAGCCGTAAACTAAACAAAGTTTAGGGTATTATTTTACGGTTCAATAGTTAGGCACTGGAGTGACTGGAGCATTTTATTGTTTGTGAATCAATAAAATGTTTTATGTTATTTATCATCCAGAGGATATTTATTTATTCCCACCGCAAACATTCACATATAAAATAGGTATATAGTACTATATCTCCAACCACTTCTTTAATGTAAATATTTGATTTATTCACATCCGATTCCAAGGTTCTGAAAATTTCTCTGTGGCGAGTCTACTAGATAAATTTATTTCTTTCAGGTATTATTGGATAACATAAAAATAAAACTTTATTACAGAAATATTTAGGTATTGCGTAATGAAAATCAATAATAAGATGAAAAGTAAATATTTAAGAGATAAAAATTAACTCAAAACTTTACAATAAATATTTGTGTTAAAGTGAGAATTTATGTGATATTAGTTTTCTTTGGGTTATTTATGTTATAGAGCGTCAGGATTCAATGATTAAATTTCCAGGATAAAAAACCGGTGGATATTGTACGTAGATCCTGATGATGTTCAACACGAAATTTTAAATCTGGGTCATGTAATAATAATTACCAAGTAACACAAATTCATTTAAACTTTTTTAGAGTCGAATTAATCTTAATAATGAAAAAAAGTTCAGGTGTGTAATAAACGAATTAAAATATAAAATTATGTTTTGCTGCAAAAAATTAAATTAAATCTCGTTTGCTTTTTTTTATTGCCGTATAAAAAGGCACCACATGCGGCGCTATAAAATAAAGAAATTAGTTTTCTTAATACCTACGACATCTTTACAATACATTTTTTAAATTCAGTTTTTTAGAAGTAGGACAGTCATTAAAGCAAAAAAGGACACAAAATTTTAAAAGTTTTGAAGCTTAGACACAAGTTTGAGAACGCTAAAATAATATTAAGTCTAAATTTGCAACCCGTCCGGATGACCGGAACATTGTCAAAAATTGGCATCGATAAAAATCATCTAGTCTAGTAAGGTCTGGATAAAATTTTTGTATTGCATAGTGGCTGATATCTTGAAATAGATTTTAAGGGATCGCCATGTAAATATATTTTATTCTTTAAAATAAAATCCTTCAAAAGTCGTTACTATTTATATAGACGACAGGTTTTGGATTTTTTATCCAAAAAACAAATGTTGGTATTTTGCTGCTCTTGGTACGAGCCCTAACAACTAAATGTTCGGACAAAAGTAAATATGATTGTCTTTTTTCCATACGCGCAAAAGTTATCTAAATTAACTTCCATAATATTGATGGTTTTTTCTGTTATAATGCCAACATTTAGTTATATAAAAAAGTAAATTTCGTAAAAATCCGCTCGACGGTTCCAAGACTGTGACACTTTAACCCAGCAGGATGGCAAAATTGTAGAAACAAAGAATTATTATTTTCCAAACGTTGGATCTAGTAGTCGGATTTTGAAGAAATTTACTTTATTGCAAAACTGGATGTTGGTTTTCTTTACAAAAAAGTTACACAAGTTTTTATTTGGTGATTTTAGGCATTTATCGGAGCTTCAAAGTTGCACCTTTAAAATGATAGAATTTTCTAGTAACTATTTTAAAAAATTACAGTTTGGAAACCGCTGGTTGGATTTGTGTCAAAAAACCTTTAAATCAAAGCTCAATAATTGTACTATATTGAAAAAATCCTGAAATATTAATATGAATTTTTTTTGCATTTTTTTCGAGTTCCACAGTTCACTTTTCATAAAACGTGTTTTTTGAGGGTGCTACCTACATTAAAATAATCACAGTTTTGGAACCACTGGTTGGATTTTGTTAAAATTTACTTTGTTGCAAAGGTGGATGTTGGTTTTATGTACGAAAAAATCCCCAATTCTTTATTTGGTGATTTTAGGCATATTTCGTAGTTTTAAAATTGCACTTAAAAATGTGACGTAATTTTCTAACGACAGTTTTGGAGGTATAAAAAGGTTGCAAATTCAAAGTACAGTCTGTACCTATGTAACGAACATTTGCAACCATGTTCGAAAACTTTTGCATTTTGTTGACCCCCCTTTGTTAAAAAATTCACCGTCTCGAGTAATAAAGAAATAAAAAAAATATTTCCGCTCCTCAAAAATTTATGCAAATTGGCATGTGGGTTCAGGACTGTATTATAAGTATTACATAAAGTTTGCATAACTTTTGGAATTTTATACGAAGAATTACAACAAAATTTGCTAATTATTAAAAAATCGAGGTTCCGTTTAGCTAAAAAGGTTGCAAACTCAATGGAAGTTTTGTAATAGGCCACTTAACATTTGTCCAAGTTTGCATAACTTTTGTAATTTTGTACAAAAAGACATTGCAAATTGTTGTTTTTTCAATTTTTGACAATGTTCCAATCATCCGGATGGGCTGCAAATTTATACTTAATTTTAGCGTTTTTAAACTTGTGTCCAAGTTTCAAATTTTTACATTTTTTAGGCAAAATGGACTTTAAAGTGCTTGAATGACTGGCCTAAAGTAAGACAAAGCGCTTTTAAAAATATTTCAATTAAGCGTGCAAAGCTTTAACGTTAGTCTACTCTAAAACCCATTTTTTACTAAAATCTCTTTCATCATGTTTATAATTAATATAAAATTCACATCCATATTGATGAGGGTGTACTTGAATGGGTTTTTCAGCGATTTGCTCATTTACAAGTTAAATTGTAGCGATTTAAACGATATAATGCAAGCTGATTACGTTTCATATACACATGCTTATATAATATTTAAAGTTGAGCTTAATAAGCGGATTTCACTACATATAATATTTACCGAGAGAAACTTTGCAGTTTGAATTTTTCGAAAAGCTTCTTGATGATGGGAGATTTTAAATTTGTATCGTGCTGGGTGACGAGCTGTTTATTATGCGCTGTGAAAAACCTCACGAAACGATTTGTGGAAGGCAAATTTGCGGGAGTAATGAAGACAAATTAAGTTTCCATGTCGCACGACGTTTTCTCGGGTGTTGATTGTTTAATATGCAGAAGCTAGCCACCTAAAAGCCCCGTCAACTCCGGGATCGACGCTTAGTCCAAATGAAACACACACAAAAAAAAAATTCAATCGTTAAGGAATAAATTCCTAGATTTTTTTGTGTAATAACTAACCAGAATTCCAGCTATTCCATATATAAGTTTGAAATTCTGTAAAATATGCTAATGTAATAAATTCCCTGTTCGACAAATCAATTTATTGAGCTGACAGGTAAACATCGGACACAATTACATTTTGGCGAAATGCAGCCAACTTTTTCGCCATTAATATATCAGAAAAAGAAAATGCAAATTGACGCCGAAATAAATACATGCAAAACACTCGATGGGTTTCATGAATAAACCATTTGTTGACAACAAAAAAGGTTGTTCACCTGCGCAGAAGCCTATAGAAAAAAATAACTTTTGCAAATCTGGTTTTATCTTTTTATTATTGGGCTTCGCCTAGACCCTATATAGAAAACCGAGATTTGTCCACTCGATTTATAAAACCGTTCAACCCTCAATCAATGCCTAAAATAAACAAGCAGGTGTTTAATCTAAATAAATTTATTTCGTAAATTCCACAGACGTTTTATACTCGTATCTATAGTATTCATTAGATTTTCATTCGGAATTTTCTTCATTACGTTTTGGGGTGTTAGGCGAAATAAGATGTGAGCACACAGATGTTTCAGATAGTGTTAATTAAAATTGTCTGGCTAGGAGACAATTTTGATCTTTCAGTTTTCTTATAGTTTCAGAGCGTCACACTTTTTATGTAGTAAAAAAATTAATTACTTGAATGTCTACATAATTTTTTATTGGTATAGTTCGTCTGTTAGTTTTTAGTTACAATTTTTCCTTGGTGTTTGTGTGTGAAAATAAAATCACATCAAAACTAGTCGTACTAAATTTTTTACATTTAAACATTTTTCAGACCAGTAAACGATAAATTAACACTAAATATCAGCGAAAAACGACGGTAATCAAGTAATTATGAATTACCTGAAGCGCTTGAACTCGTACAATTAAATGCCTCACTGTACTAATTAAAATTGAAAGTATATTTCTCAACTCTCAAACTTATAGGAGTAACATTTTGTCCAGTCAAAAAATATTACGATAAATCGACGAGTTTAACCGAATTCCTTAAAAAAAGGATAAAATCTGGGTGTGTGTAATTTTGATGAATGATCTGCGACCACAGAGCTTGAAAAATGAATTAAAGGTTTTGTTTTTATCTTTTCGGTCTGATGAGGGACTGGAGTCGTTGAAGCGAGAATTTTTTTATTAACAATGTAAAAAATTTACAACAGATAAGTCGAAAGCGTATGTTGGTAGACGAGGGTCTCAAAGTCTAACCCTGCAAAAAATTAAACCCGCTAGTTTTCCGTCGAAATACCATTTTGTACTAAGTACTCGTATTATAAGTAATAAATAGCAACATTACTACGCATACATTTTAGCGTAATAACTAATTTCTAGCATGTTATGTAATACTAATAAGCATTATTTTGTAATCATATACCCCGTCATGACTGATGAAGCTAAATTAATATGCCAAGAAAAAAAACTTCGCGTGGGTGCATCATTAATTGTTTACAACACAAATATTTCCTCGGCAGTTACGCCTCAACAATTTACTGTAATTAACATATTTAATCACAAATTTAACAAAATTTACTGAGAGAAATTCGTTATATATACACATAGGAATTTTGGTTTGCTAAACCACATAAAAGCGGCGAAAATTTCGCATGTTGTATAAGCGTGATTTATTATAAATTGCGGTTCGTAATTGACTGATGGAAATTTGGTGTCACACACACAAAACCTTTTTGACGAAAGTTCAATAGTAGTTTTTTAGCTGATTTTCATTTTCTTCTAATAAGTTGCGTCTTTGTGAAACACAACCAAACGGAAATTAAAAGTACCTATACAAAGATTTATGGCGCAAATTCTTAGTTGAAAGCTCCAAAATTAGCTTCGCCTAATAAATTTTACAACAAGTTATAATAGTACCCAAAACTGAAATTCTGCTCATCACACTGGAAAGTGAATAATGATGCACTGTATCTCTGTTGGACTTATTGGATAGGCTGGTCCATTAATATGGCTTTGCTTTAATAAACATGCTCCGAAATCCTAAGATTTAAATGAGATACCCGCGAAACGCTTCATGCACACATCACAGGCAATTTTCTTTCTCTTCACCGAAATGTAATTTAAGCATGTCCGTAACGGGTTTCTGTATCCCTTTAGACTGGATTTTCTGCAACATCTTTTGTATTATTAGCTGAAAAGTTGTCGGTTGCAGTTTATTTCACAAGACTTCTATTTAGGTCCAAAAGGAACTTGAAAGATGGAATGATGTATCATTATATTATATAACATGCAGCGGGGACGCGCTTTGTTTGTTCTATTCTATTTAGGTGGGATGTTAGGTTAAAAATATGGTAAAGGGGATTGGAAGTTTGAGGGTTTAACACTGGCGCATACACCAAATTTTTTTAATTTTACAACTAAACCGTTTTTCGTTGGGTAATTAAGCAAAAATTATTAGATTGTGCTGTGGCGAAAATCTCAATAGGCTAAAAATATGGAAAATAAAATTGGGAAGTTTACAAGCTAAAGTTACACCGGCGCATCCGCCAAAATTTCTAATGGTAAAACTGGCAATTTTTTGTATATTGCACATAGCACAGTGAATAGGGAGTTCAAAATGATCAATCTGTGCATTTTTGAAGAGGACTCGAAATTCAAATTACATATCGAGACTAAGTTAAAACTCGATTTGCGGGACTGAAAAGCCGGTGGTTCGTCCGCCACTTTGGAAAAAGGAGGTGAAATGGTTTTTCCTTTATATTCCGAAATTTATTAACTTTATGCAAAAACTATAAGAATAACTTGTGGTTGGAAAAAAAAAGATACACACTTTTCGTATATAACTTTTTTCCGGGCCATGCGTATTTAAAAAGTTATTAACAAATACGTTGCAAAAATTAGTGGTAGTTTTTCTTTGACGGCCGATATTTCGCGTACGGTTGATTTCACGGAAAATATACATCAGTTACTTTTTGAAGAGCAGTTTTCGATGAAGAAGTTACTGCATGATATTTAACCATTTGTATAATTGACAGCGCTCTAAATGCAGGTATGTCCAGATAAATAATGGTACATGCGTATATACAGGGTGTTCCATACCGTTATGTTCAAATTTTTGGGAGTATGTTTAAATAGACTTAATTCTAGCACTAAAAAATGCAAAAGTGGTAGCTCGATCTTCATTTGCTTTAAAGTTACAGACTTTTGAAATTATTAACAACAAATTTTCTATTTTCAATTATATCTCCGAACACGTTCTTTTTACCGGAAAATTTGTTGAGAGCAATTTTGTAGCAAAAGAAAATCTGCACGTTTTTTGTTTAAACAATTTTTTTCTCCAATCAATTGTTTAAACAATAATGACGCGGGAAGTGAATAATGCGGGGCGGGGTGAGTATGTATTTGTTTAGACAAAAAATGTGCGGTTTTTTTTTGCTACAAAATTGCTCTTAACCACTTTTCCGATAAAAACAACGGTTTAGAAGATATCACTGAAAAAAGAAAACTTGTTAATAATTTCAAAGGCTTGTAACTTCAAAACAAATGAAGATTGACCTTACCACTTTTGAATTTTTTAGTGTTAGAATTAAGTCTATTTTATACTCCCAAAATTTTAACATACGGAACACCCTGTATTATGGTAGATGTATTCCATTTATTTGTCACTTTTTTTGTATTCTACATATTCAGAAACTCATAAACAAAAATTACCGACAAAAGTGGCTATTTTTCTATATCGAAGTCAATACTGTAAGTGATAGAACAATATCTGCTGCTTTAGAGACGATTCTTTTCGTTTCTTCAGTGGGATCTTTTTTTTTGTCTTCGATAAACTCCAGGCCTGTTTCTATTTGTTCTTTTTTCTTCGCGGAAAATTGTTTTTCTGAGCCATGTTTTTGAGAATATAAATGTATAATATAATATGTATAAATGACGATGAGGACGACGGCGGTTATCTACAGCTGTATTCCTAAAACCAGAGTAATATTTGCGAGAGGCTTCGTGGAGATACCTGCGTTTGGAGCGCTATCAGATCCAAACCAATTATACAAATAGCTAATACTATACACCTACTTCTTCGCCGAAAACTGTTCTACAAAAAGTAACTGATGTTATTTTCCGTGAAATCAACCGTACGCGAAACATAAGCCGTCAAAGAAGAAGAACCCCTAATTTTTGCAACGTATTTGTTTATAACTTTTTAAAAACGCATGGCCCGAAAAAAAGTTATATATAGAAAGTGTGTATCTTTCTTCTTCCAACCAAAAGTTATTCTTATAGTTTTTGCATAAAGTTAATAGATTTCGGAATATAAGGGAAAAACCATTTCAGCTGCTTTTTCCAAGAATGCGGACGAACCACCGACTTTTCAGTCCTGCAAATCGAGTTTTAACTTAGTTTCGATATACCCCACAATATGCAATTTGAATTTCGAGTCCTCTCCAAAAATGCTGACTGTATGTACTAACAGTAATTAAATAAAACCAGTTACACTTTATGATTTATTTCAGCTAAACAATAAATTTCCCTATAACCTATACTCTCATTAAATTTCCAATTTGAATCACAATTTCAATATAAATCATTTTCAACGCAATAAAATTTATTACGTTTCATCACATCAATTTTTTGTACGTTAAATTAAATAGTTTTTTATTGCTTACTGGTAATAAATTTCTTCAAGTGGAAATATATTAGAGTTTAATTTAATTAAACATGTTTCTAATAAAAATTTGACGCCTCTTCCAATTTGACTAATTTATTGAATTATGTGCTCTTGAAAAAAGCTTCATAAATCACGTACAATTATAGAATAAAAATTTTAATAGAATCTCAGCCTGAACTCCGGTAATAATTCAATTTTATTGTATAAGTTAGGACCAGTAAAATGTTTTTAAACTTTAAGCTTTTCAGATGTTAAAAATAAATTGGATGGAAACTTTTTGGCGTTTAGGTACATCTGCAAATATTTGTTTTGTGACACTTTCTAATAATAACAATTAATCTCAACTTTCTAAAAAAGCTAAACAAATTTAGTTAACAATAACGCATCTTATCTTATAAATTACCACCAGAAAGTTATTAAAAACTTTTCGGCATGCCGTTTCATCTTTTAATTACCAAACACAACAATAAATGACACTTACCAAAGTTGATGATTAACACGAACAAGCAACCAAGCCGATAAGATAAAATCTTTCGAAAGTACACAAAACTTTTCGTTCATCAACAGGTTGGAGTTGTGTGTGGGTGGGTGGATTTGATCAATCAAGGACCAACGCTGCGAAAACACTGATATTGAGAAGCGTCCCGACGTTCTGTTAACTTGAATTTCGGGACAAATGTGCGCAACTGCATGGGGCGGAAAAAGAAACCGAAACTGATGGAATTGTAACAATGGAATGAATTAAAAATGCGGTAGTTGTGATAGGGGAAATTTAGAAAGGCACAAATATAATTTTATGTAAAAGTTTCAAAATAAATTTAGTTCTTTAAGTAACATTATAAATTTAGCTTTAGCTTAAAACTTCTGGAACATTTTTTCCAAACTTCCCCACAAACTGTGTTCCATTCCCCTAGCCTCATATTTCAGACAACTGTGAATTATTTAGTTCCTAAAAACTGGTCCTTCCTTTATAAAAGAAACACCAAATAAAATTCGATATCACCCCCAACACGCGCCTCCACTTGTTATTTTTCTTATATTTACACATTTTCTTTGACTGGTTCAATTCTTGTCAACAAGCTTCAAATGTGAATTTCCGAAATAAAAAAGCTGAAAATAGGGAAAAGGTCGCATGTGGAGAAGGAGTGGTGCGTCCCTTGAGACGTGAAATAACACAAACGGAATTACTTTATACAAGACGCGTCTTGTTTAGTATACAGAAAAATATCATATTATCCAGACACTATACTATTTTTAAATTTAAACACTTGGATGTTGCGGTTCTCAAGTCGTAAAAATTGAAATAAATTTGTTTAATTTTTTGTTAATTATGCGTTGAAGTGAGTGGTTTTTATCAAGACGAGAGCCAGTTGTAATAATAAATTTAAACACACTGAAAAAGAACTGAAAAGTGGAAAGTATTATTTCCAGTAGAATGGTCCTGAAAAGTTGGATTTTTAAAATCGAGTAGAATAAGCAAGCTTTAATGGTACATTCTCCTGGTCGTCCTGAATCGGAAAAATGTATATTATATACCTCTATCTCGATTCCTAAGAAAGATACAGGGTGTTGAAGTTTACAAGAAAAAATTAATTTTTTGCAATAACTTCCATAAAAAAGCTTGGATTCAAACAAAATTTTGCATGCCTGCCCTCCTCCCTAAGGACAATTTTATTTTTTCGATTTTGGGGGGGGGGTACCAGTGGCGTGTAATTCGGTCACATCTCAATTATTTCAAAGAAAAAAGTATGCCACTGTAATTTAAAAAATATATTTTTATCTATCGAATTCCTTGTTCAATTTGGAGTGAAATTTGCTTTTACAGAACAAAAATTGAAGTTTTCCAGAGATAATTAATTTTTTCCAAAGACGTGCTAACTCTGAAATTTTGCATAGATCTTTTTTTTGTATTCTCTTATTAATAGTGGTTGCAATTATTTTATTTAGAACACAGAGGCGTGCGTACGGGTTTCTTCAAAAACATTTTATTTAATAAAACGTACGCCACTGGTTTTTTTTGCAGCACCAATATGCAGAGATTATTTTTCATTCAATTTAGAAACTTTTTCGTATCTTATAATTTTTTGATAACTTAACTCAAAATAAACTAATAGTACAGTAAATAAGGGAGAAAAAAGGCTTCAAATAGACTTTTTTTACCCTACAGCCAATTTTTGTAGAATCTTCTAGAGGGTCACCCTGAAAGTTTAACATTGAGTTTGTGTATTCGTAGACCCCGCCCTTCCTTCACCAGCTCTCAATTAAGGGTTGGGATTTTGTTTATTGAATAACTTTTTTCCTATTAAATTTTCGAAAAAAAGAGTCAGTACAAAGTTGTAAAGAAAAATAGTTCCTACAACTTATCTTTTAAACTTTTTTGATATTGTCGATATTTAAAAAGTTATTCAACAAATAAGCTGAAAATTTTGGGGAAAGAGTAGTAAGTAGTAGTAGTAGTAAGTAGTACCTAACTAGAGAAAAATTTCCCTAAAATTTGCAACTTATTTGTTGAGTATCTTTTTAAATATTGACAATATCAAAAAAATATTAAAAGGGAAGTTGTAGGACATATTTTTCTCTACAACTTTGTACTGATGCTTTTTTCGGAAATCTAATAGGGAAGAGCCTCTTTAATAAATAAGAAAGAAAAAGTTAAGTTATCAAGAAATTGTAAGATACAAAAAAGTTTCTAAATTGAATGGAAAATACTCTCTGCATATTGGTGCTGCAAAAAAACCAGTGGTGTACGTTTTATTCAATAAAATGTTTTTGAGAAACCCGTACGCACGTCTCTGTGTTCTAAATAAAATAATTGCAAGCACTATTAATAAGAGAATACAAAAAAAAAGATCTATGCAAAATTTCAGAAGACTAACTTTTTTTGTTATTGATTTATAGCAAATTATTTAAAATAATTTATTTTTTTTAATGCCCTGTACATCAAAAAGGAAGCAACATTCGACCATAGTTTATTAGACAAACCACCTTTAATTTTCGCTAAACTATCGACTGGTGAAATCCTGACGATATAAAATTTAACTAACTTAAAATCGAACTTATAATAAAATATCTGATGTATCCACCACACAACTATCTTATATGATGCAATATAGTACTACAATTACTTTTCCTAAAGAAATTTAGTTAAACTTTCTGTAAAAATTGTCTTTAAATTTTGAGTGTTTCCAGCAATTTTCCACTAGTTTTCGGAAGTCTCTCTCGCTCTTATTGCAATACGAATAAATCTGTCCTTGTTCCACTCATTATAACCGTATTTTAAGACAAAAATTTAGTATTTTTAATAAATCTGTTTTAATGAAATTTTTTTGACGGAATTTAAAAAAAAAGTTCAAACAAAATGCGTTCAAAATTTAATTCTAAACCAATGTTAAAGAATAAAAAATTTCGTTAATTGTTCCCTTTTCAAGATATTCCTAAAAAACCTAAAAGTGTCTTCAGAAAGTAAAAATGTTTACACTTTTTAGAATCGAAATGAAATAAATTTGCGTTTTAATTTTATTTTCTTGAAGTGACTGGCTTTTATCAATTCGAAACTGAGCCAGTAGCGAAAAGTGAAAATAAACCGTGCTACATCTGCATGAGCCAATGCTGGAAAATTAAAAACGTAATATACATGCAGGAAAAAATTGCGGGCTCATCCTCATACAACTGAACTGTGATAAAAATAGCGCCAGTTTTTTTTAATAATAATAAGTAATAAAAAATTTGTTTTATTGCTTGGGTATAAAAGTCGATAAAACACACAATAAAACTGACAAAACAATCACGTACATCACTAGGTAGGTACATGGAAATAAATTGTTTTGACGCCGGTATTTTCTATTTATATTCCAGTTTTTCAGACGGTTATTAAATTTATGCTCATCTCAAATAGCCAAAGTTTATTTCAAACTAATTGCTAATTTCGTATGGAGAAAACGAAACGTGAGCAAAATTTGGTTTTTGAGTTAGTTTACTGGCTATTCAAATTTAAATTTCCGTCTTTACATCAGAACCAAAAACATTTAATTTAATTAGCGATGCAGGGAATGTGTCTTAAATTACGTTTATTAGTTTGTAGGTTTAACTTTTCAGTTGGGTATCTAAACCTAAGTCTAATAAATAGTAAAGACTCCATGTTATATAGAATTTCACTACAACAAACATGCAAACAAAATTCCGTTTCAGAAACTAAACTAAATATTTATTTATCGGAAAAGTACCTAGTTATCTAATTGTTTTTATTTTGCATGTTTCAGCCCAATTTGCCTCAATTCAATTCGCCGGATCGTGCAGAGCATTTTTAAATTAAAATTAGTTGGATCTCGTCTCCTTGTATTATTTCCCGCGTGTTCTAAACCCGCTTTGATATAAATAGAATAAAATGGGACAATTCCTACATTGCCGTTTTAATTAGCCCCCTTTAAACTTATAACATTCATTTAGAGGACTATAGACTATTTACTTACATGTTGTATTAATTAAACGGAATGGTCTTTAATGTGAAGCGTTGTTGCAGGAGAGGTATTTAAAAAGGAAAAACAGCTTTGCTTTATTTGTTATAAGCGCTTTCGTTTTATCCTCACTGTTTTGCTGATTACACTGTTTTAATTGATGTAATTAAATTTTCCATGCCTGTCGTTTATGCATCTATATAACCCGGCGTAATAATTGCCATAAAATAATAAGTGAGAATCTGAGGATTGTATAATTAAGGACTAAGATTTCAGGTATTGTGCTTGGTTAAAAAAAAAGAAATCAAATATTCAATTGCGTGACTTATATTAAAGTTGGAAATTAATTTCATGGCGTTTTTGTTACCGTTCTCTGGCATTTGAAGATTTCTAAGAAATGGCAGTTATTAATAGAGGATTAATAGGTTAGTACGGCCAATTTAGACAGCAGATTCATTGGAAAATAATAGAACAGACATGTACGTTTCAGTGATTTATTATGCAAATTTAAAGTATAAAGAGAACGAAATCGCTGAAATTCCAAGGACATTACCGGCGAATTGTCCAACAATATCCTGAAAATTCTATACGGTTTTTACTTTCTTATACGCAGTATAAGGAAGTATAGTAATCGTGATTTTTTTCGACTCCGATATTTTGATAGATTTACACGTTTTGAGGGCCCCTGAATCCATTCTGACCATTTTCGCCATGATGTCTGTCTGTGTGTCTGTGTGTCCGTGTGTCTGTGTGTCTGTCTGTATCCACCATAACTCAAAAACGGCTTATCGGATTTGATTCAAATTTCATATTTAAGAGTTTGAACAAATTTGTGGGTGCCACATTCAATGTTTTTCATCTAGCACCAACACAAGTGACATTTACCTGATGACATTTTTAGGTTTTTTAAGAATATCTTGAAAAAGAAACAATTTATGAGATTTTTTTATTCTTTAACATTGATTTAGAATTGAATTTTGAACAAATTTTGTTTGAACTTTTTTTTGAAATTCCGTCAAAAAAATTTCAAAAAACGAGATATTCCTAAAACACTTTATATTTCTCATAGCGCGCTTTGATAGTTGAATCCGAGGGTCGAGGTAGACCATGTGTTTCATTATATGGCTGCCAAACGGAAGGTCCCGGGTTCGAATCCCAGAAGGAACGGACCATTAGTTTTTTTTTATTTTACTGGTTTCCATGGCACCGAAAACAATAATAATGAATAAATAAATGTAATTTCATACCGGGAGATTTTTTTAAGTAAGTAATAGGTCAAAAATCTAAAATAAAACACATTTTTGTCATAAAATTCGGTTATAATAAGTGGGACAAGGACAGATTTATGCGTATTGCAATAAGTGCGACAGAGACTATTTGAAAATTGCTGGAAAAGTAATTATTGTGATAATATCCGTAAGTATAAGAAAGTCATGTGTTGGGCACATCAGATATTTTGATTATACTTTCTGAAATATGCAGGGTGTATCAGTTTTAATCAAGAAAACTTTAATGGACATTTACCTAGTCGTCCTGATTCGGAAAAATGTATACTTACAGGGTGTCCCAGTTTATATCGTCAGGATTTCACCAGTCGATAGTTTAGCGAAAATTAAAGATGGTTTGTCTTATATTAAAAGTTGAGCGCAACAAATCACCCATTAACTAATTTTAAAATGACATTTAATCCGCTATTGTAATTTCCATTAATAAAATGTTAATTAAATTGAAACACAATGAAAATCCAATTTTATATCGAGTGATTCATAAATAATTAATGTAGTGGCGCCTGAAAAACTAATTAAACCATCTAAAATAACCCACCACATTTCCCAAAATTAAAACGCTTTATTAACCACCATCTAATTAGTACATTTTCGAAATCCCTACACAAACTAACAATTAATAATTTAATGGATTACACTTCATCACTAGCCAGTTGCCTAGATGACTCATCATCCGGAGAAGAAGCGTTGTTTCCACTATCACTTCTTTCATCTGTACTTGGAACTATTGCGACTCCATCATCCGATAAATTTACCTCGTCTCCACTTTGATTCTCACTTTGCGTTATTTGTTTGTCTGCAGTTGATTGTTTGTTCCACTCAAATAAAGTGGACAACTTTTCAGACAAGTTGGTTAACTGGAAAAGACCGTATAAGTGTTTCAGTATTATAGTGCTGGAGTAAAATCCAACTGAAATAAATTACCTAATTTCATGACAGCTTAATTAGATGTTGTTACAAAATTACAGGAATATAAACTGATTATCTGACACGAACACAAATTGAAATAATTATACGGCTACATTTTCCTATTATTGACTTTACCTCAATATTGATAACCGCTCCACCCTCGACAAGCAATCGAAACTGTTGTAATAAATCTGGTATTTCCTGTTCGCATCCTGCTAGTTGGCAAGCTGCTGCTGTGTTTAAAACAATGGCAGGATCATCAGGAGCTAAATGTGATGCTTGCTTCAAAGCCCTCAGACCATTTTCTGGGTCCTTAAGTTCAATTAAAGCACCTACATAATAATATGATGCTTAATGGTATGGAAATTAGTTCTAGTGGATCAAGTTGGGGAATATTAGGTTAAACACTTGGGAAATTTGTAGAAACTTCAGTGGGTTTTCATGAGAGAAATATTTGTGTAATTATAATTATTGTTTTTGAGGGCTGTTGAATAAAATTTAATATAAGTATGCGGAAAAATCTAATTAATACATTCCACAGCTTTGATGTAGTGGTTGTAATGTTTGGAATGATATTTGGGAAATTTAACTGATGTATCTGAAATATGCAACGTTTATTAATGTTAATAATTACGATATTAATTTGAAAATATTTGAAATTTTGGCGGATGCGCCGGTCACAATATATTTAAAAATTTATTTAACTTTCTAAGCTGACCTCGTATAAATTTGCAAACTAATCTAAAGAACAATTAATAATTTTAAAGTTTAGGTAAGTGTTTTTGCTTTAATTAAAACTATTATTCTATATTCTGTAACTCAAAAACTAAACGAATTTCTTAAATTTTTGGCGGATGCGCCGGTCATAAATTATCCTGCATTTACAACCGAATATCACAAACTTATTTCCGTGAATTATTTCCAGCCCTCAAACATACATATCAATTTGCACAAACCCAATAAATTCCCATTATTTACCAAACTTTAACACTTCCAAACCCATAATTTTGCATAAGGAAGACTTAATTCCCGCCCACCCACAAAACTTACAACCAAGAAGTGCAAAAGATTCCGCCACGTCCGGTCGCAGATTAACAGCAGCACAAACAAAGTTAAACGCAGATGCTGATTGCTGGGCGGTGAGATGAACTAATCCCAAGTTGAAGAGGACTTTCCAGTTTAACGGCGATAGCCACAAAGCTCTCTTCAGGCAACTTATAGCCTGCAATATACAGGAGAAAAATGATATGTTGTGACCTAGATACATTCTAATATTTTCAAATAATGCATATATATGTTTCCAAGAATGTATGTAAAAAGTGGTGTGGTAAATAAGAGAAAAATCGATACACCTCCACCACCTACACTCGGTTTCAATTGATGGAAACTAAACAAAATACGAAATTCATTTCAATCTGTATTCAAATGGGAAGCGAAATTAAACTGATATGTTGTAAATATTGTGACATTGTTACAAAACACGTAGATACATAATATTCATTTGATACCCTACAAAAACAATGAATTATGGATAAGCGGGTCAAAGTACACATATTCCACATTGTAACTTGAATATAACAGGATCATATTGGGAGACATTACAGATTTAGTGCTAATTCAGCTGCGGGAGAGAAACATCCATAAATAGAAGTGGGGTATTTAAAACGTATTAATTTGATTGGCTGTATAGACCGAATTAGAGCAGGCTATGAAAAAGAATTCTAGGCTTGGATTGATGCATCTAGAATCAAGCTATATAGAATGACAGTTGATAGTTGATTATATAGAAGACAATTTCATAGCCTACTCAAGTTTTTTGGTACTTTATGAAACTAGCTTGTATCACTAATCAATATTTATGTGTCGAGGTATTTGTCCGTATGCATATTTTAAATTCGTGGGTGCGTCATTAGAGAATTATTGCTCAACTAAAACTGTCAGTCAAATGAATAAACGTTTAACTGAAAGTGAATTATTGAAGCAAAAAATTAAATTATCTATATTTACGTGACGTCGGTAAAAAAATAAATTAATTTAGGTTACGTCAACAACCAAAATTGCTCTTTATTATAGCAAACTTAACATCTAAAGTACATTAACTTTGAATTGTGTATCTCCATTAGAACCCGAACTGCGTTTATGTACTCAATTCCCTATTTTCAGCACGCGGTATTATGAAAGCTTTCCCTAGTTTTTTCTTGTAATTAGTAACTTACCGCCACATATTTTTGTTTTGAATAAAAACACATCCCGATGTTGTTCCACAAAGCCACCGAGGTCGGTTCGTGTATTACAGCTATTTTATATTTTGTTAATGCCACTTCGTATTCTTCGTGTTTCTGAAAAAATATAATCGCGTTGTTAAAATAATGTATAACATGCACTTAACTAGGTATACACGGTTTTTTATTTTTATCACATTAGGAAGTTGATTTATTATAATGTCGATGGTAAATACTCTTTTTGCTTTAATTAAAACTACTAAGTGGAGTTTCGGAAGTTTCTAAATGAGACATCCGTAAGGAGCTAAAAGGTAAAGTTTGGGTGCAAAAATAATTTATATTTAACAAAATGTTGACGTAATGTAAGATAAAGAAATTAATTAAATCATCGAATTTAATTTTTTTTGAAACTTTGAATAAGTTAATAAATATCAAAATAAACTAATTTTTTTTAAACCCAAAATTCCATTCGTTTAAATGAAATCTGAAATCCGGAGCACATTTTACAGTAATCGCATGTTGAATTAAGGAATGTCTGCTATCCATTTTAAAGGATCATGTGTACTAAGAGTAGGAAATTCATGTTTAAGCCGCCTAATGAGTGGAAACATTAATTTGTTGTGAACTATGCACAGCAAATGGATAATTGATACTTTAAATTTCTGTCGCATTTTTTATTTGGTAGAAAAAAGTTTTAACTAAGTATTTAAATTGAAACTGGTTTTTTTAAATAAAACCTACATTCTACTTTGTAAAAATGCAATTTATCTTAAAATCTATAAAGTGGTTCAAAATCTGTGATGATAAAATTGCCATACTAAGAAATTTCGCAATATTTTCAAAGTGTCATTTTAAAGGTCCATAAAACACATAAAAACAGCCTTTAGAGCCTTTGTACTAGTATTTTGTAATAAAACCTACATTCCGCTTTGTAAAAATGTAAATTACTTTAAAATTTGACCAGTGGTAAGAAAACTGTGACACTAAAACTGTAAATTCATAAAAATTTGGTGATATTTTCAAAGTTTTAATTTGTACGGCTGGAAATTATACAAAAAACGACCATTAGAGCCTTGGAACGAGTTTTTTCTAATAAAATCTATATTTCGCTTTGTAAATATACAAACTTCCTTAAAATCTAATCACTGGTTCTAAAACTGTGAATAAAACAGTCACACTATAAAATCCGGCACTACTTTCAAAGTTTCAATTTACAGGTCTGAAAAACACTCAAAACAACCTTTAGAGCCTTTGTATTAGAATTTTCTAATAAAACCTACATGCCGCTTTATAAAAGTGTAAATTGCGTTAAAATTTGACCAGTGCTTATAAAACTGTGGCCCTATAACTGTTAATCCATGAAAATTGGTAGTATTTTCAAAGTTTTAATTTAAACGTCGGAAAAATCTACAAAAACAACCGTAAAAAAAATCCTGAAATGAATTTTTTCTAATAAAATCTACATTGTAGTTTGTAAAAATGCAAATTTCCTTAAAATTTAACCAGTGGTTCTAAAACTGTGACGATAAAACTGCCGCTCTACGAAATTCCGCAATAGTTTCAAAGTTTAATTTTAAAGATATAAATACCGATCAAAAAGACTCAAAAGACCCTTTGAATTTTTTTCTGTGAGAAAACAAACATTCTACTTTGTAAACATATAAACTGTTTTAAAATCTGACCAGTGAATATAAAACTGTGACACTAAAACTGTCAATGTACAAAAAACTAGTTCCCTTTTCAAAGTCTTAATTTGAAAGTCTGACAAACATACAAATAAGACTATTAGAACTTTTAAATTTGTTTTTTTGCAATGAAATCTATATTCAACTTTGTAAAATGTAAATTTACTTAAAACCTGACCAGCGGTTCTAAAACGTTCTAAAACTAAGGCACTAAAACTGTCACACGATGAAAATTTGCCCAATTTTGTAGTTTCACTTGAAAGACCTGAAAAATACACATATTTTGAACATCATGTAAACCGATTCCCAATTTCGGTTAGATTATCTCCGAACAATGGTACAAATCCATCAAGTTGTGTAATTATCTCAATTAATCTATTCATAACACCAAAATAAACAATTCCCTTGTTGCAATTAAACAATTCCCAACCTGTGTAATACATCCAATTCCAAGCAGTGCTTTAGCACAGCTGTGATCCAAAGCGAGAGCCGAACTTAATCTCTCAAATGCATGCTGGGTTTGTCCCATCTTCAAGAACAATAATCCAGATTCTGTCAGCATGCCAACACTGTCCGGACATGACCTAGAATACAATTTTTTATTAGAAATTCTCCCAGGCGACGGTGACGGTTAAATGCATAATAATTAGCAGTTAGATAGGAAAATAATAAAAAGTACATCAATTGAATTATTTCGTTCTTAATTAAAAATTGAATTATAAATTTAAATTTTTGTTATGCAATTTCTTTCAGGTTGAAACCCACGCAATATTATACAGGGTCTATCAGTTTTAATCGAGCAAACTTTAGTCTAGTCGTCCTGATTCGGAAAAATGTATCTATCTCGATTCCTAAGAAAGATACAGGGTGTTGAAGTTTACAAGAAAAAATCATTTTTTTGCAATAACTTCTATAAAAAAGCTTGGATTCAAACAAAATTTTGCATGCCTGTCCTCCTCCCTAAGGACAATTTTATGATATTTTCGATTTTGGGGGGGCACCAGTGGCGTGGAATTCGGCCACATCTCCATTATTTCAAAGAAAAAAGCATGCCACTGTAATTTTTAAGAAATATTTTTTTATCTATTGAATTCCTTGTTCAATTTGAAGTAAACTTTGCTTTTACAGAACAAAAATTGAAGTTTTAGTTCCAGAAATAATTAGTTTTTTCGAAAGACGTGCCAACTTGAAATTAGTCACAAATCAAATAGGAAATTTATTAAAAAACAAAAAGTAACAAAAAATAATTATAAAATTACAGCAACTGTCCAAAATGCAACCCGCCAGCCTCGATGCATTTCTGACAACGACGAACTAATGAATTAACAGCATCTGTCATCATTCCCCGACTTTTTAGTAATTTCAAGTTAGCACGTCTTTGGAAAAATTAATTATCTCTGGAACTGAAACTTAAATTTTTGTTCTGTAAAAGCAAATTTCACTCTAAATTGAACAAGGAATTCGATAGATAAAAAATATATTTTTAAAATTACAGTGGCATAATTTTTTCTTTGAAATAATTGAGATGTGACCGAATTGTACGCCACTGGTGCCCCCTTAAAATCGAAAATATCTTCATAAAATTGTCCTTAGGGAGGAGGACAGTCATGCAAAATTTTGCTTGAATCCAAGCTTTTTTATGGAAGTTATTGCAAAAAAATATTTTTTTCTTGTAAACGTCAACACCCTGTATCTTTCTTAGGAATCGAGATAGAAATATATAATATACATTTTTCCGATTTAGAACGACCAAGAGAATGTACCATTAAAGTTTGCTCGATTAAAACTGATACACCCTGTAGGTATAAAAGAAACAAAAAATAAATTAAATTAAATAATAATAACTCTTGATAAAAATCCTGTAAATGTCAATAATGTTCGTTTTTGGCATTAGGAAATCGAAAGATGGAGCATGTTTTGGTTCTGAATTGAGCTCCATCAATCAAACTTTTTATCTTACAGTCTGGGTATGCGGTAATTTGTTACGCTTATCGAAGGACGAGTGAGTGGATAAAGGATGTGTAGTAGTGAAAGTCTGTAATTTACAAAAAGTCCAAAGGAAGTTGTATGAAAGGTTAATTTTTTGCATTAAGGCTAAAATACAATGATTAAAAGGTATCTATAGAAAAAGGTTATAATATTAAATATTTGATGCGATATAGTACTACAATTACTTTTCCTAAAGAAATTAAGTTAAACTTTCTGGTAAAAATCGTCTTTAAATTTTGAGCGTTTTCCTGCAATTTTCAAAAAGTCTCTGTCGCACTTATTGCAGTTCCCATAAATCTGTCCTTGTCCCACTCATTACAACAGAATTTTAAGACAAAAAGTGAATCAATCTCGTTTTCTTGAAATTTTTTTGACGTAATTTCAAAAAAAAGTTCAATCAAAATATATTCAAAATTTAAATCTAAATCAATGTTAAAGAATAAAAAAATCTCGTAAATAGTTTATTTTTCAAGATTCTCCTATAAAACCTAAAAATGTCTTCAGGTAAGTACCACTTGTGTTGGTTCTAGCAAAAAAAAGATCTAATGTGGCACCCACAATTTTATCTAAACTCTTAAATATGAAATTTGAACTAATTCCAATAAGTTGTTTTTGAGTTATCGTGGATAGAGACAGACAGACAGACATCATGATGGCGAAAATGGTCAAAATGCATTCAGGGGCCCTCAAAACGTGTAAATCCATTAAAATCTCGTAGTCGAAAAAAATCACAATTAAGTAAGTACTGCACTTTCTTATTACTTCGTATAAGAAAGTAAAAATGAACTCAGTTTTTATTTAGTAATTTTGGCGGATGCGCCGGTTTTAATAAATAAAACTATCCATAAAACACATAAACTTGTGTGAAAAATGGATTACAATAGAAAAAATTCCTATTTTACCTTGATACAAAATTACACAAATATAAGCGAAAAAAAAACCATTCAATAAATTCTAAATATAACTTATCATTATATGCATACTTAGTTCTCTTGTCATTTCGCAGAATGAAACATGCTCACTCCTACAACAAATCTAATATACAAATTCCGCTTGTATTATTCACATTTCCTTTTAGATATATATCAAATGTGATATTTGAATTTATATAAGGCATGAATCTATCATCAAAGCAACATACAGTAGATGTATAGAATTTGGGGTATAGTATTCGATCAAAGTGACAAAAAAGCATACAGTAACTAGACGAGTTTTATTTATTGATTGAAAATTATTAACGCGCATATAGGCGTTTAATTGTACAGTGAATAATTAAAAATAAACGTTCAACTTGTAAGTTAAAAATCCTCATATGGTAAAGTTAAACAACATGAAAAAAATTTTGTTACATATTAAGAGCATCCCTTGGTTTTCTTTCCGTCGTTCCACAGTATTATCTTTATGGTTGTACATATGGGACACCTATATAATATAATAAGTACTGTTTATAATAAAATTCCAGCAGTTTATGTGTGTATAAATCAAGTTTATTTAATACGAGACCGCCGCCAGATTATATCTATATTGCCCTCTGGAAAATGCTATTAGAAATAAAGCGAAGAAAGATATACAAAAGGCGCTTAGTTTTTATTCGACTGAACCCTAAAATCGTTTAAGTAAACCAAGGACTGTTTTATGTTTATAAATTTGAAATTTAAAGCCTGAAAAAACGGCTGAGGATAAGAAAACTACTGGATAAAGCAAATTTGCTAGATAATTTGCTTAATATATGTACTGTTATGTATACGAAACTTTTCGGGCCATTATTCAAAACAGTTTACACAAAATCACCTGCTGAAATTCCACGTTCACCAGCCGGTGTACTATACTAAAACATCACCGATACCCCAAATTATCCTCTCTTTATCAAAATTTCACCCCAGCTTCATATCTCCCAACTTACTCAACAGCCGCATTGGAAACCGCAACAGCAGACCTCAAATCACCTTCGCTAATGAGAATCTTGATGAGTAACGCATAGGAAGTTTCGTGTTTGCCCAGCTTAACAGCCCGATGTGCGTACTCTTTGGCCCTTTGCACGTCGCCCAATCTCATCAAACATTGTCCTTTAATTTAAAAACAAAAATTAACTAGGTATAAACTTTTAAGGTAAATTACCTATGTTGTAGAATATTTGCCAGTCGGGGCTCTTGGCTAGTCGTTCGGCTTCCAAATACGCCTCCAACGACAACCGGTATCTCCGCATGTCGTATCTGAAGGAAAAGTTTTATTATAAAGTGGGTATTGAAAAATCGTTTTTGAATGGGGAAAGCGTACAAGCACTTGGCGACTTCTTTTAAATTGTCGGCGTTGTCGGGGTTTAGTTTTAAGCATAGTTGGAAGGAGTCTAGAGCCTGTTGGAGTTTGCCTTCATCACGTAGAATTGCTCCCTGAAAATATAATATGTTTACTACTTTCTTATACTAAATAACAAAGTCATATTAGATATTTTTTTTAGAAGTTAACAAGTCAAGTCTAGAAAGTTTTAAGTTACAAATAATTAGTTAAAAATTGTGAGGGGAAAAACAGTAGGTATACGTGATCGCTTCGTAAAATGGTAATTTTTAAATAAAAAAATTAAACTTCTATGAGACAAATTTTATATCAAATACTCAAAGTTTCAGGTTTTTTTTCTTCATAAAACTGCTTTCTAATAAAGTGTAATTATATTTTATCATAAACTTTTCAAGCAGATATTTAGGTATATTTTATAATAATACCTGAAACCTATACTTATTCAACTTTGTAAAAATGCAAATTTACTTAAAATCTGACCAGCGGTTCTAAAAACTGGTGCTATTTTGAAAATTTCAATTTAAACGTCTGAAAAATTTCTAAAGAGTGCCATTAGAGCCTTAGATCTATTTTTTACAATAAAACCTACACTCCACTTTGTAAAAATGTAAATTTACTTAAAATCTAAACAGTGGCTCTAAAACTATGGCGGTAAAGCTGTAACATTACGGAATTCCGCAATATTTTCAAAGTGTCGTTTTAAAGGTCCATAAAACACATAAAAATAGCCTTTAGAGCCTTTAAAGTAGTATTTTATAATAAAACCTACATTCTGCTTTGTAAAAATATAAATTACTTTAAAATTTGACCAGTGGTAAGAAAACTGTGACACTACAACTGTAAATTCATAAAACTTTGGTGATATTTTCAAAGTTTTAATTTGTACGGCTGGAAATTATACAAAAAACGACCATTAGAGCCTTGGAACGAGTTTTTTCTAATAAAATATATATTTCGCTTTGTAAATATACAAAGTTCCTTAAAATCTAATCACTGGTTCTAAAACTATGACTAAAACAGTCACACTATAAAATCCGGCACTATTTTCAAAGTTTCAATTTAAAGGTCTGAAAAACACTCAAAACAACCTTTAGAGCCTTTGTGTTAGAATTTTCGAATAAAACCTACGTGCCGCTTTATAAAAGTGTAAATTGCGTTAAAATCTGACCAGTGCTTATAAAACTGTGGCTCTAAAACTGTAATCCATGAAAATTGGTATGGTATTTTCAAAGTTTTAATTTAAACGTCGGAAAAATATACAAAAACAACCGTAATAATAAGAGTCCTGAAATGAATTTTTTCTAATAAAATCTACATTGTAGTTTGTAAAAATGCAAATTTCCTTAAAATCTAACCAGTGGTTTTAAAACTGTGACGATAAAACTGCCGCTCTACGAAATTCCGCAATAGTTTCAAAGTTTAATTTTAAAGATATAAATACCGATCAAAAAGACTCAAAAGACCCTTTGAATTTTTTTCTGTGAGAAAACAACATTCTACTTTGTAATAAACATATAAACTGTTTAAAATCTGACCAGTGAATATAAAACTGAGACACTAAAACTGTCAATGTACAAAAACTAGTTCCCTTTTCAAAGTCTTAATTTAAAGTCTGACAAACATACAAATAAGACTATTAGAACCTTTAAATTTGTTTTTCGTAATGAAATATATATTCAACTTTGTAAAAATGCAAATTTACTTAAAATCTGACCAGCGGTTCTAAAACTGTGTCGCTAAAATTATTATTGTACGAAAAATGGTGCTATTTTAAAAATTTCAATTTAAACGTGTGAAAAATATATAAAGAGTGCCACTAGACCCTTAGAACTATTTTTTGGCAATTAAACCTACATTCCACTTGGTAAAAATGCAAATCTACTTAAAATCTAAACAGTAGCTCTAAAACTATAAGTATGACTATAAGACAAATTGTATATCAAATACTGAAAGTTTCTGGGTTTTTTTTCTTCATAAAACTGCTTTCTAATAAAGAGCTTAATACAAAACAGAATTTATCTCTTAATTATATTTTAATATAAACTTTTCAAGCAGATATTTGGGTAGATATATTTTATAATAATATCGATTCCTTACATTTTAATTATAAAAACAATTCTCACGCTATTCCTGCATACAAAATGCTATTGAAGTGAAAGCGAAATCTCATTTTATGTTATCTAAATAAACCTTTCATTATAAAGTTGTTCAATTTATCTCTACATTTATTTTGATTGACGTGCATTGTCTCTTTTAATTGTGAATAAAAGCAGAAGTTTAATAATCGAAATTTATCATGTATTAAAACTTTAGCAAAATTTTTTAGCATCTACAAAAAATAATCATTCAAACGGATTTAAACCAGCAATAAATTTCCGAAATAAAAAAAAAGTGCCATTATTATTTTTATTTTCTCATTTTAATGTCTTGTAATTATGATTTATTACTTTTTATTATTTAAAAACACACAAACCTGTTTATAAAAAGCATACTCATTTTTCCCAAAATTTTCCCCAATATCGGTTTTAATTAATTCTTTACAAGCCTCAATTTCCCCTCGAATATGCTGCAAATGAATCAGCCAGTTAAATTTTTCCAGCGGTGTCGGTTCCGACCAAACCATTGTTTTGGATTTATCTGCAAATCACAACTGGTTTTATAACACGTAAACTAATTAGCCCAGTTAATTAACTGCTATTATTGTAAATTCGCACATCCTGTTTACCATTAGCCAACATTTTTCGAAAAATCACCTGAAACTTATGCACAATCAAGACAGTGTTGTAATGGTGGTTGCATAGCAACTAGAAACTTTAATGGCGTTGACAATCTGTCAAAGTTGACAATGTTATTGGAGTAAATTGAAAATTAGCTATGATAACGTAAGGTCGAGTGATAATAGTTAGTTTTTGTAGTTTATATTGTTGATTGAATTGTGAGTGTATATTTCTAGGTGTATTTATTGTGTTTTACTTTAGGACATTTTCAGTGTTATCTGTTGCGGTTTTGGGGAGGCAAAAGCCAAAGATATGCACACCCACTTATCGGTTGTTGTTGTTATCAGGCAACAGTAGCATGTTGTGTACTGTTCGAGCCTTCACAGGCTGTTCTTTAGCACCATCATGGACGCAACTGCCAGTATTGGGTCGATGTTGACACGGACCCAAAGACTAGTCCTCGGTTCATGTATCTTGGTTTTAGTCGACGTTATCTGGGTATCCTCATCCGAGCTCACCAAGGTAACCAGCTAGTTTACCCCCCACGCAAAATTACCATAACTTCTTGCAGTTCATTTACAACAACGAAACATTCGAGAAGCCGTTCTTTTGCACATATGTAAAAACCTCAATGTTCACGCTTTATCTACTGGGGTTTTTGTTTTGGCCCCCATGGAAAGACAGTTACTGTTCCAGACCGCCTCCGAATTACTTGTACATAGATCCAGATCAAGAGGACGATAGTTACTATGCGGAGCAAGTTAATAATGGTCTAAGTAACCCAGTGTATGTTCCGGTTAAAACTCCGGAAAATCCAGATAGGAATTCAGGCACGGAAAGCGATGACTCGTCGATACGTTCAGTGCGCTTTAATAAATTGGCTGAAGTGCGGCATATGTCCGAAAGCGAGGCTACAGAGGCGCTTCTGGCGAGATTGTCGTATCAAGCTAGTCTACGAGCTGGGGAAATTGCCAAAAGGGCTGCTAGTAAACTTCCGATATTTCGAGTCGCTAAAATAGCGTTCATTTTTTGTTTATTGGTATGTTTTCATAAATATATTTTAGTCAGTAGAGGCAAAAATTGCCTTGAAATTTCTCGTTCCGGTGGATCTTCTGGAAAAAATATTTAAGGACTTTGTAGAGATAACAGTTTACTACAATTTTTGTTAATAATTGTTTCGCGTAGCATCAATATTACTAAAGTTATGATTCGTCAAAGTTAAAAAATGCGGGGATGAAAAGTTTTTTTTTAAGCGATGTATTAGCATACATAATTATCGAAATTAAAAAATTAGTATACCAATTCATTGCTTAAGAAATGCTGTACCAAAATGGTAAGAGCGATTTTTTCCACAAGTTTCACCATAAGCGAGCTACACTGACTCAAAATTCTTCATCATTTTCATCCATTTTTTAATTTGACAGATTATAACTTACGTAATGATGATGCCACGATAAAAAAATATTAACAAAAAATGTAGCTAATTTTATTCTGTACAAAATTGCTCTCATGCATTTTTTCATGGTATCAACCGGAAACGAGAAAATTCGAAAAAATAGTTTACAAATTTTTGTAATTTTGAGACATAAATAATCGAGGGTGTTTACAGTGGTTTGTGGCTAACTACACGTACCAAGTGGCGTTAGCTGAAACGGAGGCTGGAATGGTGAATGTATTATCGTCTACCTCCAGTTTATTTACTCTGGTTTTGGCGGCGTTGTTTCCCTCGAATCAAGCGGATAGATTTACAGTCTCGAAACTTGTTGCGGTCGCTCTCAGCATAAGCGGCATAGTAAGTAATATTTGTATTGTATTTTCGGGATATTAATAATTTATTCCTTGAATACAAATATAGAAAACCTGTTTAATTTCAGATTTTAGTGAGCTTTTCTGATTTACGCTTGGAAAATCAAATTCCCCTCGGGGCTGTTCTGTCTTTATTTAGCGCGTTTTTCTACGCCACTTATTTGGTCTTCCTGCGGCGGAAAGTGGACCACGAGGACAAAATAGACATTCCCCTATTTTTCGGTTAGCTATCTCTTGTAATTAAAAACCAGCACTCACCATTATTTTGTAGGGTTCGTGGGTTTATTTAACTTGATTCTACTGTGGCCACTGTTTTTCTTTTTGCACTTCAGCGGCCTGGAAAAGTTCGAATGGCCCACAAAAGAACAAATGATGTACTTGCTGCTGAATGGGCTATTGGGGACGGTTGTCTCGGAAGCGCTTTGGTTATGGTAAATAACTTATTTGCCTTGCTAAGATTCTTTCTCACAGCTATTTTTCCAGGGGTTGTTTTCTAACTTCGTCCCTTCTAGCGACTATAGCAATGACGCTAACAATCCCCATGACAATGTTAGCGGATGTCCTGCTGAAGAAGGTCTCGTACCCCATTTTATTCTACACGGGCACCGTTCCCATGCTACTGGCGTTTGTAGCGGTGACCCTACTGTCGCATTATGAAAATTGGGACCCTGTTTTTAATGTTCTACGTTGTGCCTATCTGAGTATTTGCCGTCGAACCAGATTTATACGGTAAGTTTTGGGTGGTTTTGGTGGTTGGATGTTTATCCTAAGACAGTTTCAGGTTCAATGAAATGCCTTCGGAGCAAACTGAAGCCTTAATAGGGATTAACAGTAATGACCATGAGGCATGAAGTGGGTGTTTTGTTGGATTCTAGTTTCCAAACAAATTGGTGCTTTGTACTGTACACAAAAAAATGTGATTTAGTTTATTATATTATAATTGTGATGTTTTATTATTATTATCATTATTAGGTTTTTTTGTGGTTATAACTATTATTAAACGCAACAATCTTCCACTTTAAAATTCGAATAAATCGGCTTGGTTAGTTTTATAAAAAAAGTACACTTGAATTTGTAAGATATACTCTAAATAAATAACGTTCACTGCTCATTAAAGCCCCCAAAGTAACAAGGCTAATGTTAACTTTATGGAATATAAAATAGTTTGTTAGAGTTCGTGTGTTAAATGTTTCCAAGACAAATCTGTTTGTCTCTCTGAAGACATGTTTAGACAATACCTATTTATATTTGTACAGGATGATTCTTTTATCTGGGGAAATGCGTTTTTCTCGTAAACGACTGAAGGGAATTAAATTTTGAAAAAAGTGTTATATACCTACTGGCTGTCACTCAAAATTAGGATAGAAATATAGACTTTAATATGCAACGACGCTTCAAAAATTTTGTTTTTAGCAACATACCACTTTAATTATATCATTGGAAAGGTCTTTTAATTTTGAGTCTTTTTTCTAAAAACCAATTTTTTTTATTCTTATTTTTTAAAAAGTTATGATCCAATTTAAATTATTTCTGTTCTAACTAAATTTTGAAATATTTTTAACAGTAGGCCGAGTTTTCCTTCAAATATTATTATATAAAATAAAGTAGGCTTAGAAAAAACAAAACCTGATATTTGTCAACATATTACAACAACAAAAAACTTATTAATACCTAAATTATACAAAAAAATGTGCCTCTTAAGATTAGAAGACATTTGTGGCTTCAACTAGATGGGGCTCCTTGTCATAATGCTGCTATTGTGCGGAATTATTTAAATATAGAATATGAAGACAGGTGGATGGGAATTTACGGGCCAATAGAATTTCCTCCTAGGTCTCCAGACTTAACACCTCTCGATTTTTTCTTGTGGGGAACTCTTAAAAAAAAAGTTTACAAAACAAGGTCTAATAATATAGATCATTTAAAACAAAAGATTGTCGATGCCTGTCCTGAAATTAATGCTAATGTTGTAGGAAAAGTCACGTATAATGAAATAAGAAAACGTTGTAATTTATGTTTAGATAACAATAGTACTCATATTGAACAATTCTTAAAATAATCAATTTTTTCTTTAAATTTTTTGTTTAATTTAAGTATTAATAAGTTTTTTGTTGTTGTAATATGTTGACAAATAACAGGTTTTGTTTTTTCTAAGCCTACTTTATTTTATATAATAAGATTTAATTTAGTATTTGAGAGAAAACTCGGCCTACTGTTAAAAATACTTCAAAATTTAGTTAGAACAGAAATAATTTAAATTATAAATAACTATTTAAAAAATAAGAATAAAAAAAATTGGTTTTTGGAAAAAAGACTCAAAATTAAAAGACCTTTCCAATGATATAATAAAAGTCGTATGTGGCTGGAAATTTTTTTTGAAGCGTCGCGACGCCTAGCGTCATGCATATTAAAGTCTATATTTCTATCCTAATTTTGAGTGACAGCCAGTAGATATATAACACTTTTCAAAATGTAATTCCCTTCAGCCGTTTACGAGAAAAACGCATTTCCCCAGATAAAAGAATCACCCTGTACATGTCTTGTAATAAATTATATTTACTGTATAGTATTCTATGGAAAATGGCTGTTAATTCGTAGACCACTCTCGAGTTTGATCTCATAGAGTTTGTTTAATATTTCAGTAGGTAAAATTGTAAAACATTCCTTATAGGTGAATAATATATTTTTAATATTACACTATTTAGAAAGATGTATGTGAAATATTTTCTATAACTTTGTGTAGGTTGTGTAAGATTTCCGACAAATTCACGCAAATATACCACAATAATTATCTAAAATTCGGCGTTTTTTTCCTTAAATAAATAGCTATATCCATTTTTGTTTTGCCTTGTCGCACATATGTTACATTCACCTGACTTTAGTTGTCATTTTCACGTTTTTATTTTTTTCCTTCCTTTCATATCATGCAAGCGACTCACCATAAGTAAACTCGGATAAAACAACAATGCCAGAAGAGGTTCCAAAAATTATAAGTGAGTGCTCCCATCAACTATACAGATTTCCTACTGGTTTCTTTTGTAGTTAATGATGGTTTCGTGGATTTGCGCCTTACGAACCTTTCAGGAAAACTAAACCCCTCAAAGTGTGTACTAAAACTGATTCTTGGATCTAATTTAATTATTTTATTCTTATTCAAGTAAATCCTCGGTAAATAAATGGGAACCCAAACGGACTCCCAGCTCAGTTTGCTTGCCAGCTGATGGGGTGCAATATAATAAAGAGTACGTTTATTATTTCTAACTGTAAGATAGCTATTTAATAAATTTTTTCCAGATTGATAAATTTCGGTTTAAAAAAGCTGGTGGTGTCATACCACAACACTAATAGCCCTAGACTGTCGCCGCGAGGCAATAAAACCGCCTCCAAATCGAAATTAAGACCAAACCCTTTCAAGCAACGCCTAAGGCAAAAACCTGCATACGATCCAAGATTTCGTAGGTAAACCTCGATAGCTTAGAAATTTGTTGGGTGGTTTAACGGTGTTTTGTAGATGTGTAGCTTTGCCCTCCGGGGATAAAAAGGGGCTTTCGTCGCATTCGGATGTATCCATGAACACTAACAAATTTCTTATCACCCCTAATTTGCCCCTTGTGTACGCCGATTGGTACGGTGATACATTTTTCTGTTTCGTAAATTACAAGACATGTTTCTAGTGTGACTCCACTGCAGTTGCATGAACCTATAGAAACTCGAACGGTGAAGCAAATCAGCCATCATAGACGTGAATCGCCTAGAAAATCCCGGAAATTGAAACTGCCGGCTGTGAAAGATAAAGATAAAGAGCCAGTAGAGTAAATGTCTATAAGAGTTTTTCCCTAACGAATATATTTTCTTGTCTGTCCTGTTTTTTTTTCATAGAACCCTAGTGCCTTATCGAAGTGGTACAGCCAAACAGACTGAAGAAGCGGATAAGGATGAGGGCTATTTTAACGTGTAAGGTTTAGAAAATAGGAGTTTTCTTTAGCTAATTTTTTCCTGAAGTAACACGCAGGGTTACTGGAGGGATCCCAGGCTATTGCAGAAGTATTCGGTGTTAAAAGTGCCTTGGAGGCGAACTTGGACGCTTCCAGTCTTCACCCCCAAGTCCATGGTTTTGAATAAATTATCCAGATCGGACAATTTCGACCGGCAAACTTATCTATACGATGACGGAACTGAAGTGGACTCAAATGTTATGTTGCATGTGAGAAAACTGCGCTCCAAATATGGTAGAATCGATGGGGGAGGGCAAATGGTTCTAGTTTAATTTGTCGGTTTTTCAGCTGACCAGATGCATTATAAACCGTTGTTGTACATGGCGGCTGGGATGGTTTTTGGAATACTGTTAGTGTCATTTATTATATGGCTAGCATTTGGTAACAACATTTTTCTTTTAATCTTTAAACCCAGGGAGTCACAGGATGGGAAATTGAAAAAGTTCTTAAAATACATGGCAGGTGGATTGATCCATATAGTTTCGACAGTGATTGGGAAAATCTACCGGGTCTTCACTATGCATGTACAATACAAATCAGCCTTGATTTACTCTGTGCAATTAACGTTTTCTCGTTTTCAGACTTACGAAGTTATTAAACAAAATTAACAACTTATCTTCGAATGTAATTGTTTTACTTATATTTACTAGTACTTTAATAAAGAAAGTAAGAGAACCTAAATATGAGGAAATTTTTTATCTTGTGATCTAACTCAAACAACTAAATACCACAATGTAAAATTTATTACCTTACTGTTTAATACATAAAATTTAAGCACGTCTATTGAAAGTGTTTGTGGTAGGTTGTGTCAGCTGCAAGCCGTTGATGTTGTTGAAATCAAGCATCTTCAACATTTCCTTAGTCTCGGGATCGACCTCAATAATATCGTGCTCCAAAGCACTGACCTCTGGAACGTAGTTATCGCGACGTTCACGTTCCTCTTCTTGCAGCTTGATGGAAATGCCGCGCACTTGAGAGTGGCGGAGACGCTTCATCAAATGCGTTACGAAACCGGCGATTTTATTACGCAGGGGTTTCGTAGGAATGATGGCGATTTCCTCGCATATGCGTTTGTTGGTGTGGAAATCCAGCGTTAAGCGGGTGTAGTACTTTTCAATGATGACTTTGGAAGCCTTTTTCACTGTTTTGGTACGGACGCGACCCATGTTTGCTGGAATTGAAGATAAATAGATTAGTGATATTTTTGTTGTAAATTGGACGTTGTAATGGGGAAACTTACAGTTTTATTACGAATTTGTTTAACACAGAAACGTGGTCAACAACTGCGAATACAGAAAGAGGCAGAGGGCGCTGAAGGCTTCTTCCCGTTCAAGATAACATGTGCTTGTAAAACGAAATTCCCTAGGAATATTCAATGTTGCCAATGGAGAAAATCAAGAAATTTACGACTTAAAACAAACATTTTTATTTTAAAAATTCCATTCATGCTATTTTTTCGCTACAGTGATTAATCCACAAGTATTTTTAATAACTTAACTAAGATTAATTAGTTAATAGTCAGTGTTTCCAATATTATAAATCTAAATATCTCTACATCCAGCAAATCTTTAAGAAATTTACTTAATGTTTAATATATGCGCCAAAATACATTGTGATTTACTCACAGATGAAGTTATTTATTTAATATGATTGTTTCAGTAGTATTTATTGTCTTATTTAAATAAAAAATTTCCTAATTTTTCGTGTTTTTATGTTGGTACTCCAAATGTCCATCATTGTTTGACAGCCTTGTCCTTAGAAGTGACAATTGTACAAATAAATTTGTTGTTTTGTGTTATTTTAATTATAAATGACGTCTGGAAAGGACGTCATGGGGTAAATATAGCTTTAATTACCATACTCTAACCGCTGCAAGTTTAGTTTAGAACACCAAAGCCCAACTTTCATAAAAAAATAACACCCCCTAGTTCTACACCCTTTTCCATGTATCATCCCATAAATTGCAAAAATTTGTGCTTCGCATAAATTCTACGAATTTAATCACGCTAATTACTGACGGTTATCTCTGATGTAAACAACAGCCACACCCTTTTCTCAAGGGTGTACCCAGTAAATTTAATTAAATTTTTCGTTTATTTAGTGAACAGCCTATTTTCTCGTGCAAAGCCCATGTATTCCACATTGATCCGAAGACGAAAAGGTCATGGATGCCGGCATCGAGTACAGCAGTTAACGTATCGTTTTTCTATGACTCGTCACGAAGCCTCTATAGGATCATCAGTGTTGAAGGGACGAAGGCCGTCATCAACAGCACCATCACCCCCAACATGACCTTTACGAAAACCTCACAGAAATTTGGCCAGTGGTCGGATGTGAGGGCGAACACTGTGTATGGTTTAGGATTTAGCTCGGAAGCTGAACTACAAAAGGCAAGGAATTACTAGAGAATGTAGTGGAAAAAGTGTTGTGTTAATTAAAGTTTTCTTGTAGTTTATTGATAAGTTCAACGAGGTGAAAGAGGCGACAAGATCGGCTATTAGTAAAGTTACTGCCAATGGGGGCTCCGCTGTTACACCAGTAACTAGCGCTAACGCCAGTCCAATTACTGCCAGAGCTGCTACGGCTGCTCCAGATCCAACGGATAATCTTTTAGAACCACCAGGTAGGAAATAAACAAACAATTATAAAGTTTACCGAATTTTCAACTAGTCAAACAAGATAGTAAATTCCTAATCTTATCTACACGCCCAAACCCAAACCCAAACAGTCCTTGCGTTTCGTTTAAGATGAACATTGAAATTTATTGTGGTATTTTAATTTAATTAACGCAACTGCGATATTATTTGCTTTTTTCTCTAATGGTTTTGCAGGTAGTGCCGCAATGCCAATAACGCCCAATTCAAAGTCTGACGATGATATTCCGCATCCTCGCAGCCATTCGGTATCCGCATTACAGAGTAATGAGAGCCCAAGCCATCAGATCAAAGGGGACAGGGGGGTTTATGGGGGCCCTAACACCAATCCAATTGATATGCAATTGAAGCATGAGAACGAGAGATTGAAAATGGCGTTGGCCCAAAGGTAAGATCACAGTTGATTTAATGAGAGAGAAAATTTAATACAAGGCAATGATTACACATAAAATGGACAATAATTTATGTTTAAAAGAGTCAAATATTAAATAAATACATTTTTTTGGTGAATAAAATTCTTGAGGAAGTAAAAATGATTTTATTTTTATGTTAAATTGCCGATAATTTTTAGAAGGGAATTTATTATAAAAATGTGGATTTCTGCAAAAATCAATCGAATGTTATTTTTGTTCGTTATATTATTTATTACATTTTTTATTTCTTGGTAGGTAATAGAAATTAAAGGTTGAATTTTCGGAAAAAGCAAATTAAATATGATATCTTGCTTCCTATTTTTGTTGTCCAGGTGTAGATTAGTATAAGAAAGCAGGGTTTTGCTCTATTTACTGCTTAAATACTACGCTATTTTCCTGTATTTACAAATTGATTCTAACATCAGTTAACTATCTGCAAATTAATAAACAACGGCAATAATTATATGTACTTGATTTTTATTGCTGCATGTTCCACTTCGTGTGTAAATTACACAATCGACAACTTCCTTTTCAGTTCTAATATTTTAAGGGGCGTAGTGATTTAATGTTGTTGTAGAATGACAAAACCACAATTTAATTTTCCATTAGTTTATTTACAAAAAACGTGCTACCTACAATTATAAGTTTTTTTTCGAACACAATTTGTTCTATAATACTGAACCGTATTTTTTCTTTTCATTGTGGTAATAAAAAAATATACATTTCTATACAAAAAAAATAACAAAAAATTATCACAAAGTACGCTCAACAAAACAAAAATCAATAAACTAAACTAATCTAATAATGTCCACCGCCGTAATGTCCCCCATAACCACCGCCAACTCCTCCATGTTCAGGTTGATGGTGTGGTTCTCCAATCTTGTGTACTACGGCATTGAACCCGTTGTGTTTATCAGCTTTGTATTCGACAATTCTAGTAGTACCATCAGCTTCCTTTACACTGTAAGACCCTTTAACTTCGTCACCGTCTCTTTCTTCATGATGTTGTTTCTCGTCTCCAGTATGAGGATCGTGCACGGCGTAGTTAAACTGGTACTTGGGGTGGTGCTAAGAAAATAACTTATTGCAGAAGGATTTATTTAGGGGTTAAAATACTTACGTTGTATTCCTCGTGGCCGCCGTCGTGGCCTCCTTCGTGTCCACCGCCGTATCCACCTTCTAATCCACCCTCGAAACCCTCGTAACCTCCGAGGTATCCGGCGTGGGCGCAGGCGAATAGAGCCAAGGCGAGGATAAGCTACAAAACAAACACTTGGTTTAGTTTTTGTTACTAGGGCACTAAACTAAACTAAACTAAACTCACTTGGCTTTGATGGGCGAACATGTTTTTTTTTCTAGTTGTGCAGTTGACTGATGCTGGTCGAAAAACTTTGTAGTGTTTATATAGTAAGCACCACCATGCGTTTTACCCACCACACGTGAAGAGCCTCCCCAAAAGCATCACGTCTTCCGTTAACTTTCTCTCTGTCTGGTGTGTGGTAAATGCAGTTGCGCATCTTGTTTGGGTTGCACATAGTACAAGTGCCGGAGGTTTAGCGTATTTGGTTTCGTCATAGATACAATATTTTTTATTAATTAGTTGGGGCTTGTTCGGTTTTTGTAGCGCTTCAATAAGAAAAAAGTGAAACTGTTTGTTTACGCTTTTTGGTTAGCGCGTAGAGCACATAAATTTTTTGGTCTAATGGTTTAACATATATCGAGTTAGCACTAGTGTGTGTGCGAAAGCTTTTTTCGGTATTTGTATTATTTAAATTGTATGGGTTTCTTTTATTGTTTTACTAATTAATACAAATTAACATTTCCTGAAATTAATATTGTCAGGTGTTATAGGTATATTATGTGATTTAGCGCAAAAATTCTTTAGGATTTAATTGTGCAAATTGCTGATGGGACGTTTTTAGATAAATTATTGTTTCCACTTTCTAAAAGTGTGGAAAAATTGTTTTTTATCGCGAGGAAACACGAGTTTTTCTAATGGAGTTTTAACATGATAATTACGATTATTGAGAGGATAAAAATAATAATGCTGGAAAAATTCAGTTTCTAAATTATGCCAGTTTACATAAAATTTTTAATAGATTTCTTTGAGGCTCAAAAATATCGATATGGTAAACCTCACTATCAAAATCTGATGTTTTTATTCAAGCTTACATTATACAATCTAAATTTTATTTTCAGGACAAAATTTTATATCCGCATCTGGATTGTAATAAAATTTTTATCGATTATTACTGCAAATAAAGTCGAGAAGGGTATTAATGTGTTTTTCCTAATAAACTTATAAATTTAATATAAAATTATGATATTTTATTAAATTATAAAAATGATACATTTTTTTGTCATGGAATATAAAGGAAGTTTTATGTGTGTATACTAAAAATGTATACTAGAAATGCAAGTTAATTAGAAAATAACACGTAGGTAATAAACTTGTGATTTTTCCAATCATATACATACAGGGTGGTCCAGGTTAAACGTCATTAATTTTAGGAGGTGATAGAACATCAAGAAAAAAGTAGGCTCTTATTAAGAAACTTTGCTCAAAAATGTTTTATAACAAAGATACAGGGTGTCAAAGTTTAAAATAAAAACATAACTTCTAAACCACTCGATCGATTTCCATTAAATTTCGCACACAGAGTAATGTAGTACATTTCTAGGTAATGATGGGATTCATTTATAAAAAAATCTCCAGTGGCGTAGATACTGGGGGACCGCTCCACTTTTCTCCTCCAATTTTCGACGCCACTGGATATATTGTGAAAAATATTAAATTTTTGGATTGTCTGTTTAATTTATAGAAAATAGTTACTCTTGAAAAATTTTAATTTAAGTTTTCGTTTTTGAAATATTTGAGTTTGAAGGTTTGGAATTGAATTAAAGAAAAATTCGAGTAGGCCTGGAAAATCCGGAAAATCGCCATCAAGTCTTGGCAGCGATTAATCCCCTGACTAAAAAAGCTCGAAAATGTATCGAAGCCTATTTTGAGAACTTACTCGAATTTTTTTTAGTTTCAGAGCAACATTTGAGGTCAAACTCAAATATCTTAAAAACAAAGCTTTAAATTAAATTTTTTCAAGAGTGACTATTTTCTCTAAATTGAACAGACAATCCAAAAATTGAATTGTCTTCGCAATATATCCAGTGGCGTCGAAAATTGGAGGAGAAAAGTGGAGCGGTCCCCCCGTGTCTACGCTACTGGAGAATTTTTTTATAAATAAACACCATCCTTATCTAGAAATGTACTACATTATTCTGTGTGCGAAATTTAATGGAAATCGATCGAATGGTTTAGAAGTTATGATAAGAAAACGAATTTTAAACTAAACTTTGACACCCTGTATCTTTGTTAGGAAACATGTTTGAGGAAAGTTTTCTCATGCAAGTCTACTTTTTTTTGGATGCTCTATCACCTCTTAAAATTAATGACGATTAATCTGGACCACCCTGTATACATTTTTCATAAATCATAAATTGTTGAAAGAATATGAAATAAACCAAATGAGTAATTTGAATTTTTTCCTGCGATTACGAAACAAGTTTTAGTGTATTAGAAACGAACGAATTATTTACAAAATAAAACTTCCTTGTAAAAACCATTTTTATTTTATTCTGTTTAAAGAAAAGATTTTTCTTATATGTTGACCACCCACCCAACATTTCTTAGTCTTTTATGTAACATTTAAATTCTAATGGATATTTAAATGCTTTAAATCGGATTTGCCAGTTGGTTGATGTTAAATTGCTAAGTGCAAATCATAAATAAAATGTGTAGAGTTTAAACTAAACTACGAGCGTCAGCTGGTGATATATTATTATATAATTGGGAGCCAACGGAGCGAGATGGTTAAAACCGTAACAATCCGATGAGATTATTGTTATATATTATTGTAATCTGTGGAGTTTTTAAGGGTTTAAACGTGGTGCTATGAAAACATTTCCAAAGATTCTATAGAAAACCACCAGAGCAAATCAGTTCAAATGCTAGCAATAACAATAATTAACGTTATCGATGGATTTAATTAGTTGCGAAGTGTGATATACAAGTAAATAAATTAAGTAATAAATTTATTTTAACTTTGTATGGGGTTACCTAACCGGTTTTAGAAAACCGAGCGATTTTCTTGTAATGTTAAACCAAACTATATGCAGTATTTCGTTATGTTATGATGGTTCTGTAGAAATATTTATGGTGATTAGAACAAATTTGTGAATTGAAAGCAGCAACAAATTGGAACAAATTTAACTTCATAAGAGAGGATGTTGGGTAAACAATTTAGTTATTCAACGATTTGCAGTGGAAATAAGAACAAGGAAATTGATGTGTGAAACTTTTACTGCTTGCAGTTCGGCGAATGCGAAAAAATGGGAAATAGAACTGACGACGTTGAAGAGCAACAACGCGAGATTGACCAGCGCCCTGCAGGAGAGCACAGCTAATGTAGACGAGTGGAAGCGACAGTTGGCCAGTTTGAAAGAGGAGAACACTAGGATGAAGGTCAAATATCAAACGGATTTGGAAAACAGCAAAGGTGCGTTTCCAATATTGTTTGGTAACATTGTGTTTTTTTGGCAGAAATAATTGTTATTGTTATGTTGACCCAGTTTTATTCATCGCAATAATAATTACCTTTTTTGTCTTGGGTAATGTACCTACGTGTTTTTAAAATAATATTGCTAAAATTATGTCAATTAATCAATAAGTCGTAGCTTAGTCACTCACCGGCGCTTCCGGATATTTCTAATGCCTTCTGGCTTACGCAATAAATGACATGTGGCTTAGACTTGCAGGTTTTTAAATATATGACAATAATAATAGTAAAAACAGTAATTATTATAATCTGGATATTCTGTAATAAAATGTGAAAGTTATCAATATGGAGCAATAAAGCTTCTAATACTGTTACTGTTATTTAATACGTTTAATATTTTATTAAACAGATGTTGTATTGTGATTTTTATGTCATTGTTAGTTCCTTACAACGAAACGGTATTTTACTTGTCTTCGATTTTGTTGAATGATCTTGCATCTTATTCTTTAATTGAAGAGATTTTTTAAGAGATTTAAGCAGTAACCTACAGGAATCCGGGCTATTTAATTTTTTTTATTTAGTACCTACTGTATTAATTTAATTTCCCTTATTAATTCCGGATTTTTGTACAGGGTGATTCTTTTATCTGGGGAAATGCGTTTTTCTCGTAAACGACTGAAGGGAATTAAATTTTGAAAAAAGTGTTATATACCTACTGGCTGTCACTCAAAATTAGGATAGAAATATAGACTTTAATATGCAAGACGCTAGGCGTCGCGACGCTCCAAAAAAATTTTCCAGCAACATACCACTTTTATTATATCACTGGAAAGGTCTTTTAATTTTGAGTCTTTTTTCTAAAAACCAATTTTTTTTATTCTTATTTTTTAAAAAGTTATGATCCAATTTAAATTATTTCTGTTCTAACTAAATTTTGAAATATTTTTAACAGTAGGCCGAGTTTTCCTTAAAATATTATTATATAAAGTAAAGTAGGCTTAGAAAAAACAAAACCTGATATTTGTCAACATATTACAACAACAAAAAACTTATTAATACCTAAATTAAACAAAAAAAATGTGCCTCTTAAGATTAGAAGACATTTGTGGCTTCAACTAGATGGGGCTCCTTGTCATAATGCTGCTATTGTGCGGAATTATTTAAATATAGAATATGAAGACAGGTGGATGGGAATTTACGGGCCAGTAGAATTTCCTCCTACGTCTCCAGACTTAACACCTCTCGATTTTTTCTTGTGGGGAACTCTTAAAAATAAAGTTTACAAAACAAGGTCTAATAATATAGATCATTTAAAACAAAAGATTGTCGATGCCTGTCCTGAAATTAATGCTAATGTTGTAGGAAAAGTCACGTATAATGAAATAAGAAAACGTTATAATTTATGTTTAGATACCAATGGTACTCATATTGAACAATTCTTAAAATAATCAACTTTTTCATTAAATTTTTTGTTTAATTTAGGTATTAATAAGTTTTTTGTTGTTGTAATATGTTGACAAATAACAGGTTTTGTTTTTTCTAAGCCTACTTTATTTTATATAATAAGATTTACTTTAGTATTTGAGGGAAAACTCGGCCTACTGTTAAAAATATTTCAAAATTTAGTTAGAACAGAAATAATTTAAATTGGATCATAACTTTTTAAAAAATAAGAATAAAAAAAATTGGTTTTTAGAAAAAAGACTCAAAATTAAAAGACCTTTCCATTGATATAATAAAAGTGGTATGTTGCTGGAAAATTTTTTTGGAGCGTCGCGACGCCTAGCGTCACGCATATTAAAGTCTATATTTTTATCCTAATTTTGAGTGACAGCCAGTAGGTATATAACACTTTTTTCAAAATTTAATTTCCTTCAGCCGTTTACGAGAAAAACGCATTTCCCCAGATAAAACAATCACCCTGTACCTGAAATTGAAATTTCCACAGCTTGCTCTATTTCAACTTTACGAAAAAGTAAGTCACACACAATCATAACTAAGTAATTATTATTCAATAGTTTTTATTTTGTTTTATACTTAAGTAGCTTTCAGAATATTTAAACAACAAGTATTTAGCTTTGTCCCTCGCCTCGCCCCTCAAGCACCACATAACTGTGCTACATATTAATAAAATTTTATTTTGTTTTGCGCCGCTTTAAAACTGCGCTTCCGCACTTTGCATTGCATGGTAGTACATGATTTTTTCTAGGGGGTGGCGATTTGGCCGATGAGCTCCGCAAGGAAATCCAAGCACTACGCATCCGTGTGGAACAACTAGAGACTGAACTTGAAGCCAAAAATAACGAATACAAGCAATTGAACATGTCGCATAAAAACATGGACTACCAGGTTCGTTTTTTATTTATTTATTTAATGCAGAGCACCATATAAATAGTTGCTTTGTTGTAGAATATACAGAAGGAAAACCAGGAACTCCAGACGACTTTAAAGCTGGCCCAAACCGACTACGAAATGGCGCAAAGTGCACACGAGTCCCAAAGGAAGGTGATGGCGACTTTGAGCCAGCAGTTGGCAGCACGCATCAACGAGCTGGTGACAATTCACGAAGAAATTACCACGGCTTTGCAAACGTGAGATATTGTAGGAGGCAGATAGCATTATGTTCACGAACGCATTTACATTGCATATGTGTAAGGTCTGTGTAATAAACTCGCTTTCAGTTTGAATGTAAGACAAAATATTATTAAAAATAAACAGGAGGGGTGGTGAGTTTGGGTGTGGCAAATTCGATGGGGGGAGCTGTGAGAACTTTCCTTCCTGCCGATTATAAATCAGTCCAAGTCCATCGGATTTGGCACACCCTGTTCTGTTTACCAAAAAAATTAACACAAGTTTACATTTTAGATATATTTACAGGCAGGTGCCATTACGTTGTTTACAAGCTCAAATAATTTATCTATTTTATTTTTCAAAGATTCTTATATGTTTATTAATATAACCGTAATTTTATTATTTATTTCTAAGACGTAAGTAGATTTATTAGTTTATACTCCTAGATTATCCATCCATTTTATTTATTAGTTTGTAAGCATGTTTTTGTACCTTTTTTCTATGTTAACATTTGGTGAAATACCAAAACAAACTACTATGGTTATTTAGTATTTATCACACTACTGTAGATATCAATTATTAATACCTACAACAATAACAGTAAAATAATTCTTATTGACTGATGTTCTGGCTTACAACTAAACTATCGTTTTTCCCCGAACAAAATTCCTGTATTTCCAATTAAGCTTTGTTAGCAATTACATTAAAAGTGCACCGGTCTTACAGGGTTTATTGGATTTTTTTACGCACATTCGAAGCCATAAATAATTTGTAATTTGTTTAGTCCTACGCACTTTTTACTGTGCTGTTGTATGTCAAGTATCCAACACCATACAAGCAAAAAAGTAATAAAACGTACAATATGTGATCTGCACAAACTAAATTAAAGTTTGTATTATTCAATTTTTGGATGATTGTTAAAGGATAAAAGCTTGTCAGGTTTTTGTCTTCACACAAATTGTCCAAGCAACTGGTTTAGTTCACGAAAACCACGACAAGTTTTTGTTCAATGTATTTGAAAATATTTGACTGATCTAATAATTATTATTCTAAGCTTATTAGTTTTTTTTCTGAAAGGTTATTTTAAGGTGCTATTGCCACATGAGCAATTTATTTTTTTGCTTAGGAACAATTTATTTTATTTACATAAACAACCAAACTATTACATATAAAAAGTTATAATAAAGGAATTATACTGTAAAGTAGTTAGATATGGTACCGAAGTACTAAACATTTCTTGTAACATAAACCAAAATTGTTCAGATAAAAATGTAATAGGAACAAAAATAAATTATATGTTGAGATTGTTATTTAATAATATTAAATATACTAAGCCGAGTTAAATGAAAATAACAAACTAATCATTGCAAGACCAAAATGTATTAGATTTTTTTTTATTTATAGTAATAGAACAAATAACTTTCAGTTTATTGGTGTTTATTTTTAATCCTATCCTATAGTGTTCAAGTACAGTTTTGAATCCCCCGCTCAAAAGGTTATGTTGCATAACCTGCCACTTGAAGTTAAAGACACAATTAAAACTTTATCTATGTATTAACATAACTTAAACTATCGTAATATTTCTAATTAACATATGATTTATTTTATATGAAACTAATTAAACTGCTGAATGTTCATAAAATTATTAATTTAATTTTTAGAGGTAGTTCAAATGTATTATTTTTATCTATCGTGTTGTGCACAACCTGTCATGAGAAGTTGCCTGTGCATTTTCGGTGTTTTGTCAACTCATTTTATGTAAAACTTTCTTAAAACAGAACTTAAAGCAATGGTATGTATGAAAAAGCAATATTTTCTTGTAAATATCACTAAAACCAATTGATTTTACAACATAAATCAATTAGTAACTCTGCAGCGGGTTTTTGCCTTAATATTTACTGAGGTTATGTGCAAATTTGCTGCAATGTCATCTTCGGCAATTTCTTATAAAACTCTCTAAAATATCGTAATTTCTGTCTATAGGCTCGCAGATATGATACCAGAACAACGATTTTCTCGCCCGAAGGTAAGTGTTGCATTGCCAATTACCAAAGCACAATTACATGAAAACTTTCGTAGGGCGATTATATCAAGTGGAATATGCCATGGAGGCAATTTCCCACGCTGGAACTTGTTTGGGCATCCTAGCCAACGATGGGATTCTCCTAGCTGCCGAAAGGCGCAACACCAACAAGCTTTTAGATGAAGTTTTCACATCTGAGAAAATCTACAAACTTAACGAGTAAATCTCTGATACATGCAAATAATAACAACTACACCGGTTTGTTTTTTAGAGATATGGTTTGTAGCGTAGCTGGAATTACGTCGGATGCCAACGTGCTTACCAACGAGTTGCGCTTAATTGGGCAAAGATACTTGTTCCAGTATGGCGAGTCGATTCCTTGTGAACAACTAGTTTCGTGGTTGTGTGATGTTAAGCAAGCCTACACACAATATGGAGGTTTGTGTTTTACATAATTTACAGAATGGTTTTTAAGTGAGGTTTTGTAGGTAAGCGTCCGTTTGGCGTTTCTATTTTGTATATGGGTTGGGACAAGCATTATGGGTACCAGTTGTACCAGTCAGATCCTAGTGGAAACTACAGTGGGTGGAAGGCTACCTGTATAGGAAATAACAGCGCTGTAAGAGGTTTTTGTACAGTATTTTTAGTAAAACTAACACAGTTTATTCCAGGCCGCCATTTCAAGCTTGAAACAAGAATACAATGAAGGCGACATGACTCTAAAGGATGCTAAAGCTTTAGCAGTGAAGGTTCTAAGTAAAACCCTTGATATGACTAAACTAACATCCGAAAAAGGTAATTTTATTTGGGTACAAAAGTTGTCATGATTTATCTGGTTTGTTTTCTAGTGGAAATGGCTACGTTAACACGCGTGAACAATAAAACTATTATTAATATTTTAAACGGTAAAGAAGTGGAGGATTTGATTAGTCAATTTGAGAAAACTGAAGCGGCTGTCGAAGCCACTAAGAAGGAACAGAAAGCGGCTGCTTAATGAGGTTTATGTGGTAAAACTTATAATAATTATTTTGTATTATCAATTAATATTAATAAACATCCTTGGAAGTAGTTTTGTTTGTACGAATCCTAGTAATTTTGGTTAGAAAAATAATTTTTGCAAATTTTTACTTGTTTGTTGTTTTTTTTTTTAATAGATGTCGCCCTAAGTCATGTGTATATGAAGTTGCATACCTTTAGGCGTTGAAAACATAAATTCCCGTTTGCTTATATTTATTTTTTATTAATCTTCAATTTAACTTTTCCTTTGGATAATCATGATTAAAACGTGTAAAATTAAATATTTAATTAATTTTATAAACAATTATGTAATTTAAACCGATAGATGTCGCACGTTTCGCACTTCCGGTGCAAGGCATTCTGGGATCGCCACGGTCCTTGCCTGCTGTTCTCCATCTTTCATAAGAGCTGCTGGGTTAAGTTTCACAAATAATAAAATGTCGTTGCTTACGGTTCGTTTGGCTGCCTCTGTGGCCAGAAGTTTACCCAAGAATGTTACACAGGTACTGTATGCTTTTCCTCGTTTATAACGTGCCACGTCTTTTGAAAAACCAACCGGTTCTCAAGTTCTCTAGCCGACATTTGTGACATAATCAAAAGGTTTTTTTAAGTTTGTTTGACTAGAAAGAGTTTTATATGAAATGTGCTGCATTTGTGGTTTGTAGTTTATTTGTGTTGTGGTTTATAATCGAAAAGTGCTGGCTGGAGAAAAATTTGTCGAAAAATTATGTTATGTAACATCGACCTTAGTTCACATAACATGGAACCTTTGCTAGTTTTAAGTTTTGTTTACGATTTTTAGGTCGCTGGGGCAGCCTTCCCAGCCGCTTCAGTCGCTGCCCGCAAAATCCACTTAACCAGCAACAACCGAGGGGTGGAAATTTCTTCAATTTTAGAAGAACGAATTTTGGGAAGCGCCCCCAAAGCCGATTTAGATGAAACTGGTCGTGTATTGAGCATTGGTGATGGTATCGCTCGTGTTTACGGCTTGCAAAACATCCAAGCCGATGAGATGGTGGAATTCTCCTCCGGTCTTAAGGTTAGAACACCCCTTTGCTTTACAACAAAATCTAAAGCAGGATTTTAGGGAATGGCTCTTAATTTGGAAGCAGACAATGTTGGTGTTGTAGTCTTCGGTAATGACAAACTTATTAAGGAAGGCGACATTGTGAAGCGTACTGGTGCCATTGTTGATGTGCCTGTAGGTGACCAACTTCTAGGACGTGTAGTCGACGCTTTAGGTATTAATTTAGGTTAAAATTGAGTAAAAGCTTTAGCTAAAAGTTGTAACTTAGGTAATCCCATCGATGGTAAAGGACCACTAGGCACTAAAACTCGTTTCCGTGTCGGTATCAAAGCCCCCGGTATCATTCCTCGTATTTCTGTCAGAGAGCCCATGCAAACTGGAATTAAAGCCGTAGATTCGCTTGTACCAATTGGACGTGGACAGCGTGAGTTGATCATTGGGGATCGTCAAACTGGGTAAGAAAAAATAACAGTAAATTGACAAAGTTATATTATTTGTTTTTGTTCCAGTAAAACTGCCTTGGCTATTGATACCATCATCAACCAAAAACGCTTCAACGACGCCGACGATGAGAAGAAGAAGTTGTATTGTATCTACGTGGCCATCGGCCAAAAGCGTTCCACCGTCGCCCAAATCTTGAAACGTTTAACTGACACTGGCGCTATTAAATACACCATCATCGTTTCCGCCACTGCCTCCGATGCCGCTCCCTTGCAGTACCTCGCCCCATATTCCGGCTGTGCTATGGGTGAATTCTTCAGAGACAACGGCAAGCACGCTTTGATCATCTACGACGATTTGTCCAAACAAGCCGTCGCCTATCGTCAAGTAATTTGTGAATTTATTGTACTTGTGGTGTGGAATTTAATTTTGATATTTTAGATGTCTTTGTTGCTGCGTCGTCCACCAGGTCGCGAGGCCTACCCCGGAGATGTATTCTACCTCCACTCTCGTCTATTGGAGCGTGCCGCTAAAATGTCCGACGCCCACGGTGGTGGCTCCCTGACTGCCTTGCCTGTAATCGAAACCCAAGCCGGTGATGTCTCCGCTTACATTCCAACTAATGTCATCTCCATCACTGATGGACAAATCTTCTTGGAAACCGAGTTGTTCTACAAGGGCATCCGACCGGCCATCAACGTCGGTTTGTCTGTATCTCGAGTAGGATCTGCTGCCCAAACCAAAGCCATGAAGCAGGTCGCTGGTTCGATGAAGCTGGAGTTGGCCCAGTACCGTGAGGTAGCAGCTTTCGCCCAGTTCGGTTCGGATTTGGACGCCGCCACTCAACAATTATTGAACCGAGGTGTTCGTTTGACTGAGTTGTTAAAACAAGGTCAATATGTCCCCATGGCTATTGAGGAGCAAGTTGCGATTATCTACTGCGGTGTCCGAGGACATTTGGACAAAGTTGATCCATCTAAGATCACTGTATTTGAAAAGCAATTCTCTGAACACATCAAGTAAGTCGCTAGAAAATTATTATTTTGTCCATTTGGTAATTTTTGTTGTTGTACAGGGCGAGCCACCAAAGCATCCTGCAGAGTATCGCCAAAGAAGGTAAAATTACAGACGAGGTTGATGCCCAACTCAAGAAGATTGTAGTAGATTTCGTCGCCGGTTTCACTGGTTAAATCATTTTTTTTTACAAAACATACTAAGCTGTAATAAATGTAACTTATGTATTTTTAGTCGACAAAATAGGAAACATTCTCGCTACTCATTAGCAAGTTTTGCTGTATTTTGTGTTGGAATTGTCGACTAAAAATAGGTTTTAAAGCAATTTTTTTAGGATAGGTCTTTTGACTAAAATAAAACAGGATATAAGCGAACATGATTTTTTTTCCATCTATTAAGTGTATTGTTAATTAATCGAACATATTGTACAGCAACTATTGTTTTTATGTTTATTTGTAACAACTTAAAATTAAAATAAACATTAAAATTAAATTTGGTTTGTTTTATTGCGAGAATTCATGAGATTTGTGGTTCAGTTTCAAAACTTGCTTAAAATTTAGTCAACACTGCACAAGAAACTAAATCATGCGGTATAAATTCCGAACTATGACATAATTTTTACCAAATTTAAAAATAAATCAATTTCAAATTTCCCGCCGCTTGATTCCACTGCGGATTTTTTAAGAACTTGTCAGCACAACCAATCGCCCACGCGTACTTCTGACCAACCGTACACCTACAACACCGCGAGTATTCTACTGGCTATCTGTAAAAATCGCTCAAACCACTCACATGGGCACCACCAATAACAGTGCGTCTTTTTAGCGCTGAGAAAAATCCTTGACATATCTCTATCTCTCTGCAACTCACGCTATAGCCATTTAGTCCATCTTTGTTTGATATTTTCCAACAGTCCCTTCCAGTGCACTTCGCTTTTTTATTCTTACAGCGTTTGAGTTTCTTGTTCGACGAAGTAACTGATACTGTTATCAGTCGCATTTGCCGCTAGTTTAGCCGGGTTATCTGATAGGTACGCGTAAGTTAAAATTATACAAGTGTCCTAATACAATAAATAACAAACAAGGTATGTAAGCATGTATACTAAAAGTAATGTCTGTAATAATAGAAGACGGTGAAGATGAATTCGCAACTTAACACGTGTTTTCTTTGTTCCGCTTGTTTTATATTTCGGTTGTATTGTAGATGGATGACGATTGGGATGACACAACTCCCGTTGCAGCCCCACCAATGGTACATTAGTCCATATAACTTTTCCACCCAAAACTAATCTGAATATTTTTTTAGAGTTCAGGGGTGGCATGTGAAGGTGGCCGGAAATTCTCCGCCGGACGCGGTTTTAAAGCAGTGGCCGTGGACGACGATACCTGGGGCAATGGTAATTCAACCCCCAAAAACGATTTTGCGGATAGTGGTTGGAACGACGCCCCCTCTGATAGTTACAACAATAACAGGGATCATCGGGGTGGTGGTAGAGGACGCGGAGGCCGCGGGGGTGGTCGAGGTACGTTAATAGAAATGTTAGTTATTTGTGGTGTTACCTACATAAATTTTAGGCGGAGGATTTAGGGGAGACCGGAATAGAAACCAAGATGATGACAGTTGGGGTGGTGGTGGTGGACGCGACGAAAGCAATGGGGATGAAGGTTATGGTGGTGGAAGGTCAGGCGGATATGATGGCGAAAGACGCGGTAAGAAATTGTGGTTAATGTTTGTGTTATTAGATACTAGAGAAATAAATATCGGTGAAATTTCGTCCCACTTAAGAATGTTTATCGCACCATCTGGGTTTTAAAGTAATAAAATTTATGGTCTTTATACCCTTACTACCTGCTAACAAAGGGACTTTCTAACTAGGGCATTTGTGTACCACTCAGAACCGTAACAAATTTATTATTTTGTTAGTTTATTTAAGTTCAGTGGATCTTCATATACTCCCCAGTCGAAGTTATATTATTAAATTATAATATTTCTGGCAGGACGAGGTGGGGGCCGTCGAGGAGGTCGTGGTGGCTTCGGAGGTGATGATGAAGACGGCGGTCGTCGAGGTGGACGCGGCGGAAGCAGAGGCGGCTTCCGTGGTGGTGATAGAAACGGCGATGGCGACGGCCATGAAGAAAATGGTAATAATTTCCAAGAATCTTTCTCTAAAGCTCTAACGTATTCTCTAACACTAGGCGAGGAAAAGAAGCGTGAAATCTACGTGCCAGTTGAACGTACCAATGATGAGGAACTGTTCACCTCCACGATTACCTCTGGAATAAATTTCGTCAAGTTGGACGATATTGAAGTAAATGTGAGCGGAGAGGATGCTCCACCACCGATTAACACTTTCGATGGCTCAGGCCTTCGGCCGTATTTGCTGACCAATGTTAAAAAATCTGGTTATAACAAACCGACACCTATTCAAAAATATGCTATTCCAATTATTATGAAGGGGCGGGATTTGATGGCTTGTGCCCAAACTGGCTCAGGAAAAACAGTTAGTTGTTAACATGTAAATTAAACACAAGTTTTCTAACGTAGTTTTAATCCAGGCCGCGTTTTTGCTGCCCATGATTAATACACTGTTGGCCAACCAAGAACCACCAGTCGTAGAAGGCAACTGCGCTCAACCTCGCGTGGTTATTGTGTCACCAACCCGAGAACTTGCTATACAAATTTTTGAGCAAGCTAAAAAGTTTGCGTATGATTCCATTGTGAAAACCGTGGTGGCTTATGGAGGAACTTCTGTGAACCATCAAAGGGATAAAGTGATTGTAAGTTTTGTTGTTTAGGAATATTTCTATAATTTCTTTAATTATACTTTTTTTGTGTAGAGTGGCTGTCATATTTTAGTGGCGACTCCAGGTCGTCTGAACGATTTTGTTAAACGCGGCCATGTGTCCTTTGGTTCCGTCCAATATTTCGTCCTGGATGAAGCTGATCGTATGTTGGATTTGGGCTTCCTACCTTGCGTTGAACAAATGTTGGGTGATGCCTCCATGACAGCAACTGTGAGGTTCTAATTAATAGAAAGTGTTTTGGTTAACTGTTTGTTTATAGGGCGAGCGGCAGACTCTTATGTTCTCTGCAACTTTCCCAGAGGAAGTACAACATTTAGCTGGGAAATTCCTGCATAATTATTTGTTTGTGACAGTTGGGATTGTAGGAAGCGCTTCGACAGATGTGCAACAAATCTTTATTCAAATTAGCAAATTTGATAAAAGAAACAAGTTGCTAAACATTTTAAATGAATGTAAGATTCCTTACAAGTTTCTAGTTTCATTGTACTTGAAACTGTTTTTTTTTTGTATAAAGGCAAAGAAAAGACGGTGGTCTTTGTGGAAACTAAACGCAACGCTGATTTCCTCGCAACCTTCCTAAGCGAAAACGACATACCCACTACCAGTATTCATGGTGATCGACTACAAAGAGAGCGTGAGCAAGCTCTATGGGACTTTAAGAAAGGCATTCGCAATATTCTTGTAGCGACGGGAGTCGCAGCGCGTGGTTTAGACATTCAAGGAATAGAACACGTCATCAATTATGATTTACCTAAAAGTATAGATGAGTATGTCCATCGTATTGGACGAACTGGTCGAGTTGGTGAGCACAACGCTCTAAAATAAAAAGAAATCTTTGTCATTGTTGGGTTTTTACAGGCAACAGAGGAAAAGCAACGAGTTTTTTCGATTCTAGTCATGATAGCAATTTGGCGGGAAGTCTAGCGAAAATTTTGAAGCAAGCGGGGCAGGAAGTGCCCGATTGGTTGAGCAGTGGAGGTTTTGATGGTGGGGCGCGGGATGCGTTTGGTGGCCGGGATATTCGAGGCGTAAGTTGATTTTGAAACTTATTATAATAGGGACTTTGCATGAATTTCAAAATAATTTTTTTTTTCAAAAAAAATTCTCTCAATATTTTTTTACAAATTTTTTGGTCCGTACTTTCCATGTAAATAAATAAAAAAAAGTATTGCAAAATTTGAAATTTCCACGCATTGCCCGGAAACGCCCGAATCGGCCCAAAAGACTGCTGACGTCACGAATCTAGTTCCATAGTGCAGCACGCCGCATTTTGACTTATTTCGGAAAATGTCAAACGTGTAAAAATATTTAGACATGCCAATGTCAACTAGATTCGAGACGTCACACAGGACTCTCCGATCTCAAAGCGTTTTCGGGCGGCAATAATAAATTTGAATTATGGTCAATTTATAATCGTTTTTTTATGTACAAATATTGAATAAAAAAAATTATTTTTGCTGTAGAGTATTATTAATATAGTCGTTTTACAAAAAACGGGATTTAAAAAAAATGCAACATCCCTATTTGTACAAATTTACTTTTTTCTCATAATTATTTTCCTTTGCAGGATGACTATGGCAGAGCTCAGGACTTTATCGCCCAACCGGCCGAAGAAAATGATGAAGCTTGGTAGGAAGTTTTTTCCCTTGTACACTTCGCGTCATTTAGTGTATATTCGCTACGTCAAAATATTTCTCTTATTTTCCTTTTGTTGTTTTTACTATTTTTGACTAACGCTCTCTTTATGACCTAGGGTGGATAAACGCCCCTTATTTGAACAGTGTGTTTCGTTTTAGTTTTTATATTTGAAAAACAATTCTCATTCGTTGTAAAATTAGAATATTGTTTTGTGTTTAAAGCAGTACGGTTGTTTTATTATCTAGTGTTAACCGTTAAGTTGTTAAAGTATTTAACGTTGTTTATTCACTCAAAAAATGACTAAACCATATAACCGCATCAATTCAATCTGTGATACAGTTTTAATGTAAGCGCATTTGATAATAGCTGATATGTGTTGTATGGTTCGTTACAGAAAATGAAATATTCATTCCAAATAAAATGTTTTTTTGTATCACAATTCGTTTCTCTAACCCACTTCAATAAAATAATACACAAATACAAATATATCATAAATTAATCTTTATTATCATAAATTAATAATTATATATAAAAACATGTTGTCATTAAATTAATTAGTCTTCATTTTCTTATTCTGACTTATAACAATACACCAGACGTACTGGGGGAATTTGTAGTATTTGGAGGGAAACTGCCTTGCGTCCACATAATTAAATTATGTTCCGGCATTTGTGATGCTTGAAAATGATCGGTTAGCAACATTTGAGAAAAGTTCACATGGCGCTGATACGCTTCGTTTTCCCGTTGTGAATCATTGCAAATCCGATATAAATCTAAAAACAAATCAATTAAAAAACTTACTACAATATTAAGCTTAAGCAAGTTCAAACCTTTAAGAATTGCTGATGCCCACAATTGCACATGTACATCAGGGATTTTACTCGCTAGCTGCATGGCGGGCGTCACCATATTCATACTTTCGCGACTGTTACCCAAGGATAAGAAAATGTGTCCTAGAAGCACCAACGAACACGACGTTAACCTATTCAAGTCCTCCGCGTTTGCCATTTTGAGAGTTTCCCGTAAGTAGCGCCTAAAGAAAAACTAGATTACATATATTCTTTAATATTTTTACAAAATTTACTTGGCTTCGTTGTAGCGACCTTGGAAAAACGCCTGTAAACCTTGCACATAGTACGCAGCCGCTCGAAGACTATGCGAGTGCGATGGTAAACTTTCAGGATTAATATGCTCGTGTAACCCATTAAAATCCGCTTCCCGTTTACCTCGCAAGTAAACAATAGCCAAGTTGAGGTTTGCAAATGTCCACAGTTCTCTTTCTTGCGATGTCTAGAAAAATTCGATTAGAAAAAGTCTACTGGGGGAAGCCGGTTTCATTTACACTTAAAGCTGCCATAAACTGCGCTTCGGCTGCTTCCATACAGTTCATACTCATCGAGTAAAGCCCTAGTAAAGTGTGTAGTTGCGGACCATGCGTTTCAAGTAGTTTCGGGGATTGTCGACACAACGCTGCTGCTGCTGAAATTTCCTGAAGCGCCTGGGTTTTATTTCCCATGACCAACCGGCACATTATTATATGCTCCAGTAGCATTAGTTGAAATACTGATAAAATTGGTTTGTTATCTAAAACTATACACAAAAAATAATCAAATCATCTAGGTACACAAAACTACAGAAAACCCACGTTTAAGTTTCTCTATTTGCATCAGCGCCTTATCTGTATATTTCTGAGCTTTCTCCATGTACCCAGCTTGCAAACTATGCATAACAGTTACTAAATAAACCAACACATACAAGTGTTCTTTAGGCATCCATAAAAACATATCACCAGGACTTGGACCTGTAAAAACTTTTCCAAGATAAATTAGAAAATTTCCTTAATGATTCACTCTTACCATCATCCGTGGCCATTATCGTTTGAATACTTTGCTGAAGTTGTTTCAGACATGGTTTTACACTTTTCACCTGGCCAGCCATTAAATAATGGCATACCTGCAGTACTAAAAAGTATACTTTCAAATATTCCTTTTGATTAACGGCTCCGGTCCAAGTTTCTATTAAATGTCCCGCTTGGTTTAACACTGGCTGCACTTCTTGTAACTTTTTATCAATTAGTAATAACTACGGAAGGAATTTATAAGAAAAGTTTGGGGTTTTTGACGCAAACTTACCATTCCTTTACTTAACATGAATAATACTCTTGTGTAGTAAGCGTTTGAGATGTAGGCATAGTCGACACCCACCCCCAATAAGGTACTCGCTAGTTGGTAGTCTTTCTCCGTAGCATGGATTTGCTAAAGAAAATACAGTAAATTTAGACTATAAACGGAGACCTGTGATGATTTTTTGAATATAACTGGATTAACGAACATATTTAGACTTACAGCTAACTGAAATATCAAACGACAATGCCAGTAAACATTATGCTGGGACAATTCTATGGCCTTTCGCAAAACCGGTTTCGACAAAGAGATTTGCTCCAGTTGTGCGTACAATTCCGCCAAAACACTCGCCGCTTCGAACTTAACATCATCAAAAGTAGGAAGGACTTGCGAAACCATCCACTAAAAACAACCAAATTACTAGATAACACTGAGATTTCCCACACAAAACTTACAGCTTGTTCCAGATGGGTTTTAGCCAAATCTATGTTCTTCGTGTGGGTTAACAGGATATTCCCCAACTGTAAATTCGTTCGGCTCTCCACTCTCGATGGCGGTTTAAACGTGAACACCGCCTGTAAGCACTGGATGCATACTTTTATATTCGGCGGACTAGAGGTGCGAAAATGCTCCGCTAACCCCAACAAGGATAAATACCATGCGTCTTGTGACGAAGCCATTTCAAAAGTTCTATTAAAAGTATGTAGTTAGATTAGAGCGATTTTTTTTATGTTAAACACATTGCAGTGATAAGTTTTTAACAACAATAAATTGGTAAATTCTTGACTGACATTCGAGGTACAAAATATAAACCTGTCTGAAGTTGGCAATTGGCATAGTGGCGCTAGCACCGAATAGTGCTGCCATCTGTTACCAAGAGGATTTTCGATGGTAATGTAGGTTACTGTACAATTAGTTTATACAGGGTGCCACATACTTATTATACAGGGTATCATAAACTTATTTCTGTTTAAAATACATTTAAAACCACCTGATAAATTTCATAACAAAATTAAGTTATCGTTAGAAATCTTGTGCTTGTGTATTATGTATAAATAAGCTGATTAAACTTTTATATATTTTTATTTTGGACCATAAAAAAGTTACAAATTGATGTATAATAATTAAAAAGTACCTACCACAAAACCTATTATATAACCGTATAAAAATTCTATAAAATATAGTTTTAGTTCTTACATTACAATCAGTCTTTTCAAGTTACTTAAACTAAATTTCTCTTACTGATACCACAATTTAAATTTATTAGCAGCCCTCACCCACTCCCTTAACTTATTTTGGCATTTTTCCCGGTACGCCTCGTCGCTAGCCGGTTTAAAAGTGCGATTTATATTCCTTAATTTATGTATATCATCCTCGTCCTTCCAGAAACCTACAATAAATTTCTGTTAATAAAACACTTGACCTCCAAAGTTAAACTAGTTTACCACACGAAATTCCTGCCAAGAAAGCGACACCTAATGCAGACATCTCCGACGAGGCCAGTCGCTCTACGTTGAGGTCAGTCACATCGGCCAACATCTGGCAGATGAAATCGTTTCTAGAGACACCCCCATCAATACTGTAAAAAAATCAGTGTGAGCCCCACGGTTCGAGTTTAACCCCTTTAGCCTTTATTTTACCTGAGGTACTTGTAATGTCGCGGTCTTTCCTCTTTGAGCACCTGGAAACAAAGCGCGATCCTAAATACGATGCTTTCTAAAATAGCTCGGACCATATGCGCCTTTTTTGTTGTGGGTTTAATGCCGATAAAACCAGACGCCGCTTTTTCGTTGTTTATTGGAGGCTACAAAGAATGATAAGTTATTGGAGTTTTATTTAGATAAGCTTTAATTACGCCTAGTCCACTGAAGGCTGCTATAAAGTACACGCCGTCAGTATTATCTACAGTGCCAGCTATTTGGGCACTCTCCGAAGACGAGGTAATTAATTCTAAAAAAAATTCATAAAATAATTTTTGCTGGTTGAAATTTGTTATCATCTTACGAGCGTTTAAAGCCCATTGTATCAAAGAGCCAGCATCATTCGATGGTACCTCAGCCATATAAGTGACCTTATCGCGTAATTTCCATCCAACTAGTGGATACATTCCCTTAGCACTCGGTTGTACACTATCACAAGTATTTATATCCAAAAATCCGCCGGTGCCCAAAGTTACCTTCAGATCGTTCTCATAAAAACATCCAGAACCAAACATGGACGAAGACTGATCCGACATCTTTAAAAAATACCCTAAAGTAACTTTACTCCACCTACGATAACCCACTCACTATGCATCCGATTTTTATGGCACTACCAAAAATACTTGGGTCAACATGTCCAAAATCGTAGTCGTTGCTCACTACTTCCGGTAGGATTTCATCAGGAATGTTCAAGAGATTGGTGATTAAGCTCCATTTTAAGTCGAAGGTGTCGTAGAATCCTGTGGCAGAGGCATTGGTGATGTCGGTTGCAAAAATTTTGCCTGCTGTTAGTTTGTAGAGGAGCCAAGTGTCGACGGTGCCGAACATAACGTTTTGGGTTTGAAGCGCTTTTTTTATAGCTGGGATGTTCTGGAGGACCCACAGAAGGCGTACTGTAACCTTTAGAGAAGTTAGAAGTAGAAATTGTTAAATTAGTTTACTTACGTGGTTACTTGCGAATTTTAGTCTACTTCCAAATAACATTTTTATGTTTCTGGTGAAGATGTAGCCGATGTAAGCTAGCCATCGCAAAGCCTAAAAATTAGCGTGATTAGGTAACGGAAAAATTAAAAAGTTTTATTTATTTATTACAATGATTGACCAGTAGGAGTTGACTTCTTTTACTAAAGCTTGAGTTCGTAAGTCTTTCCATGTTATAAAATTGTGGAAATAGCTTCCATCGCTTTTTTTCCACGTTATAAAAGTAGAACGTTGGGTGGATATTCCAAGAGATTTAATTTCTCTTACGCTGATGTTGGCATCTAAAGATTTAGGTACTAAAGTCAGGAAAAGAGAATTTTATTATCTACTCACCTTCGATTGCCTTTTTTACAACTTTTACAATTGAATCCCAAAGATCATCCGGATTTATTTCCACGTACCCTGGATGAGGATATATTAATTTTACCTAAAAAAAGGGTAGACAAATTTTGTTATGCATAAGTTTGTACTGAGTCCTAGACAAGAAAAATGTTTACTACTCTAATTGTCTATTACTTACATTTTCAAATGCTGACCCCACAGTTTCAGCTAACGAATTAATTATTAGACATCTAATTGTTGTTGTGCCAATATCAAGAGCTGCTACATATCCCAAACTATCTCCTGACATAATTCTGAAAAAACAGCAAAATTTCCTCAACTGAAAACGATGAATAATATCGCCCTCATACACTAATTTTTTTGACACGTGATAAATAAATTAAACTTAGTTGTTTTAGCTGATATAAAAAAATAATTGGTTAGGTAATTAATTTTTTATCATGCTACCTTATTTATTATTGCTTTATTTCAATTGAAATTGTTTATTTACTGGCATATCTCACTGTACTCTCTATGGATAACTAAACACTACTAGTTGAGTGATAACGCGAATTGAAACCACATCCTTTCTACTCTAAAGTTTTTATTATGACACAGTTAAAATTTGTTTAACACAATCGACAGCCTTGAATGTATAAATGAAATGAAATGTATAATTTATAACATGATTAACATGCTTAACTGCTTAATGTGTAATTAAGTACGTTGTCATTCAAATTTATGCACAATGAGAGTAATTTTAGACAAATAAACAATAATATTTGGGGAAATATTAAATTATTGTTGTTAGTTGGTTTATCTTAACAGATAAGTTGAATTTGTTCAATTTATAAAAGTGTGGGAAGTGGAAATGTTTGTTTTTTTTTTATGGATTGAATTTTTGTTCCTTGCGGATTTCTGATAATTAATAATTCAACAAATATAGTAAAATTATTTTTTTTAAATATTTCTCATTAAAAAAAAAGAAAACGAGACCACTTTATTTGTCTTAAAATTCGGTTATAATTAGTGGGACAAGGACAGATTTATGCGTATTGCTATAAGTGCGACAGAGACTTCCGAAAACTATTTGAAAATTGCTGGGAACGCTCAAAATTTAAACACGATTTTTACAGGAAATTTAACTTAATTCCCATGTGGTTTAACAAAAAATATACGAAAGAATCTAAATACATCGACTTTAGAAAAAGTTATTTCCAAGCACAATATTTTTTGTCCTAAAATTCGTTTGTAATGAGTGGGACAAGGACCGATTTATGCCTACTGCAATTAGTGCGAGGGAGACCTACGAAAACTATTTGAAAATTGTGGAAAACGCTCAAAATTTAACGACGATTTTTACAGGAAGTTTAACTAATTTCTTTAGAAAAGGTAATTGTAGTAAGTAGTACTATATCACATCGTATAAGAAAGTCATGTGTTGGACACAGATATTTTAATAACACGACGTTTTCATTAAAAAAATGATTTTTAGAAATTCCTATATAAATTAGACGAAAAATGGCTATTAAAGGAAATACATCCAAAAAACTTGCCCTTTTGGGATCCGACGCAGAAAGTGGGGGGTTTCAATATTCTGTGGTGTCCCCCAATTTTATTAGAGCCTGGCACCCCTAAAAGCCACCCTCAAGGTGTATGTTCATGGTTTTCCGCATTTTACCGCAAAACGATCATGATTTCGCAATTTTAGCCTCTACAGGCTGTTTCAAATTCGCTTCTCACTACAGGGATTTCAGAAACGGTAAGAGATACAGCTTTGGTTAAATTGGGGCAAAGTTGCGTAATATGGTGGCCAATAATAAGCCGTTTAGAAATCGAAAATATCTTTTGTAGTTCTAGAGATTTTTTGAAAAAACCAAATTTTTGCCTTTTCGTTTTTATTTTTTTCTGCTCTTATTTTTCAAGATATCGAAAAACTAAAAGCATTTTGTTGTGGACACTTTGTGTGCTTTATAAAATGACGTTAAAATTTTCCTCATGTGACGTTTCGTTTTTCCGCTGACGTCATCAATTCAATTTTTTTAAATACGGCTTTGTATCTTTTTTTGTCGTTTTAAGTAGCATTTTTTGTGTTCTAGAAAATGGCGTTTACATTTTTTCCATACGACGTTTCGTTCTTGTGCAATCATCTTCAGATCATTTTTTAAATACGGTCCTGGATTTTTTTTACAATTTCATCAGTATTTTTCCTCACTTCCTCATATCCACACATTTTGGTAAACTTTAATAATAATAAATTTTCTTCTATAATAAATCAAACTAACCTATTATTTATTGTTAGTAGTAATAATAAGAACAATGGAAGTAATTTTTTTAAATAATTTTATAAAATAAACACTTATGAAATCGTCAATACTGATGATGGGCTGTACAATGAAAAAAAATACTGATGAAATTGTAAAAATATTCCAGTGCCGTAGGCATTCAAAAAATGATCCGATGATTACACAAGAACGAAACGTCGTATGGAAAAAATTTAAACCCCATTTCATAGAGCATAAAAAATGCTACCTAAAACGATGAAAAAAAAACAGGGCCGTATTTAAAAAAATGGAGTTGATGACGTCAGCGGTAAAACGAAACGTCGCATGAGGAAAATTTTAACGTCATTTTATAAAGCACAAAAAGTGTCCATGGCAAAGTGTTTTTGGTTTTTCGATATCTTGAAAAACAAGAGCAGAAAAAAATAAAAACGAAAAGGCAAAAATTTGGTTTTTTCAAAAAATCTCCAGAATTACAAAAGTATTTTCAATTTTTTTTAACGGCTTATTATTGGCCACCATATTACACAACTTTGCCCCAATTTAACCAAAGCTGTATCTCTTACCGTTTCTGAGATCACTGTAGTGAGAAGCGAATTTGAAACAGCCTGTATACAAAAATAATCCTTATAAAATTCTGCACAAAAAATATATTTAACATTTTTTTTATATACAGTGGTTCTCAAACTACAAGAATAGAGTGGATACATTCCAAGCAATCTATCCAATAAGTTCCAGTGCTTTAGTTCTCAATCGGAGAGGGCAGGATGAAACTTTGTGGGCAGTTGGGGCCCACAACAGTAAGTTTAAATCCAAGTTTTAGACTTCATCCCTCGGGAGGTTTTTCCGCCATCTTGAATTTAAGAGTGCATTTATTTGGGGACACCACAGAATATTGAAACCCATCACTTTCCGCGTCGGATCCCAAAAGGGCAAGTTTTTTGGATTTATTTCCCTTATTTTTGCTAATTTGAATGTACCTACTACATTTTAAATTTCAAATTTAAGGACAGAACGTCACGTGACTACTTTATCCAAAATTATGATGCCCAGGGTACATTCTCGAAAAAATTAATAATAAAATAAGTTTTTCTTTTTTCCTTTTATGTCAATTAATTTTTTAATGATGTAGCATTATTATAATAATAATTGGCTATGATTACAATTCTGATAGGTAAAATTTTCGAGCCCTGCGCCGTAACGAATCCCAAGCAATATTTAATATAGGCATTAATTTTTAATATTATACCACCAGCAATTCGTTGAATGGTCCACTAAGCGCCCAAAACCCATCATCCATAACATAAATCATCCACTCTCGCCTGCAGGCGCGATCTAATCTTAACTTATTTCTAAGCGTAAAGTAAATATAGAACAAAGCGACGCGACGCGACGACGAAATTGGCGGTACCACACAGCAACCAACGCCAACGGCAGCGTCCAACCAACTAGTCCGTGGCCTGTGCTATCAGGATGCTTAAGCGCCGCTAAAATTCCCATCCAAATTTCTACTATACGTGTTGTGTCGCGACAACAAACCAAAACATCACCCGAATTTCCTGTCAACTAAGTGAAGTGCACCATGGACCCGGAGGCATTCCTCGACATCGCCAACCAAGTGGTGAAGCTGAAAATGTTCCCCTACTTTGACATTGCCCACTGCACATTGTGTGCTCTGTCTGTGAGAGAGGACCTTGGAAGCGGTATGTAATGGAAATTGTGCTGGGTTAGGGAGCCCCGGTTTAGTTGAGAGACAGACTTATTATAGGTTGTTGCGAATAAGTGGATAGGGAGATAAAATGTAGTATTGAATTGAAATTGTGCGCCCGCGCGTATAAATAACTTACGTTTAGGTATACGGCGTGGTTTTGTTAGATAACTTGCTGGCAGTTGCGCGGGTTTGAATTTTTGGAAATTTTTTGTATGGCAAATAATAGTTGGAAATAACAACGCTATACATAATAACACATTTTTTATTTTATCTTTGTCTTTCAATAAGACGTCAAAGGACTCAAAAAACTCCTGGAACCAGCTCTGTTAGAAAAAGTGCAAAAATAGGAAAAAATCACTTAACAAGCTTTGGATACCTTGAGGCTATTTGTTTAGAAACAAGTAAATTCAAGCACTCTATTTTTTAGAACAAATACTTCGCAATAAAATTTACAAAATAAGAAATATCTTGGATTTGGTACTACAAATGGTACTTTTTTAGAGGAATTTCGAGTTTGTCGAAGTCTTATTAAATCATAAACATATCTGCTTTTTTGTCATTTAATTTTTTTATTATGACTAATTTATTAATTTTCAAAAAGACCTAAAAGCGCAACATGAAATTATAATTATTTTTACTTCACCAGGTGCACAATCATTCTCCCGTAAACACCCCCTGGCATGCTGGTTATCCTACATGCTAGTAGTCTTCGCTGGTGGCATGGTAGCCAACGGACTCCTCGCCGAACCGATTTTGGCCCCCTTAAAAAACACCCCACAACTCCTCGTTGCCACTTTAGTTTGGTTAGTCTCAAAAATCCGCTTATTAAACTCACTATAACAAATTTTCCTATTAGGTACGTTGTCTTCTACACCCCCATGGACTTAGGTTACAAATTAGCAAAATTCCTTCCAGTGAAAATCGTATTTTCCACGATGAAAGAAATCTACAGATGCAAAAAAGTTTATGATGGGGTCACCCATGCTGGCAAACTGTATCCGAATGCGTATTTGATTATGATTATCATTGGAACGTTGAAGGGAAATGGTGCAGGTTTTACCAGGCTTATTGAAAGGTTGATTAGGGGCGTTTGGACGCCTACAGCCATGGAGTTCATGCAACCAAGTTTGTAAGTTCAACTATATACCTCGTAAACCATAAACATTTTTGGCACAGTTTTTTATTCCAGCTACACAAAAGCCTCACTTGTGGCCTCAATAATATTCATCATGGACAAAAAAACCGAATTTATCTCAGCACCACACGCCCTAGTTTATTTCGGAATCGTAATCTTCTTTGTCTACTTCAAACTGTCTTCTATAATCCTTGGCATTCATGATCCTTTCATTCCATTCGAAAATTTGATGTGCGCTTTGTTCTTTGGAGGGATCTGGGACAGTTTAGCGAAAATTTTGGGCAGAGGACAACTGAAAGAAGGCGAAAACAAAGATGTGAAGAAAACTAACTGAAGAACATATAAAAAATGATTGGAGACTAATTTGGTATAGTGCGGAGTATCAAGTTTGTCTTAAAGATTTTTTTACAACAACACCCAGATATTTATTATAATTTATTGTACCAAAATATTTTATTTATATTAAATTAAAATTACAATTAGGACACTTTGTTTCATTTTGTACTAATGTAATTATTAAAACTTAGAACTAATCGTCAGTGTTCAAAATTAAAGACACCCCTTGCAAAATCCAATGACTGGTATGCTCGGTGGTCCGCAAATCCGCTTCGAAAACCAAACCAACCCCCATAGCATTCCTCCTAAGAGACGTAGTGTACACCGGAGTCTTCAACGTGTTTTGCAGCTTAAGTCTATGAGCTTCTATAGGCACTACTCCTAGAATCGGTAGTCTTTCGACCAAAACTTTGGGCGTGGATTTTCTAAGGCAGCTGTTTTCCACGTCCCATCCTGCACCTTCCAAGAATAATCCGTACATGAAACAATTTCCCTGGAAGATTTAATAATTTATTAAATGACCTCCCCTCTGGGTGATTTTAGGGAAAATACCTGTGAAGGGCGTAGAATAATTTCAGCCGGGCTTATATTCGTAGTTACATATGTGTAAAGAGTAGATTTGTCCAATGGCCAGGCATGAAGCCTGCAGGATATTTGCACCAAGGCCGCCAGGTAAGTTTCCGGAATATGCAAGCCGGATATCCAAAGAACTGCTGGTTCCCCAGCTGTAGACTAAAACCATACAACCTCAATTTATATAAACGAGCTTAAATAAATAAAACGTACCCAAGTAAAATATTGCTGTTGTCTACTTTCAAAATGAATCATCCACGCTCCTAGATTCTTACAAGTAGGAGGCGCCAACTTCCTCCAAATTTGCGGCATCTGTCCGTTATACAAAGAGTAAGCCACGTTATCTAAAACGCTATCCATGCCAATTTCCCCGGATAGAGCCTTCTGCAACTGCAACAAAGTCTTCCGCATTGTGGCAAGCAGTCGATTAAAGCGTTCCAGTTCTTGGAGGAGTACCACAACTGTAGGTGTCATAGCCTTGGCGTATTGTCGTCGTATTTTCCAAACTTCGTATTCTTCGGGGATTTTCTTCAAAACATCGTTTGCTACGTTTAGGATAAAATCTTCTCTGCTAGTTCCTTCACCAACAGCAGCTAGAAAAATTCATTAGAAGCATAGCTGGCAACGATTTTAGTTCGCTTACAAGTTTGTGGTTGAAGTTCTATTAGTAAACGCCACATTTCCTTGGTAGCTTGTGTGTAGTATCCAATTTCCGCGTTGGAGTGAAGACCAAACACCATTGGAGTGTTAGTTAAAGGAAGCGTGTCAATCACAGCTTTAAAATAACAACTTTAGTATATACAACTTAATGAAGCTTTATTGGATACCTATATAGTCTTCCTTGGCACCATCTACTGGTATTTTATAGTCCACGCTGCTATCTTTGTAAAAATGGAAGGGTTGAAACGTGTCGAAAAGAAAGTCCCCCATATATTCATCCATGTAGGTTGCAACGATCCTCCGGTCAAAATCATCAATCACCCTTCCACCATACATGACCTCGCCTATAAGATACTTCAAACTATTCCAAGGTATCCTAGTATCCTTCGCATTTAGAGCCTTAGTCAAATAAGTATCCAAAATAGTAACACAAACATTAAAATCCGACTCGTTGAAATCATAGCAAATATTCCACCCAATTTTGTCATACTTTCTCCGCTCTTGGACCACCGCATGGAAAAATGCCAGGACATAAACCAGTGGTTTAAACGCACCATGTTTACAAGTTTCCAGAGTTTGAGGACGCATTTTAAAGAAGGTATTGCGCAAGTTTAACTTAAGACCATTAGGCGGCTCTGTGACAACTTTCAGCGATTTCTGAAGAATCCCAATTGGGAAGTGATTAACTGGCTCAGTTGTCAACCACAGTCGGAAATCCGGATGTGGTTTCGACACCCGCTCCAACTGTTTTTCCAAAACTTTTATAAAACCTAGTAGAAGATGGCAATTTTGGAACATGAGCCACTGTCCTCTTGATATCGCTATATCCAATAGGTTCGTAGCAATGCTCTCCTGGCCTTGCCCCAAGGATAAATACCGGAATTTTCCGCCTGCAAAACCACACCGATCGGCGAGTTTCATAAGTTCCGCTGTAGGATCTGAACCTGGACTAAGAATAAAAACTACAGGCGTATGAGAGCTGCTTTGCTCAAAAATATTGTCGAAACTGATGACTGGAGGCATGATGAATTCCTCGCTCATTATCACTGTGATATAGTCGCTTACAGCTCGGTATAGTCTGTCGACTCGGAAACACCTCAGCAGCATCAACAGTTGAAACGGCTTGACTTTCTTGTTGTATTCAAAAGGGAAATCTACGGCTTCTGGAGTGTCCAAGTCGTACCACTGCTCCCAAACCTCCAAATTTTTCTCGATTTGCTCTGGAAGCTCGCCGAATTTCGCTACGAAATCCAGCGAGAGTTTTAGGACGTCTTCCCAACCTTGTCCAGTGATGAACTCTGCTGGACATTCTCTAGCGGACTTTTCCAAGATTATAGAACCTTTGATGAAAAACTCTAATTCGTTTTGTGTCACAGCACCCGCGTGTTGCTCCAGTTTGACTGTCATTTGGAATGAAAATAACAGTTTGTGCTTTTCGAAAATTCCGGTACAGCCATAGTCGTAGACGTTCTTCGTTAGGGTGTTAACAATATTCAAGAGGCGTTTACTTAAGACTGTATGGGGAAGTGCTTTTCGTAAGGACATAGCAAACACTTCCAAGTAAGAGGAAAGGGAGTATTGATACATAGAGTTAACCCCCGCCATGTCGGATAAAACAAAGAACAAAATAGCGCCTCTTTTAGCTACTGATCTGTACCCATCGCGCAACTTATCAATATCCTTGGCAGTCTCCTCCGCTAGCTTCAATTTCTCCGTGACTTCAGTCGCCTTACTTTTGGTGTTTTCCAAAGTGTCAACTAGCTCAACATTATCCAGCATATTTCCAGTAGTAGTTGACAGCTCCCTGAGCAAGGAGTCCTCAAGCTGCGACAACAAATTCTTGTTTTCGCTAGTTTCAGCAATTAAAAACTCTCGTTGCTCCTCCAGATCCGGACGCTCATTCCGCACCACAACACTAAGAAGTTGATCTTCCAAACCCGAAAGCGTCACCGTGTAGTTAATAACAGTTGCAATGGCGTAGACAGACGCTGAAAATATTGGATTGGCAAATTTCGTCGTCATGTACAAGCGGAAGTGTGGATCCCAGTCGACTTCTTTGTCCCCTAGGATAACATACTCTCGTCCAGCAACACGTTTTAGGTTACGTTGAATCACATTGTTGACCACTGGGTCGATGTAGTCATCCACGTCTTGAAAGAGAATTGGCGAGCCATATTTAATCGCCATATCCAAGTGCTTCAAGAAATCCGAATCGTTAAAGCTCACAATTTTCAGTTTGTTTTTCTCCTCTTTCTTCGTCAGCCAGTTGAGAGCTTGTTGTTGGGGGTCGATGCACAGTGGGCATCTGGAGCCCCTTACAGTTAAAATCCCATTTTGGACTGATAGCTCATCCGGTGGTAGGTTCTCAGAGTTCCAAGTGCTAATCTCCACGTCAGTCGTCAAATGTTTTTCCAGTTTGAATGGCTTAGATAATGGAATCTCCTTGTTTAGAACATTGGTTGCCCAGGTGTCAAACACCATTTCGTTACGAAACTCATAGGTGAAGGGTCCGCAATATGCGACGAAACCAGCACAAAGCAAGCAGTTTCCAACTAGGCGCTCTTTGTCTAAATGCAGCTGCTTCAAGTCTTCATTCCAACGTATCTGCTCGGAGCTCAAACCAGAAATAAGCTTATCAGCCGCTACGAGTCGCCTCATCATCAAATCAGTCTCCTCCTGCAAGTCCAGCCTTCGTCGCATGGCCACCTCGTACTTTTCGTTTAGTTTAGCCAAGTCATCCTCCAACTTGGTGATTTCAGCGTAGAGTTTATCCAGATTTTTCTTCGCCGTGTTATATTCGCCTTGTAGTTGCTCCACGCGGTCTTTCTTCGGTTTGACCTCTTTGAAAACGGCGCAATATGCTAGGACAGCTTGGATGAACCTCAACAAACCATATCCAGCTTTACTGATATTCGCCATGTCATCCAGTTTATTCGACCTCCGCATGTGAGCTTTTACGGCACGCACTTGTTGTTGAGTGATTAAATCGCAGTTCATCTCTTGTAAAGTTCTCAGGAAGCTAGGATCAGCCATCATAACTTTGACTGATTTCCAGGAGACTTCCTTGTAGCCTCTGATGATCACCACGCATTCACAAACGACTTGCACTGGTTCTGGTGGAGTGGCAAACGAGCGGATTTCCGTTATATCAGCTTTATCCAAGTCTGATAAAGCTAGACGAGCAGTTTCCAAAGCTGGTAACGCAGCTGACAACGCTTCCTCAGCTTCGCCCTGTTCTATACTGATAATCTTGGCTTGCTCGGAGATTTCCACGCTCTTTCCAGACGCGACATTCTTTTTCATAGTAGCTTTCCGAGTGCCCGTTTCGATTTCCGCCAGCATTGCCTCACAAGCTTTCGTGGCTTTAGTGACAATCACCTTTTGAACAGCTAGTTTACCGTTTAAGACTTTAAGCTCCCCACTTGCCTCAGCGATTTTAGTTAAGCCACTCTTTAAACGTTCGCATTGTGAGAGGATGTAGTTGTCCTTCTCTTCCAGGAGTCGGAGATAAGTCATAATGAAGTCCAGGTAATGTTTGGGGGTTACATAGTTTTTCCTTCGTAGTTTCACCTGGTAATCGTTGGAGAATTTCACAACGGATATGTGGGCTTTAACTAGGTGATCTATGATGACATCTCGGTACATCTCAGGAACTTTCGGATTATCTTTGATGAAAACTGAAGCAACTGATTCTAAAGCTTGAAGGGGCCAAGGGAAAATCCAATCTATTGTGGTGTTGTTGACTAGTCCCGGGAAATTCCTGCAGCGTTTGCTTAGAATGTCGCCTAACGGCGACATAGACAGCACCATGTGTAGATTATCAGCACAGGTGTTTAGAAAATACTGCCAAATGTTGTCCTTCGTCACACCATAACCCTCGGTTTGTGCAACAGATCTACACTGCGATATAATCATCTCCTTGTCTTCATCGGAAAACAACGAAGGGACAAAACCAATCATAAGAATATTGTTCATAAACTCCAGGAAACCTTCTTCAACTATCTGGGAGTCCCGGAAGAAAAACACAGTCTTCTTCTTTTCAATCCCTAAGTGGTTATACAGCTTCTTCAAGTCTTCTTTGAAGGATGTTTCGTTGTAGCCACGACAAAGCGTTACTTCGAATATCTCGCATCCAGCAGTAAAACCTGCTAAAAACGTCAGGGATTTCTTACCACAACCCCCTACTCCCACCAGCATTATATGTCCTTTTTGTAACCGCAACGCCCGGTGGATTCGAGTCAAATGCTCCAAGGCATCATTAAACAAAACAATATTCAACTTCTCTTTATGCTCGTTGTACTCTTCAATAATCTCTTGAAACAGGAAGAAAATCGCTTCGTAATCCAGCAGATCCTCATAGTATCTAGCCTCTGCCTCGTTAACCGCGTTTCGATAGTCGCCAAACAAAAGCGGGTCCCTCATAACATACTCTGGAATATCAATCTCCTCTTCTCCAGGCTCTTCCGGTGCTGCTTCCTCCTCTTTTGTCGGCATTTGGAAGACATAGCCTTCCATATCAGGGGTAAGAGCTGGTGCTTCCTCCACAGTCGACAGTTTCTTCTTCGGAAAGTACTTTTGAAGCTCCTCGACCATTTGGAATTTCATGATGCTTTGGTCGTCATTATTAATTAGTCGGTCGCAGATAACTCGAGTGAATTCATTGCGCCATAATCGGACAATCTGAGGTACTGTAGTGAAGAAACCAGGGGTAGATATGCACATTCCTCCCACGATTCTAGACAAATCTCGCATGTTAAAGATATAGTGAAACTTGCTGGGGGTTGGGGGTAAGTGCACCACGAGAAAGTTGTACAAATTCAACGTTATCGTCAGGAGAGTTCCGGCGATTCTAACTTCCTCCACGAAATTCTCCAGGTGCCCCTCGAGGATTAGCGTGTAGATTCGATGCAACGTAGCAGAAGTAGGAAACACCAAGTTAATTACAGTAAACATAGACATAAACCTAGCGTCTACTTCGTTCCTTCCACCACCTGCAACGCCCATTGCAGCAAAGTACGATATATCCCTCAACAGTTTCCAGTTCATGTCTTTGCCACGATCATAAAACCCTCCTCTTTCAATTAGCAGTTTCAACAGCGCGATTGGCTGCTGCGTTCCGTAGTCATCCACATACGGCATGTTCATGTCGTCTATGAAACAAACCAGTTTTTTACCCATGGGTGGTCCGTATACATCCTTGGTCCTTTTTTCCATGGATGACTCCAAGTTTAACTGCACATCCATGGAGGTTGTTCTGGAGGAGAAGTTGATGTTCAATATAATGTAGATATCTTGGTCTAAATTGCGTAGGAAATCTTGGATAATCGCCGTTTTCGATGTGCCAGTTTCTCCAATCAAAACAATAGGCCTCCTAATAGAATTCATGAGATTCAGCAGGTAAGTCATGCGAACTGTATCGGCTGTAGGTACGAGGATTTCCGAAAATCGTTTCTTGGGCTCGTGAACGTAACTCGGAACTAACCAATCCCACGCTACCCAAACCCGCTCTTGGATGTCGAGATAATAGTCGTAAAATGTCGGGTAAGTTACTGGAATATGCCGGATGGTCGCTTTTTCTTCCATGGTATCATCACAAGTCAACAAGGAGATTTGCTGTTTCATATACTCGTCAAACTCTAATCTACTATCGTCTACTAGAGTACCACCAACTGAGTTGTAGAGCGCCGTAATATAAATCGCAAACATCAAGTCTGTGTCCGCCGGTTCTTCTGGGTTGCGATTCTCGAAGGATCTCTGCGGCCAAATCGCGTCAATCATATAGCACAACTGCGTAATCATATTTAGACCACTTTGGTAAATCACGCATTTCAACGGAGCAACTTGCCTAGTACCTAGAGTACCCTCCAAAACGTACGCTAGAAGTTCCGGAATAAATCTCTCATACAAAACTTGGAACGCCTCCACTTCAGGTGGGTGTTTCCTCGACTTTAACCACCGATCCCAATATGGCTGGTAGCCTAGATTCTTAGGATCAACATAAACCATTCCAGCTCTTGAGACAGTTGCCGGAGACGCGTATTGTAGATCCCCAACCTCAAACAACAGGGCACATGTTGGTTGTTGAAGGCGAATTCTTTCGCCATTGGCTAGAGTTAGGAGTTTGTTGTCGTCCATAACTGAGTTCATGTTTTCAATCCAAAGCGCATCAACGTCGCCGTCGAATAATATATAGCGACGCTCAGATTTCTCTGTGGGCTTATTCATTTCCCTGAAGATGTTCGATAGAAGACCATCAGTCCAATCTCTAGTGAGAGGATCCAGAACGCCATATAATTCAATCACAGAGCACGCTTTGGGGTTTAAGGTGAAAATTTTCGTTGTTAACCCCATAAGAGTCTGCGCTTTTGCCAAAGTATGGATTACAACTGTTTTTCCTCCACCAGTTGGTCCTACAATCATCGTCGAGTGTCTAGTCATCATTGTTTCGTACAGTTGCACCACTTTGTCCACTTGGTAAGGTAGGATAATAAAATCGTTGGAGTCCAAGGCTTTTTCCACAGCTTCGTTAAAATCTGGATAACCGACACGTGGACAATCCATTCCAGGGAATAAGTCCTGGATTAGTCCGAGGAACAATGGCACGTCGTCGTAGACAAATTTCGGGTGGTTCATATCGCGTAACGCGCGCATTAAAACAAACGTTTCCTTAATATCTGGAGAAGCTCGCTTTAGGACTCCTGCCATGCGAAGAACGGCGTTTAAAGCTCTTAGCCCCCAGTCGTAGTGAAACTGCTTGGACAACTGCTCCCTGGCTAGCTTATACAAAACCGTCATCTTCTTAGCTAGTACTTTAGCTTCGAGGAAACCATCCGAGAATAGGGATATAAGACAAATCATTTCCATATCCGGTACTATACAGACTACAGGTCGGAATAAGGCTTTAACAGACTCGGGTAGCTCAGTTCTTCCAGCGTATCCAGGGTTCATGGTGATGAATATCCCAACTTTGGAGTCCAACACAATTTCCACACCATCAAAAGTGAACTTTTCCAGATTTAACATTAGAGCACTGCGAATTGTTTGTAATTGCGTGGAAATAACCGACAAAACCGACACGTCGATTCTGTTAAACTCGTCGAAACAGCCCCACGCCCCACACTGCGCTAAACCAGCCAATGTTGTGCCTATCGCCTTGAAATCCATGCCTTCACCACAATTCGTCACTATACATAACAAGGCCAGAGCTTTGGCTAAATCTTTCACAGTTTCCGTCTTGCCTGTTCCAGCTGGTCCAGCTGGGGCGCCTCCCATATGCATGATTAAAGCTTGTGTAATAGTCAGGTAAATCCTGTCGGTTAAAGGTGTTATGACTAATCGTCCGTTTAGTCCCATGTACTCGTAGCCATACTCGAAGGATCCAGTACACTGCGTTACCCATAAATTATCCACGTTGTTTATCCAGTAGAATCTTAGCTGGCTTTCCCATTCGAACTCTCGAATATCTGTCACACTATCCCGGACAAAACCTTCAATTATATCCCTGGCGTGTACTTCAACTATTGCAATTGTGCGGAATTTACTTCGGTCGTTAGGGGTTAAGTCAGCGCGGACTGTAAGAACAATTTCCTCCAGCTCAATATTGAGCTGGTGTAGGTATTCTTTCATAGCACGTTTGTTGCCTTTTTTGAATTTTACGAAAACATTCTCAACTTCAGCAGTCCACCAAACCTGACTACCAGCCAAGCATACCATTCCTTGGTAGTCAAACATCCATTCGGCTCGAGGTCTTCGGATTTTTCCATAATAATAAATCGCGCTTTTTGTTATAAATCTATTAGTACGCCGCATCTCGCTTAGGATATCATTCATCCACTCCTCGACTTTCCCCACAACAAACACAGGCGTACGAAACTCCATCACTTCTTTCTCACTGGAAATCATCGCGGTGGAAATAAGCCGCTCCTGCGTGTCCATTAAAAACCTCAATGATTTGATATTGTCGAACATTTTAATCATGTGATCTTGTACAACGTTCGGGTCGCTACTTCCTAGAATTTGCAACAGTTCCTCGGTGGAAATAAAGTAGAAACGTGGGAAGCGTCGACGTTTGGAATCTAGGTAGTCATTCAGCGACTTTTGACATCTATCCAAACCAGAACTCAAGTTTTGCAGCTCACCCAAGCGCCCTGTAACACTGCAGCATTCCAACACGTTTGGTTTCTTAGCAGTCTCAATCATCATTTTCTTAAAGGCTTTATCAATCTCGTCGAATTTTCTCGCTTCTTCGGGGAGTTGCGAGCGAATGTCGCCTCCTACAAAAATCCCTTCTAGGTACAGCCATTTTCTTTGGGTGGCCATCCACTCGTCTATGACTTCCCCAATAATCGAGAGGTTTTTCTCCCACTTTTGCACCTGTAGTAAAAAGGGTCCCACAAACTGAGATCCAGCCATGCTCTGTAAATTCATACAGTTATCTTCTAATATCTGAATAATTTCTTCCACTGCGCCCAAAACAAAACCCCGATCTTCGTTGCCTTTCAGATGTTTATGTACTATAAAGTTCATGCCAGTCCAAATATCCGCAATTTCTTGCACGCCCTTTTCTATGCTAAGCTCCTTAATAGCGTTGTTGATAATTTCTTCTGCTATATCTTGATACAAGTGCAACTCCATTGCAAACATGTTATCCAAGGTGAAACGATCAGGGGACATATCGAAAGTTATTCCAGTTTTCCTCATAAGCTCCGTCCAGTGCCTATCGCGCAGCGCCTCGTTCTTCAACGCCACCATCAAAGGCACGGCGTTTTTAAACTGCTTCATCTTCAACTCCAACGTCAAGGCTACCGGCATTCCTCTCACCTGCTTGGGAATCTTCCTAAACTCCTTCAAAAACGCATCCATTCCATCAAGAAGCGCTTGGGGATTCAAGTTAACCCACAGCGTTTTCCCCCAGGATTCCCTAGCATACTTTTGCGATTTGTACAGTTTATAAATCAAGTCCATGCCTTCGAAATCGGTTTTAGTTCTAAGATACTCTGAGTAGTCAGCTAGAGGAATATCAAAGAGCATTTCAGCGTTCACTAGGACCTGCCTGCGAGTTTCTAAGTCTTCGAAAATTACCAGGTAATCCTCCATTAGTTTCACACCTTGGTCTAGGTCTTCCCCCACAGAACCTGGACCATTCGCATCAAAGTCCTCCACGAACTTAGCTAGCATGTCGCAGAAGTCGTGAATTTCGTTTAAGGTTAATATAGCAAAACGATCCTTGGTGCTGTCGAGTCGTTGCTCGCGGTACAACCCCGCCAAGTAGAGACTCTTCCAGTCTTTCTCCAGTTGATGAGCCAACGCTTCGTGGTCTGGATTAAATTTTATACTGTGTTGCCTTAGCACGGCGTAGGTTTCTTGAAAGTAGAGGAAGTCTAGTTCGGCTGAAATATTGTTGCGTTTGATTGTGGCGATGGCTTGCATGATGGATTTGAAGCGTTCTAAACCCATTATATTCTGTCGGACTAAAACTCGTAGTTCTTCTATAGTTTCCTGCATTTTCGTCATTTTGTTAGTTGTGATTTGGTCCATCATCTCGCCTAGGATAGTTTTCCATTCCAACGCGTGTTGGGAAATTGTGTTCAATAAAGGACGTAAGTTCAATCTAATGCAATCCACATCTAGAAAGTCTTTATGCTCTTCCATTAGCTTTATTATATCGGAGTAGAACATCAATTTATTGTCAAACTCTGATAAGTTACTTAGCCCCTCGAAAAACTTCTCCGCTAAAGATTTCTTTTCAACAATCCACAGCGATTTGTATTTTTTCCAACGATCCAACTGCTTACGAACTAATACTATACAGGCGTTAGCTATGTCGTGAAGTCGCAGGATTGATTCGTTTATATCAGAAACTTTCAGCACGTCATCGTAGAATGAATAGAGATACTCCTCGCCATGCTGGGATTTTATCGGTTTGCACAAGAGGCAAGTCTCGTCCATCCATCTGGGAACCGTCTTCAATCTTTCAAGGAAATCCCTGGAGTTCCTCAGGATAATATTGTACACTTCGCCTGCAGTTGGTCTTAGGAAAACCTCAGGATGAATTACCACAGCATCCACTTGGAAGATCAGCTGCTTAGTTTCCATTTTCGAGTAAAATGTATCAAAATTCCTCACGACCATCGTCACCATCGCTTTGTATATTTCGTTCTCCCAGAAGTTGTAATACGAAGTCATGGCTTTGGAATGGCCGGTGTTTGTATTCAACACCATGGCTTCTAAATTTATCAGAACCGGACCAAAAGACTCGTAAATTTTCATTAGTTTGTTGACTTTTTCCGTGCGAGTGTCGTTCATCTTTACGAAGAAATCCTTGCAGGGTAGTCGCTCTTTGTTTTCTTCCACTGGCGTAAAATCGAACATATTTATCATGGATATTTGTCGGATTTTCCTGATTAAGTCTGCTTCGGTGTCTTTGACTTGACTGTAAAGTGTGCTGAATTTTATCAGGAGACTCAAACAGCTTTGTGTGTACTCCCCGATTCCCAAAGACAGCCAATTAATCCGCATTAGTCCGGGTTGTATATGCAACTCGATTTCCCTAAGTTTTTCTTTGAATAATTGCACCTGGGAAGTGGTCAACGTTTCCATTATTCTTTTGTACTTGGTGATTAAACGATTCACATCATTCACGTCACTTTGTATTTTTTCTTTGCGGAACGCTATCATGCGGATTTTTTCCGGTAGGCTCAAGTCTAACATTTCAAAGAGTTCGGCGGCTTTAATCCCGTAGTAGAGCTCTTGGTCAAAGTTTATACTAAACTCCACGCTGTATTCGGCCACAACGTTACTGCCTAGTAAATCGTGCCACGTTAGGCCTTTTTGCGAGTTGATTTTCTCCATGATGGAACTTGCGGACATTGAGAACGCTTTGCGACTGGTAGTGGTACTCTTCATGCTTTTGGTGCCTTTACGACAAAAATATCTGATAGAGCCAGCACTTGAGCACTTTATTTATAGACACGTATCACAAAACAATTGAGAAATTTTGGGCCTTTTTTGCGCCGCATTAAAAAATGCCGATTTTTAGGAAAATTCAAAATTTTCGTGGTCGTGCTGACGCGACGTTAAATAAATAATCTAACATCATAAAAGTACATAGATATGCTATTTTTTTAGGATTTTCTAGGGGTTTAAGGAAATTTCGAAAATTTGTAATATCAACAAGGACCAAATATTGTACCTAGATCGTTAATTAAAATCGAAGCAATACATATTTAAAATTTAAAAAAAGTACAGTTCTTATAGCTACATTATAAATATAGCAATCTGAGTAAAAGTCCAAAAATTCAATATCTAACATTTTACAAATTTCTAATGACCGCATAAAAAATCAAAAATTCCTTCGTACAACAAAATAAAAAAATATCCCACTTACTTTTGCTCGATACTACAGACTTCGGAAACGCCTTCTTCTTCAAAACTTTCTTCCCCACACTATCAACCACCTTAAGAATATTCATATGAACAGCACTCTCCATTAGCGGTTCATATTTCTCCAGCCACTCATTCAATTTTTGATTCTCAAAATTTTTTAGTTCCTTACACAACGCCAAGTAAGCAGCAAAAGTCTCATCGCGAATTGGCGACGACATTATCTCCGGCACTTTTTGAAACATCAAAATGGGACGCTTCAACTTTGAGAAGATTAGGCGCACCCAGAAAATGGCACCCACATGTGGGGGTACGTCTTTAACAATGGGCGGGTTGCGTTTGTTACGCTAAAATCGTGAGGTTAGATAAGGTTACGTTATTTCAGTATAGAACTTACGGTGAAGATGTTTTCCGCTTCCATGATTTCGTTGGTGAATTGCATGAGGATAACGTCGAACTTTAGCATTAGCGTGTCTAAGATGGCTTGTCTTGTGTTTAGGTTTTTGAATTGGAGTAGCATATCCAAAGCGGTTTGGGCTAGTCTATTAAATTTAATGCAGTTGAAAGAGGAATAATTTACTTCTGACTCTTACCTAATTTTTTTGAAGCTCTGATCAATAATCCTCACACCTTCAGTTTCCAAATGTCGCACCTCCTTGTAAAACATCGTCATAATTTGCTCCCAATTTTCCTTGTGGTTTTCTTCAAATATATCAAAGTCAGTGTTTTCTATTTGTACCACAAGTTTTTCAGTTCGCTTCGCCACGTTGTCTATACTTTGAGGATCAATCACAATGGACTTTAGTCTGGGTCCAAAAATATTATTAAATTGATGAATAATCTAAAAAAACATTTTAAAAACAAAAAACACAACAATTTACTTATTCTTACAGTTGCAACTTCGTACAAATCGTTGCAAACCGAAGCCATGTAACTGGACTTGGCGAAGAGAATTTTCTTATCAAATTCCCAACGTTGTCCTTTACCAGAATCCTCAATTGCTTGTCGGGTTTCCATATAAGCCGACTGCCACATGTTTAGCATATCTCTGGATTCTAGCGTGAGTTTTTGAACTTCTCCAATCTCGTATCTATAATTGGATCATATAGTTGCTGATATAAATTAATATATTAAAACAAATCGTAGGTACCGAAATATAGTTTCGTTGTGCAAAACTTTCTTGACATTCTCTTGGAGGCACCAGACAATGCGCTCCATCAACGGTACCATTTTTTCATCTGTGCAGTAGTACCGGGACAAAACCCATATAAGTTGGAGACCGTCTATGAGAGTCGGAATACAATCTTTGACTTTTCTAAAGTTCAAATCGTGTGTGACAGTCTGGAAAAAGCTTCATTAGTATAAGTGAGCAAATCATGATGAAGGAGCTAAGGAGCACCTTGAGATGGCGTAAAATCGTGCTTAAAAACTGCACATTATCCTTGGCTAGCGAGTAGTGCTGCTTCAAATCGTTCTGGAAATACTCAAACCCATCAATAACTGGCGATTTAACTTTCATTAGTAGCTCGAAAATTTTCTCCAATTTTGGTTTTTTCAATTCCTCGACTACGTTTCCTAAAACTGTCTCCCTGTCTTGCCAGTATTCGAACTCGGGTAGTGGTCCATTTCCAATTGGGGACTACAAGAAAATTCGTTTAGAACCAACTACCCACTAGTTGAAACAGTTTACTTTAGCCAAACAGCTTTCTATCGCTTTCGTAATATGCCTTTCCCAGTTCATGACAATTTCCTCAAGTTTAACAACAAAATCCGCGTCGTTCATCAGATCTTCATTGCTTACACTTGCATGTAGCAGTTCTTCTGGATACTCGAAGAATGTCAAGCCAATGTCGTCATCTTCGCCATGCTCAGCCGCCCTGTAAATGTATAAACAAATTTAACTTATAATTAGTCTAACTAGCTTAGATAGGTATACCATTCAAGCGTTTTAAGCAGCGTATTCATTTCTTCAGAAACACTAAGACGAATGGGGTTTTGATTCGTAGCTGGTTTATCTTTTACGTTCAACCCTAATAATTCCACGTCAATGGACGCATTTTTAGAGCTACTGGTGCTAGCTTTGCGGTTTCGCAAGCTACTCTTCCGAAATTCTGACGGGCGTTTCACCACCGCACTCATATCTACGCTTGTATGGCCTACGCTAATACTACCTTTTCCGAAGCCTTCACTAAACGCGTTATCTGATATGGGACTGAATATCTAAAAAGCAGCAATTGTTATATTATTATTATTATTAAATTCACTTTTCCCTAATTATTTTAGTTACCTTTTTAGTTAAAGTTGCTAAGTGCGATAGTACGTTTCCTTGGACTAATCCGGTGATAAAGTATAGAGGCATTTCAGAGTCTGCATCTTCAGCTGTGTCGAAATTCGGAATACCCTCTTCGGTTTTTCGCAACAAATAGATGCAACGCACGTCCGAGTCGTGGCATATTTCGTATAGCCAACCAAAGCCTCCATGTAGTACGTAGTCTTTCACTAGTTTTTGGACTAATGTCTAATAGGCACATCGATATTTCAGCAAGTAATTAATGTAAAATAGAAAAAAATAAAGGAAACTTACCGGTACATAAATTATCTCTTCAATTTCCTCCTCAACCTCTGGTACTTCCACAATTTCTAAAATATTACAATAATATGACCTAACATACATTAAAAAATTATTCCGTATTTACCTTCTTCCTTTTTCTTCTTGCCTTTACCTTTCTTCTTTTTTGCTTTTTTTACTTTCTCCTTAGGCACTGCTTCGCTATCTAAAATTACGTCAGCAAGAACCAATAAAATAAAACAACTTTACATACCTTCAATTTCGGAAACATCGGCATCCGTTACATCTGCAGATGGTATAGGTTCTTCCGTAGCCTTCGATTCCTCATCTTCAACACTACCTGGCTGGACGGTAGTCCCAACGGGTTCCTCTTCTGGTTGTTGTTGCTCCTCTCCAGTTTCTGGATCGGCTGTATTAGGTAAATTTTAACGATTAGAATATTTTTGTTGAAATTTTATTAAGTTCTTGTACCAGTTGATGGTGCGTTTGTTTCACCAGGTTCGCCTTCGGCTGCTTGGGGGTCTAAAAGCATTTCGATTGATTTTGCTACTGGAAGCGGTGGTGGGGGTGCTTTGTGGCCTTTCTTTCCCTTGCCTCCTTTTCCTTTTTTTGGTTTCTTTGTTTTGACTACTTCTTCTGTTAAGTTTTCGTGATCTGGTACTTTCTTGACTGAAAAAATTGTTTTATAAATTTTTGTTTTTTTTTTGGAATTTTACTGTAGATATCTTGGTACCTAATTTACAAGGAATTATATGAGTATCTAATATTAGGACTACATCTGTAGTTTTTGTTTGCTGGTGATTTTAGATGACACCCTGTATATGAGTTTCTTATATCCATTTACGATCCTAGGCACCACTTTTTTGTTTTGTTTAGAAAATTACACGCAAAACGTTTGTTTTACGAAATATGTCCAAAATTTCTAGTGTTTTCCTTCATTTTTAGTGCCAGGTATGTACTGTTATGTAATATACTAATTATATACTAAAACCTACCAATTTCAGGCACTAGAATTTCCTCTTCGATTAATTTTTCGAAGGAAGTCGTGTAAACATAAAATATCCGTTTCTCGGTTGATTCCTGTCCCAACAAATCATCTTCCAAATATGTGGCCAAATCGTCTTCCAATTCGTCGCTATTGGCCATCATATCTTCGAAATAATCACCGGAATCCAAACCCAGAAACTTCGTAATTTTGTTCTTCACCCACTCCCTCCGAAAGTCGCTCATTTTTAAACAATTTCAATAAAAATTAAAACAAAATAAATCAATGTAAAATAAATTATATTCGTTAAATAAAATCTACGTTTAATCGAAATAATTATTTGGAAAAAATGCCACTTCTGTTTATTTATATTTATTTCGTTACTATGGGTTGCTAGGCGAAATATTCGATTTGAATAAAATCGCGGTTGCGCCTCGCAGTGCCAGCAACACAACGCGTACAAAAAGCCTAGTAGGACAGACTGAGCAAAAAGTGACGTTTCTACTCCAGTTGTTTTGACAGCTGACATGTCGAGAAGAAATTACTTGTAAAATTCATATTTTAACATAAATTTAGTTGTAAGTTTTATAAAATTATTTAAAATGGCATCACAAGATGGTTTAAGCGAAGCTGATTTATTAAAAAGTGAAATTGAAAGATTAACTAGGGAATTAGACCAGGCTAGTAGTGAAAAGGTTCAATCTGCCCAATACGGGCTTGTTCTATTAGAAGAAAAAAAGGATTTACAACAGAAATGTGAAGAACTAGAAACACTGTACGAAAACTCGAAACACGAGCTTAATATTACGCAAGAGGTACGTGCTTTTGCTGGGTTATTTGATCGAAATAAGCAGAGGTTAATGCACTTTATAATTATTTCTGTTGTTATTTTAGGCGCTTGCAAAGTTCCAGTCTAGTCATAAGGTAACTACAAAAACCGGCATAGAAACAGAAGACGCACTTTTACATGAATCGGCAGCTAGAGAATCGTCCTTAAACCTCCAAATTTTAGAATTAGAAAATGAAGTTAAACAATTCCGACATGAACTGGAGCGTGTCACCGCCGAAAGAGATCGAATGTTGCAGGAGAACACTGATATGGGTAAAGATAAAGAAGACCGGGGGATGGAATGTAAAAAATTGCGCATGGAATTACGCGAGGTGAAATTTCGTGAAAATCGCTTAATAACCGATTACTCGGAGCTGGAGGAGGAGAACATCGCCCTGCAAAAACAAGTTTCTGCGTTGAAAAGCTCCCAAGTCGAGTTTGAAAGTTTAAAGCATGAGATCCGTAGACTTCACGAGGAAATGGAACTGTTAAATTTACAAGTAGAGGAGCTGACTAACCTCAAGAAAATCGCTGAGAAGCACATGGAGGAGGCTTTGGAGTCGTTGCAAAGTGAGCGTGAGGCTAAATACGCGTTGAAGAAGGAGCTTGACCAACAAATTAACCGCGAGTCCTTCTACAACATAAATAACCTAGCGTATAGTATACGAGGCATAACAGAAGAAACAACAATTGGCAGTGATTGTGAAGACGATATTCCCGGGCTTAAACGAATCGAAGCCAGTCTACAAGGCGGGAAAGCCGGTGATTTAGCGTCGCCAGACGGAAAACAAGTCGACTTATTCTCCGAGGTCCATCTAAACGAGCTCAAGAAGCTGGAAAAGCAACAGGAATTATTGGAAAAGGAAAAGGCAATCCTCTCGCAAAACCTACGCGAAAACCAGAACCTAGTGGAGAAAAGCCAAGGCGAGCTGCAAGTTTTCATTGCGCGGCTCACCCAACTGGCAGCTCACGTCGACTCGCTGCAACACTTGTCTCAAAACGTGGATAAATCCCTGGCCAAACCCGCAGAGGAAGCCGGGAAAATCCTTGGACAATACCAGCAGTGGTTTAAAATGTCCAGCAAGGAAATCGAGCAGCTCAAACTTGATATTAAGGAACTGGAGAAGCTCACCAATGTATCAGATGCTACAATGCAACTGAGAACTGAGATAACCAATTTGAAAAATAAGCTATTGGACACGGAGCAGAAGAGTATGGACTTGGAGGGTGATTTGAAATTGTTGAGGGAGTTTGCTAGTGAAGCTGGGGCGTCTTTGGATGAATCGCAGAATAATCTGCAGACTGTTACAGAGGAATTGGCGCAGTTGTACCATCATGTTTGTACTGTTAATGGACAAACTCCTACGAGGGTTGTGTTGGATCATGAGAAGGAAGGAATGACTCCAAGTGAGTTTTGTAGTCTAGTTTACTGGCATGTCTAATTGTCTATGGATTATATCAGATGCAGTTTTCTGTTGTGTTTATACGTAGATCAAAATTTTGCAAGTTGAATTATATTTTACTTTATTCATGTTGGTTTGTGTTTTTCAGTGACTGAAACAGCCCCACCAATCGGGGAAATGACTAAAATAGAACTCTTAAGAAGTCGGCTAAAGAGCGACATCCCCTTGCATGACTTGGAATCCTTAAACGACACAGCCGTTATGGCCCGCAACGTCTGCACAGTCGTTGATCAAATAAAACACCTTCGAAATGCGATTGAAAACACCATCGAACTCTCGAAGATAAAGCGAGATAAATCAGATGGCTCCTATGAATGTATGATGGTTTATTTATTTTTTATATGTGTTTTATCCCCTTTTATTTTTTTAGTGAACAAAGACGAAAACAGCGAAACAGAATTCGCAGAACTTCAAGAACAAGTCATCAGACTGAAGAGTTTACTATCAACAAAACGTGAACAGATAGCCACACTTCGAACCGTCCTTAAATCTAACAAAAATACTGCCGAGGTTGCACTAACGAATCTCAAAGGAAAATACGAAAATGAAAAAACTATTGTTTCGGAAACCATGATGAAGCTGCGAAACGAACTTCGGTTGCTTAAAGAAGACGCTGCCACGTTCTCAAGTAAACCACCAGCTAGCTGCTTTATTATAAATACGAATTATATGTTTTTTTTTTTTAGGTTTAAGGGCCATGTTTGCGGCGAGATGCGAGGAATACGTGACACAAGTAGACGAGCTGCAGCAGCAGTTTAACGCGGCTGAAGACGAGAAGAAAACCCTCAACCAACTTTTGCGGATTGCCGTGCAGCAGAAGCTGTCGCTTACACAACGGTTGGAGGAGTTGGAGGTGGATAGGGAAATTCGGAATGCTCGCAGACCAAACAATCGTAATTTCCAGCGACCTGGACGGTCTAATCGTGATATGTTCTAGCCAAGGTCACGACCTATGGTTTATGCCATTGCATTTATTAGCACTTTCTTTAAATTGTAAGTATGAGAGGTTTTGGGTTTGGTTTGTGTATAATGAATTCAACTAAAGAAATAAGTTAAGTAAGGTAGTTTTTAAGTATTAAGCTCGATTTCTTATTGATGTAAATATAAGAGCAGTCCAGTTATGGTACTTAATTTCTTGTATTGATAGGATTGCCTTACGTTTTGATCAAAAATAAGTCGAATTTAAGCTTACAAATAATGTTACCGAAAGCTTCCATATTGGCTGAAAGAAATTTCCATAATTTTAGCCAGCTACATTTTCTACGTGCAAAAATTACTTATGGTTTCTGTGGCAATATGTGGATTTGTTTATGGTTTTGTAGTTTGTACCTCTTCAGAATGAGATTATCAGTACAATTTATCCACACTAAAATTTACTGTGATCCATATTCTTTTAACGTTGACTACGTTCTATTCATAAGAACCTCATCATGTGAAAGCAGCTAAAATTTTTGCATTTATCCCGATTATAATTATTATAGTGATGTAGAGGTATTTATTTTAAAATACTACTTAATTGTAGTCACTTAGTTGCAATATTAACAAAATATTCTTATATTCCTTTAGGTTAGTGACTAATTTATTTTTATTTAAAAGACTAGCTGCCAAAACAGTTTTCAGAAAACAATTTATCGCCTAGCTGCAGTTTTATTTCCAAATCAAAATAGTTTATTTTATAGAGTAGGACTAATATTAGCCTATTAAACTAAATATATATTTATAGGTATTGTAAGTAGACATTTAATAAGGTATTATGTGTGATGTTGAAATTATTTTCCTAATTTTGACTGTAGAACCCTATAAAATGAAAAAAGAACAAAAGGGTAAGACTCAAACTACTAATTGATTTAAACTTAAACAATAAAAAAGAATCTTAAACCAAACTAATATTTAAAAAATAAATATTTCTTTTAACTGTGGTACTAATGTAGTTGTTAAAATTATATGAATATTGTTAAGAAAAGGATTAGTGTAAGAAGTGTGAGACACGAAAAAACACTCAGTTTAATACAATAAAAATCACGTAATTATTTTTCGGAGTAAACTGTTTGTTTTTTCGTCAATACAATAAATATCATGTTCGTCTTTTTTCCGTTGGTTCGAAGTCCATGTAATAATAATAATAATAACATGTGTTGATTATTTGTCCTTTTTCCGAGCCTGTGGACCACGGAAATGCCCGTCCCTTAAAATAATAATAAATCCTAACTGTTTTGGATATGGAAAATGCCACCTCTTTTATTATTATGTTCTTTTTTTAACTATGTTCTATTATCTATGGATTAATTTCACGTTTATGTGCAGCTATGTAGCTGCGTTATTTTCATTGATATTTAATGTTGTTAATTACTTCTACATATTTGCTTATATGTGGTTAATGTTATTTAATCGTACCTAATATTTTTAATAAAAATTATTACTTTATCTAGTTTGTTTCTTCATCCTGCCCCTGCCAAGTTTTTTCAAATGTCCAAATAGAAAATGCGTTTTTCAAAACGTCTAGTTACAAATTATTTCTATGGTGTTCATCTGACAGTTACAAATCAGTTGTAGTTATAAATAATGTCTATGGTTTTCATCTGACAGTTACAAATCAGTTCTAGTTAATAATAATGTCTATGGTTTTCATCTGACAGTTACAAATCAGTTCTAATTACAAATAATGTCTATGGTTTTCATCTGACAGTTAGAAATCAGTTCTAGTTGAAGCATAATGTCTATGATCATGGTCTGACAATACTTTTGGAATTTTGGTGGAAGCGGCGGGGTCACAAAATTTGTTAAAATGAATTATTTTCGATAAAATAGTGTAAGTTTTAAACAACTATAATATCAGGCTACTTGTTCTAGTCTTTTTTAATGCACTGACATTGTCTTTGCATGAAATTTGACCAACTTTAAATTTTATTTGGTGAACTGAAAAAAATTCATATCTCGGGAAAAACTGTAGGTAATTCGGTTCTGTTTGGGTCCCGTAGTTTGTTTTTTCAAGCTCTATAATCGTGCGTATATGTTTATTTATTTAGAGCAAGTTTAATTTTTCACTGGAAAAATTCATAAGGGGTTAACCTTATGATTTTTCTTAATTTCGTTCATCTCTCCAAATTGCATGTAACTTTGCACAATGATAAAGAAAGTGGTGGTAATTAACATGGTGCAGACCTTTCCTTTCTAACTTAATTCGTTTCTTAGAAAAAAAATAAAAACCAAAAATATTTTTGAAATTTTGGCGGAAGCGCCGGGGTCACAAAATTTGTTAAAATGAATTATTTTTATAACTAGTTTTTTGTGATGCACATTTTATTCCTGTGAAAATAGTGCAAACTTTACATTTTCGTGATAGAGTAGAACCAAACAGGAATTGAAGTGGAGAAAAACATTTGGAGTAGACATGGAAAAGACAGTTGGAATAGAATAGCCGCAGAAATTGGTGTGGAAAAAGAAGTTTGGAATAGAGTAGCAACATATATTTGGCTAGGAAAAAGACACTTGGAATAGAGTTGATTGTATTACTGGTTGCCTGAAACTCGGCGCAATATTGATATTTTTGAACTACTAATCAGGTGTACCACCACCACTCTTGAATAGATGAAGAAGCCGAGTTGTGTATTTTAAACTAAATCGCGTCGTTAGCATTATTTGTATTTAAATTCAACGACTCTATTAATTGTATTTTCTATTGTTGTCCCCCGATAATTCTTACACTTTTTAATGGATAAAACACCAAAAAACAAACTTTCACTAACTCGCAACTGTAAACGAGGTAAATTTCTCCTGAATTCTTGTAAGAATCAAATTAACCACATGATTTTTTAGAACGTTCAAGTTCGTACGAAACCCAAGCTTCCAGTGGAACTTCCCGTGCAACAAGCACCCCAATTCGAAATGAAGCAGACGTTGAGGACAGCCCGATTTATCTACCGTACAATCAGGAAATACCCGATGATATTGATGTTATTTGGGATTGGAACTCGCCCCAATCTCAACATAAAACTAAACGAAGACAAAAAAGGTTAATGCTGTCGCAATCACCGAAATTAACAATAAAACGCCATCCGTCGTACAACAACGAACAATGTTTCCAGAAAGTTAAAGCGGAACTGCAAGCTTTACGCGAGGAAATTTCCCTACCTGATAATGAAGACTGTTTGGTTTTATCTCCGCTACAAGAGGCAGAGTTTAAAGATATAGATTTATGTGATAGTTTTAGTGAAGCAGATAATTGTGATGATGCAGTCGAATCTCAACCAACCACCAGTAAACAGCTGGAGGAGGATTTGTTTAATGATTCGGTGGATGAACAGCTGTTTCTTTGTAGTCAAATGGTAGAAAAAAAACTACAACAAGAAGCTAAATTACTTGAACAAACGTCCAGTGGTTTGAATATGTTACGTGATAATAATAATGTTAAAGTTAGCTCGTCCAAAACTAAAACTGAGATAAAATTCGAGGACGATTCGTTTGATCTTGCTTTGGGCGCAATTATAGACTCGGTTGAACATCCTAATGGTTTTAAACGTGATCTTGTGAATATAAACAGTAAATTTCCTAGAACCAAGTCTGAAGTGCAATATACTACTACTGTCCAGATTAACAAGAATAAAATGGAGTTTCATCGGACACAAAGTTTTGAAATTGCAGCTGTATCAGAAAGTAAATAATGCTTTTAAATCTTTAGCAAACATCATGAAGTAGTTTTTATTTCAGGCACATTACCGCAAAGTAAACTGGAAGAAATTGAGAGAAACCGCAGAGAAGCTCTAGCTAAACTGGAAGCAAAAAAGAAAAAGGACCCTACAGACAGTAAGTAATCATGTTAATTTTCTCTTCGCATTACAGTTTTAAATTTATGCAGATTATTCACCTTTCAAATGTTCCCCAGAGGAAATAGAGCAAAAAAGACGGCAAGCTTTAGCTAAACTAGAAGCCAAAAGGCAACAGGATATTATTGAGCGAAAGCGACAGGAAGCTATTCGAAGGCTAGAATTAAATCGCAAGAAAAACGGCTCAGTTGTTAAAAGATTATAAATTATATTTGTATGTTTTGTATAAACCGTAAATTAGGAATTATTATATAAATAGTAAAAATATCACATTTTATTAGCGTTTACCGCACGTAAATCGGTACAAACTTGGCAGCAACAGTACAAAATACAAATCAGCATTGTATTTGTTAAGAAATCGTCTGGAAAAACAATTTCGTTTTATGGTTTGGGTTACATAATACTTATAACTTACCGTTGAGAATTTTGGACACAAAAATGTTGCCTATGTCGTAGCCGGCGAAAAAATAAAAGTTGGAAATGCATGATAAGCACAAAAGTGGACTGGCTAACACACACTTAATTCGTGTTGACCACACTGGTGAAAACTTCTTGAAAATATGCAAGTGGTCTTCTGTAACCTCAGACAAATACTCGATGGTAATTCCAAGATAATTAAACAAAGCCCATATTAAAATGTACTTTTCTACTCCATGCCATATGAAAACGAAACAAAAGCACAGTAAACTAGCGAATAGTTTACCTAGGGCGTTTAAAGACTGAACGTAAATATACCTGGAAAAAATCATTATTTATATTATGTGGAATTTGGACTTTAGTAATTACTGAACAAGAAACTTATGAAGTCCTGGATCAAAATACTTCCACATATCGGAGTACAAATGCACTCTTCCAATGCACCGAGGCAAAGCCGGAACTGTTACGTTTTCAAATTTAGCCAACGCGGTTGTAATCCCATAAAGCACGACATATTTCACGTGAAAGAACTGCCCCATTGTGTATCCATACCCATACAAAGTCCACGCATCAAATCCTTTCACCAGCTAAAAATTTTTAGTTTCAAAGATTAATAAAAAAATTAACTAAGTACAATAACCTCTGGTTGAAATCCTGTAGCATTTACGTAAATAAAATGCAACACAACGCTGGCAAAAATAAACCAAAAGCCACATCGACAAAGGTTCCTACACAGATTATAACAGCGAGTTTTCAAAGGTAATTGCTTGGTTTCCTCGAATACACTCTCGTAGTCTTCGAAAGGTATAAAAGGCCCACAGAAAAACGTCGGTAAGTATAAACAATACGCGAACAAGTTCAACAAATTATCAACCGTTAAATCTGAGTGTATGTTGCTTAACGTATAACTGGTACATCGTAAGTTAGTCCAACAAAGCCCCAAAATAATTACGTATGCACTAAACTCATTCAGTCGCAGATATTTTACGAAATCCTCACTCGCGCTGACTTGCTTATAGAAAGAAATGATTACTATACACAATAAATTCCACAACCACTGGACGGTTTTCATGTGGAAAGAACTACAAAATGCGAAGGTGACTGGTTGGAATAACAGGACCCCCAAAGGAATTACTCCAAATTTCAGGAGGATTACTGATAAAGTAAAGGTGATTTGCCACAATTTGAACGTCTAAAATTTAAAGAAAAAGTGTGGTGTAAGCTTTAGTACAACAATAATTAACCTTATGGTTGATGGAAGTTTGTCTGAGGGTTTCCGATGAAAATATGAACAATATTATCCAGGGGACAACCGAATGTATAAAATAGTTTATAGTTTCCCATTCCACATCACTTTTGTCTCGTTTTCTACCCAAAAACTCCCAGCCTTCAGTCAAATCATCGTAAATATCGTGGTAGCTTCCAAAAACTAAAAAATAATTTTATTAGGTTATTGCAACATTTTTTATAGCTAATCACATTTAGAGGTTGTGTTTGTAAACGAATAAATTGCATAAAATACTGACGATATCCACACGACATAACAGGCTTTAATTTCTGTATTATAGAAGGTTTTCAACATTTTCTTGAATATTTACTAAAACAGAGGTTATGTTTACTTTCTTATATAGGCAACCACACATACACAACGCCTGAAACTAATAGCGTTTTCGATTGGTAAAATGAGTGCGCACTGAGTGCAATTTCTGAAAGTGTGATTGGCGAAAAATATTTGACAGATTGAATTTGACCAATAGCATTGCACGAAAGTTTCGAAACTGCACTCAGTGCGCACTCATTTTACCAATCGAAAACGCTATATGCAACCATAGATATCTTACTCTTTCTAGAAAGAATAAGATATCTGTGTATGCAACACATGCTGCATGTACACGTCGTCTGTCAATAAACCCCAACTTTAAAAAAGTTGTTGTTTTCCACTACAAAAATATGATAGAAGTCACAGCAAAACTCCTTCGTGGACATGTATTCCTATCAGGGGAAGTTGTAGAATGCAGTATTACCTTCAGCCACTTACCGTCGCCCTCCTTGGCAGTGTCACAAAGCCACACAGATGTTTTCGAAAGTCTTGCCTGGGCTTCCGCTCAAATTCACTGCCAGTGTTTCACAGATTCAAAAATGTATAAAGAAAACGAAAATGTTAACCAGCTAACGTTTGCCGACACCGCTTTGGGAGCGTCTAACGACAACGGGAAAATGGAATTGGCCACCAAACCGAAGATATTGTTTTGTGATTTGCGACTGCCTCCAGGACAAACCAAAACTTGTAGGTAAAATAAGTGAAATAAGTCAATTAAGGTTATTGGTTTTGTAGATATTTACAGGGAGAAAATACCGAATGAGGCGCCGCCGTCCTATCGGGGGCAACTAGTGAAATACTCGTATAAAATTACAGTTGGAACACAAAGAGTTAATAGTCCTGTGAAGTTGATGCGGATTCCAATTCGTGTGTTACCGCTTTGTGAAGCATTCTTAAACGAAGCCGGTGCAATGTGCAATGAAACTACTGAAGAGCTGACGCCTGCTAATCCTTTCTTGGAAATCCAGCAGAAGGAAACCCCCTTAGATATAGCGTTGCAAAGCCTACAGGTACTGTCTTTATTAATTACAACCAGAGAACTGATGGGTTATGTTTAGAATATAACCGCAAGGCGCAACCCTAATTTCTACATGATCTCAAACATGTGGGGCAAAGTTGCGCGTTTTTGTCTATTCAAACCAGCCTACAAGCTTGGAGAAGACATCGTGGGAACTTTTGACTTCACTGTAGCTACAGTAAACTGCATGCAAGTCTCAGTATCATTACAATGCGAGGAGGAAACTACTATAGATGTAAACAACGAGAATTCCAAGCAGCTCCGCATTATAACTTTTAGTAAACACCATGAAGTTTGTTTGGGGTACAAGTACACCCAGTTGATCCTTCCAATTCCCCTACACATCACTCCGGCTTTTACAACAAAATTAGGTACCTAAGGCTTTGTTGGGTTTTAGTAATCATAGTAACGAGTTTGTTTTAGTGAGTTTAAAATGGAGACTACATTTTGAATTTGTTACCAGCACTCATAAGGGTTTGGAGAGGCCTGGGGTGGAAGAGAGCGACTGGCAGGCGCCTTCGGAGATTCCAATTGAGACTATGGTTTGGAGTTTGCCTATTCGGTTGTACTCTACTATACCTATTCATGTCGCGCAGGGAGTACAGACGAATAAGGTGCATAAGTTGTTAATTCGCTAAGTACTAAATAAACTAGTCCAAGTTATTGATTTTCCGATAAAATAAAATCACCAAATGTTCACAGATAAAATCTTGATTTATCACTTTAACATTAAGTTAATAGCCTTAAACATTAGATAATAATGACTAAAATAGTGTGATGTCCAAGCTAATCGTCATAAAATATAAATATGTGTAACGAACTGTCCACTCGTAGGCGCATTTATTTATACACCCAACAATTATTTGGGTTGGGCTACGTAAGTAAATCAGGAACCAAAATCAGTGGTCCAATACAAAATATAATCTTCACGCTAACTACTATCACATGCCTTATCTTTACGTTTATCTACCCAAGCAAGCTACTAAAAAACCCGCCAAGGTTCTCTTATTTTCCTACAACAACGAAAATCTAATTATTTGTTCTTTTATAGCTACAAAACTGTTACGCAGTTTATTCTATGGAACCAACGTTACATAATGACTACCTACAGCTGTTACTTATCGTTAACCACATCATTAAAACGACGACACCTATTCGAATTCCGAAAATATATTATAGAAATTAACAGCAATTTGGAGATGTTCCTAGGAGAAATAAACGAATCTCTGGTGCAGCTTGAAGATGTTTTGTTGTTCTTCGCTTTAGCTACTTGTCCCATAATGATTGTCTTGGATATCTACTGGCAGGAGTTTAACTTCTTCGCTTTGTGGTGCCTGTACATTCCAGGAATGGTCACATTCTTGTTTATTTTATACAGTATAGTTGTTATCCAAGTCTATGCTAAACAAATTTCTATTATAAACCTCTACATGAAAATCCACCTTAAACCAAACGAGCCATTCGTAAATAAATTATATGCCATCCTTAATAACGATCCAGTTATGGATCGACAAATCGACCTAAACCAGCTTTTTGTTATTTATACTAAGATACGTAAGAGTGTCAACGATTTTAATAATTTTTATGGGCGCGAGTATTTTCTGTTCTTTTTTATAACTATTTCCATGGTGCTGGCTGTTTGGTATAAATATGTTTCCCACATATTCCTCTTGAGGCGAACCGAACACACATTGGAGTTTATGAATTTTTCTGGGGAGTATTGGATGGGTTGCTACGGGTTAGAAATGGTGCTTCTAGCTTGGGAAGCCCAAAATTTGATTAATAAATCTGAGGAATGCGGTGTTGTTTTGCATAAGCTTGTAAATTTCTATCCTCATCTAAGAGACGAAGTAAGATGTTGAAATATATGTTGCCATTTGCAGCGAGCTTAATTTATTTTAGATCCTTATTCATGGTCTGGAGATCAGCCACCAAAAAATGAGGATTACAGCAGCGTATCTATTTGATGTTAACTTTAGTATCATTGGAGGAGTACGTTTAATTAACTGTATGATATATTAATTAACTTATAATTTTTCAGATATTACTGGCTTGTTTTACGTATCTATCAGTTTTCTTACAAATTGATGGTATATAATATAATGAAAAATCTAAACAGCCTAATTTATACTAAAAGTAATTTTTATTTATTGTTAAGAAACGATAATTACCCTTATAAAACACCTCATACGAAAAATACATTTTATCTGCACTAATATATCTAAAAACTCTAATACTAACTTATTATATTACATACGTAAATTTTTGTTTATATAATCAAACTAACAAAGTTTATATAAGTATTTAAGAGTTACGAGTAAAAATAAAAAAGCACAAAATATTAATAATAAAAAAAAAATAAAATGAGTTAAACAATAACCTAACTACTACCCTCTTCGTTCTGCTTCTTAGCAAGTCTCAAAACATGCAAAATAACCTCATCCACTGTCTGATTATTCAACAACTCTTTAACAGGTTCATCATCAATAACAACAGTAAAAAGCAACTTGGCGTTTTCCCTCATCCGCCCAATATAATCAAAATCTTCTTCAGACGCCGGGTTATATCCACATCTTTTAATAACAAAGTCCAGCACTTTATCTACGGGTGCATCTGGATAACCAAACTCCTTCAAACATTCATCATCAACCAACAATGTCAGTAATTCTTTGATTGATTCTGTTAAAGTCAACTCATTCCAGACAATATTTTCTGTAAGGCTCACTCTGGACGCGGCGTCGGTTGCAGCACCTAGCAGCTGTTGTTGTAGGCGTTTTTTCTCGGCGTTGGCCATAATGTCCTCTAGAACATCTCGATGTCGAGAGCGCATATGTCGCATTAAACAATCCTGGCGTATAAACGCTCTTCCGCAGGTGTCGCAGCTACACGGCGGTTCTTTTCTGTGCGTCAACTGATGGATTTTCAGCGAGGATTTTACAGCGAAGGATTTGTTGCACAAGTCGCATTGAAAAGCTGTAATTAATTTACAATTATTACTGTACTTAATCATTAATTAAATGAATTTCTTACGTTTTTCCCCACTGTGACTTAACATATGCCTAGCAACGTCCTCCTTTCTAAAGAAGGTTTTATCACATTTAGCATTAGGACATGTCAGGGGCTCCGCACCTTCATGCATGAATTTAATATGAGTGGTAAGGCGAAGTTTTCGGTTAAAAGCCCGATTACAATGGGGACAAGTAAACGCATTTTCACCAGTGTGATGGAAAATGTGGGCACGCAGTTGTGATGCTTGTATGAAGGATTTTCCACAAAATTGGCATTGGTGGGGTTTGTCGCCGGTGTGGGTGCGTACGTGGCGATTCAGGGTTTCTTTCGCTGCGAATTTCTTGCCGCACTACAAATTTAAAAAAAATTACAAGGAATAAGTTGAGGAAAAACTAGTTATACCTTGCTGCAGGTGTAAGGCTTTTCTCCAGTGTGCATACGGCGATGCTTCTTCATAGCACCACTTGAAGGGAACTTTTTCTCGCACAAATCACAAGGAAAAGGTTTTTCGCCTAAATAACAACAACAATTAAAATAAATGAGTCTTCCTAAGGGAAATAGCAACTAACCTGTATGAGTTCGCTCATGAATAGCAAGCAACGAATAACCCTGAAACTCCTTCTTGCAAAACTGACAAACAAAGCGCTTCTTCTTTTTAATTTGCCCAGCATGTCCTCGCAAATGCTCAGCTAAGTTGTCCTTACGTGTAAAAAACCTCTGGCAAACCTAAACCAAAACGTATAAAAACCATGATTATTTAAATAATAAAAAATCTTACCCTACAATCGAAGGCTTTCTTAGGCACTCCCATGCAACCCGTTTGTCCGATGTGTCTCTCCAAATGATATTTCCTGGTGAATTCTCGGTTGCAACCCAAACATTTCACCGACTTAATCGGATGAATCCTCATGTGATCAATGAGCTTGTCTTTGGAAGTAAAAGTCTTCTTACACTCGGCGCAATCATACTGGTCTTCATTTACAGGGTGTTCTAAGCTGCAATGGCGATCCAAGCAATTTTGTTGGAGGAACAGCTTATCGCACAGTTCGCATTTGAAATCACCCAACTAAAAATTTTGATAATTTAAAAATTAAAACAGTTTACTTGAGTGATTTTTTTACGTACCGTATGTGCAGAATCTGATGGTTCTCCACAACAAGGACAAAGTTGTAGGGTTAAAGGATCGTCCTGCGAGTCGTCGTCCATGTGTGCAACAGTTATATGCCGTTTAAGCCCCTGAAAAACCACAACAATAGTTTTTACCTAAATTTCTATTGCAAACTTACAGCAGTCGTTTTAAAAACTTTGTTACAGTGGTCACACTCCATAACCTCCTCATCTTTTGTATCGTTTTCGTCTTCAGTCAAATTTTCCTCATACTCTTCCTCTTGGGGATCGTCAACGTACTCCTCCTCGTGTCCCTCGTTAAATTCATCGTCCGTATATTCCCCTTGCTCCTGTTCTTGTTCCTCAATTTGATCAGAAGTGATTTGTTCTTCTTCCACGACGTAATGCTCAGGAATATCTTCTTGCATTTCCTGTTCCTCAAGAAATGCCTCGGAGCTTTCAGCGTCTTCTACTTGTACGCGGGTTGCTCCCTCGGTAAAATCCTCAGTATTTCTATAAATTATATAAATATAGTCGTGTAGTTATTGGTGAATTTAGCAGACTTACTCGATGATGTAAGTGTGGATAACATTGTCCTGCATTGTGTTAATTTGCAGATTTCCATCGGAGTTGTTTTCGGAAAAATCGTTAAACACTATAGGTAAATCCTGCTCCATTGAAATATTTTGTAGTACCACTGTGTGTACCTCGGATTCTTCATGTTTAACTACAGGCTCTTTTTTCACGTTTGTAGCCTCCATTATAAACTGTAACAGGAATCCAACAAATTACACTGCGTCTTCTAATTAAGCACACCGTAAAAATACTTATAATTTAAATTTGAATGTTATTTAGGTTATGTTGTTGACAATAAATGATAATGAAGGCGACTTTCAATGCAAGCTTGTATACAAAGTAGAAAGTCTACAACTAAACACCGTAATCGTGGCCAACACATTGACCTGGTTGAGTTAAAACACAATTATCTAGCACTAAAATACTCGGAATGATTTGGAAATAAAACCGCGAAAATAATTTGCACCCCTAAATACATTTAATAATGATAATAAAGCAACAGTTTACTTACGCCCCTAAAAGTCGACAACCGTTCTATCACAGGAATAAGCAAAATGGAGGAAGACTATTTTCCATATATTTATAACTACTATATTACTGAATGAAAGAGCGTGGCTAGTAGAAAAGGATAAAATAGCGAAATTGTGTAAAAGGCCAAAACTGCGCATGCGAAATACTGAGTAAGTTCGATTCAAGAGATAGCAAGATAAATATGATAGATAAAGATAGCGTATAACGGGCGCGTGCGTGTTATGCAACAGTTACACTTGTCTTTTTACTCTGTCTGACTCATTGTTTGCCACATAAGAGCGTCTGCCTTAGTTGGTTAGATAAACGTGGAAGTTTTATTCGTAACCGGTAATATAGTAGTTCTAAATATATGGGATGTAGCGTCACGGAAGTGACTTGCCATTCAATGTTGCCAATAGTAGAAACGGAAACTTTAATATTAATTCATGGTTGCCAATAAGCAAAACAGGAAAAATTTTATTATTTTCAAAATCAAATGATTGTTGTTAATTCTTAATAGCAAATTCTTTATTTTGTCGATTCTTACCAAAAATAAATATAAATTTCTTCTTTTAATAAATTTGATAATTTTAATCACGTGACTGCTACTATCACCATGGCAACGCTAATATCAACATTCAAATTTGATTATGACTTGACAATTAATTTTTTTCAAATATGTCAGATGATATTAAGCTAGAAGTTGTACAAAAAACCCAAAAACAGCTTGGAAAATATGTGAAAAAGCCAGTTTTAACCGAAAAGCTCCTAAGGAAGCCTCCGTTTCGTTTTCTACATGATGTAATAACGGCTGTAATAAAAGAAACTGGATTTCTGAAAGGTTTATTTACAGAAACCGAACTAAACTCGTCTAATTTTACTGAGAAAGAAGCAAAGGTAGCGTTTTTAAATAAGTTAATCGAAGCAGTGAGTAAGTATATGAAGTACAGAGGAATTTGTTGAGTTTTACAAGTGGATTTATTATAATTACAGAAACAGTATCCAAGTCGGATTTAAAAGTTAGAGCAAACAAAATTGTCGCTGGTTTAGAACCAACAGAGACCAACGTGCTGCTTCAAACTATTGGAAAAGCTTTAGATAGGAAAGTAAACACTACGGAATATGTACAAAAGTATGCAAATGCTGCTGTTGCCCCCGCTAGTGATAAGAAAAAATTGCAGGGTGGCGAGGAGAAAAAGAAATCGAAAACTAGCATTAAAGAAGAAAAATCCACTAAACCAAATGCTGTTATTAAGAGAACAATAAGTAATGAAACTCCTAAATCAACAGACAGAAGTAGTAATAAAGGAAAACATCACAAGGAGTCCAAAGGGAAAGTTAGTAAAGTTGAGAGTAAAACTAAGATAAAAGAAAAGAAAGTTAAGGAAAAGGTACCTGATGAAGCTAATGTGAAAATTGTTGAGTCGCCTAAGGAGGTTAAGAACGAGATTGAGGTACCGTTAGTAGAAATTGAGGTTGATAAACCAAAGGATGAAAAACTTGGAAATATCATAATAGAACAGAAAAATCTCATAGATGAATTGGAAAAAATTCAAACACCATCGCCGCAGGTAGAGGAGACACAAAACACTACCCGGTCTAGTCAAGGAAGTGCCGGTTTAGTACGTCCAAAATCTGCAAGACCAAAAAGTGGGGAGCGAATCAGCAGGCAAATACCAAAAGTTGAAGCTGAAAACAACAAAACCGCGGCTCCGGTAGAAATGAGCAGTACACCATCAGGTGAGATAACTCTTATATATTCCAAATCTAACTTATTTTTCTATTAGCCGCACCTCCGCTACAACGTCCACGAAGCTCCTTGCGCCCTCCCAGCGTTCGCCCTTCAAGCGCCAGACCTGGAGCACCCCGTTTACGACCCGACTCGGCCCTGCCAGTCCACGAGACAGTCACCATGGGCAACATTAACGTTATCGTGGAGAACGTTGACTTGGCAGACGATGAGGAAACGGTTGTGATTCACAACACATCCGATGCGGCTGATGTAGAGGAAATCACAGCTTCTACTATGCCGGATTTGGACATACCATTGGAAAACAAAGGACATTTGGTGGAGCAGATTTTAGAACAAATTCAAGACGGCGAGGTGGATGAATTTAGGAAAAAAGTCGAGATTGAATGGGAGCAAAATGGTAAAAATACTACTAGCTAAAGAAGCTTGGATTTAATTTGAAGGTTTTAGGCGTGAATCAAACTACTAGTAGTAAAGATGTTGTACAGTTACGAGCGCTCATTCAGTCGTTGACGAAAACAGCCAATCCACTCGGGAAGTTGTTGAATTATTTGCATGAAGACGTCGATGCCATGCATGGGGAGCTACAGATGTGGATCAACACAAAGAAACAGTTGCTTATGGAGATTGATAAGCAGAAAAGGTGAGGGGCACCACGGAATTTATTCAAAACTCTCTGTTGACTTTGTGGTATATTTTAGGATGAGTGCAGAATCCAACAAACCTTTATTGGTCCACTTGGAGCAGCTTCAACAAGAAATAAAAAAACAAGAGCAGGAAATTGTTAATGTTCGTAGTAATATACTGAAAAATGACACGAGGATCAAAGAAATATTAAGCAAATAACTTAAACAGTAGCTGCACTGAATAGAAAATCAAATATTTATAAGAAATAGATTTATTAATATTCTAAAATATTGTAACAAAATGTAAAACAAAGAGATAACAAAATACACATAATTTTTATTCAATATTTACATTCAATACTTTTATATAATTTTGTGTAGGCAAACAAATTTATTTTATTTTTAATTATATGATAGCACTGATACCCTTAATATATTTAGTAGATAAATATAATACATCTGAATACTCAATACACTGCTAACAAGGCAAAAGCAAGATAAACTCCTACATAACAAAAATTAGCAGTGAGTTAAAGGTAACGAAGTTAATAATTGCACTGGCTCTGTAATCAAACAAATAAATTAACCAGATATTTCATAAAAACTGTAGTGCTGATAGTCTGTTATGCGCGGAAGACTCCGACGTAAATACACAAAACCCCAATAAAAAAACTTTAAAGAAACAAAAACAATTAGCTGATAAGTCCATCAGATTGAAATAAACAATTTTTTCTTAGGTTAACGAGATTATCGATGCGCTACAATTCGAATAATTCGTCTTGTTGTTTCTCGTGGTGTTGCAAGGAAGTTTTAACTTTTTTACCTTGCTGGACTACAACGGCGTGTGGGGGGGAATATAAATCACTTGAACTATTATTGTTTACCATTTGCTTCATGCGGGAGGATGGTTTTCGTCTGGTGCTGTCGCTGTCTAAACCGGTGGCAAAACTAAGAGAAAATATTTTTAATACTAGAATTAATTTATTTACACGATGATATCGATTTTATCAGGTCAAAGGCATCAAATCACGTAAATCAGATAAACTTGTGATGTTTACAATGTATTTTATTATCAATCATTTTACGACTTTCTTTATCGTTTACCCAGTTTTGTAAAAATTACATCATTTGCATCATATTTAATGCGATTACTAATCAAAATACTGAAAGCTTGCTTGGAAAAAACCCTAACAGATAAATTGTGTTTCTGTAGATAACTTTTCTAACTTTTTACTTTCTTATACGAAGTAATAAGAAAGTAGTAATCGTAATTTTTTTCGACTTCGAGATTTTGATGGATTCACACGTTTTGAGGACTCCTGAATCCATTTTGACCATTTTCGCCATTATGTCTGTCTCTATCCACGATAACTCAAAAACGACTTATCGGATTTGATTCAAATTTCATATTTAAAAGTTTGAACAAAATTGTGGGTGCCACATTAAATGTTTTTCATCTAGCACCAACACAAGTGGCACTTATCTGAAGACATTTTTAGATTTTTTACGAATATCTTGAAAAATAAACAATTTATCAGATTTTTTTATCCTTTAACATTGATTTAGAATTGAATTTTGAACATATTTTGTTTGAAACTTTTTTTTAAATTCCGTCAAAAAAATTTCAAAAAAAAAATAAAACAGTAATTTTAGTCGTAAAATTCGGTTATAATGAGTGGGACAAGGACAGATTTATGCGTATTGCAATAAGTGCGAGAGAGACTTCCGAAAATTATTTGAAAATTGCTGGAAACGCTCAAAATTTAAACACAATTTTTACAAGAAATTTAACTTAATTTCTTTAGGAAAAGCAATTGTGGTACTATCCGTAGGTATAAGAAAGTCACGTGTTGGTACATCAGATATTTTACTTAAACAACTAGGGGCTCCTTCTAATAACTTACTCGCTATGGTTTCTGGTCTTCTTTATATCTTCTTTGGTACACGCGATAGCTGCATCAATTTTACTCAGGAAGTCACTGATATTGTCATCATCGAAACTACTTCGACTGGTACTGCTACGCGAACATGTTTGTGTAGGACTTACAACTGGTGTCGATTGTGTGCTATTCAAAGGCGTACTGCTGGAACTACTTTCAGTGCTTGGTATTAAAAGATATTCTTTAACGAAAATACTTTCCGACGCCCACAGTCGGTTGGCTCTACGAATTTGTTCTATCTGTCAACAATAAGATATTTTATGGTTTTTTCCAATGGAATAAAATCGATTTACTTACTGTTACGTTGTATTTCAGTGCAATCCCCTGTAGGGTATCCGAGTGACTAACATAATGTTTAAGGTAATTCTCATTACGCGTTACATGTTTACTAGTACTTCCGTATTTTTTAAGAGATCTAGCTGAGTCTCTAATTGATAATTTCTCATACGCTCCTCTGTCCATTGTGCTCAACATTTATCTGTAATAAAATAAGTGATTAGCCTAATGATCCACTGAACTAAATTCTGTGTTTATAACTTTACTACCATTTGTCTGATACGGAATTTATTCTGTCTAGAGATGAAGGACACTACTTTACTATGTATGTTATCACATTAAAAATCACATTACTATAAAGATAAATTATTATTTATAACGAAAAGTTCAATAATGAATGACAGCAACTGTCAAAAGTTCAGTAACTTGTGACTTTCGTTGTAGTGGTGGTAATGACAATGCGTTCCAAAACACTACGCATTGGTTTCGTTATATTAATATTAATTAAATGAGCTCAACAACTAAAAAATCAGTATGAATAAAAGTTAAACATGACTACATGAATAAACTCGATAAACATTCAAAATTAACATTTATTATTTTAGTATTTTCGATCGTAAGCGTTGGTGCCCCTAAGTTTGTTTAAGTTGGTATTAAAATTGACAGTGGGACAATAATCTTCATTTGTGTACTCGACTTGAGCTAGTAGATTTGTACTTATAATTGTTTAGTTTTCCCTGTTAATTTAGAAATAATCTCAACGGTGTTCTAAAATTCCAGACACAAAATGTCGTACCAATTATACAGAAACACAACTCTAGGGCACACGTTACAAGAAAGTTTGGACGAGCTAATACAGGTACATATCACTTATCTTCCCTAAATTTACTCACATGTTCTACTATTCCATTACAGACATTTTACGGATTTCTTTCTTTTACAGTATGGTCAAATCACGCCACAATTAGCCTGCAAAGTATTACTACAGTTCGACAAATCCATAAACCAAACATTGGCCACGAGAGTGAAATCTAGATTAACTTTTAAAGCTGGAAAATTAAATACTTACAGATTTTGTGATAACGTTTGGACCTTTATGCTTAACGATGTAGAGTTCAGGGAAGTTCAAGAGGTTACCAAGATAGACAAAGTTAAAATTGTAGCATGTGATGGCAAAAGTAAGTGCACGTTTACGGTGCTGTGTGCATTTATTTATTATGGCGTTTTTAGATGTTGGCGAGGAAGGCAGTTCGAAGAAATAGAAAATAAACCACGTTTTTGTCTGTACTATGTACAGTTGTTTTGTAAATATATTAGATTTTATATAATATAATAATATTCTGCTTGTTTTTGGATTCGTACAATGGAAGTTCTACTTAAATACCTGGCGAATAATACAACACGATGTGTATCAATCCAAGAATTTGGCTATTTTCTTTGTTACTTCGTATGATTAGACTGAAACTTGGTTTGGGATGTTTGTACCAAACCAACGCGTGAAATGTGCTTTTAATTTGTTTATTATTAAGAATATATAACGTAAGAAGTGGCAGAAGTTTTATTTACCCTTGATGTATTTAAATTTAATTTAAACTAAAAATAAATTATAAACATAACCTCATTTTTGAACATTGAAATGCATGTAAACTAACTGGAAAGGACTCGACCATGCGCTTGAAGCAGGCAAACTGTGTCAGGGGCAGTGACAGAGATGGAACGATACTGTAGGGTATCTATTTCTGTTCCACACGTATAAGTAAATGGCATTACATGAGTGGTTTAATTGCTTTTTTTTGACGGAATTTCAAAAAAAAGTTCAAACAAAATTTAATTCTAAATCAATGTTAAAGAATAAAAAATCTCGTAAATTGTTTATTTTTCAAGATATTCCTAAAAAACCTAAAAATGTCTTCAGGTAAGTACCACTTGTGTTTGTGCTAGATGAAAAAGATTTAATGTGGCACCCACAATTTTGTTCAAACTCTTAAATATGAAATTTGAATCTAATCCGATAAGTCGTTTTTGAGTTATCGTGAATACAGAGAGACAGACAGTCAATATTCAAACGAGTTAGAAAGAGATAGCAACCCTACACTCTTGAGGGTTGCCTAACAATCAAATTTGCCTCACTTTCAAGCTATTGCGCGTCCATTCCAGTTAGTTTATATGTATTTCATTGTTTTTGAAATCAACATAACCTAAAACAACAAGTTGAAGAGTGTGTTTTGGTTTAAAAACCATAATGCCTAATTGGAATAACAGTCGTACGCCTTGGTTTAAACGAAACCAGCCCAAAACTCCTGAAAATCTCGAACCAAGTATTTTAAATTCATTTTCCTTCCAAGGTCTGCACGGTTTCAAATTATACTTTTACGACGAAGGTACGTTAAATACCACTACATTACCACAACAATTAACGGTTTTTTCTAGATACAACGGACATAGCTAAAGTCCTTAAAAATGCGGGTACTTTCTACGAATTCATCGAGAACAACACAGCAACTTTCGATTTTCCGCAAATTGAAAAGTACAAAATGTTCACTGTGGACTACAAAACTATCACAACTATGGACGAAATCCTCATCCACTGGGTGGATTTTAAAGAGGAATTAGTGAATAACACAGAGTACTGTTTGAACTGCATGGGACTAGCCATGCATCAATTTATAGTCACAAAGGATATGGAAAAGGAAAATGTAACAAACGTCGATGAAGTCATCGACAAATACAAAGTGATTAGAGCGAGAATTGTAAACTACGAGCCGTTTTTACAGCTGAAGGATTTAAAAGTGAATTACTATGGTAGGCAAACTTAATATTAAATCCTGTCACAAATATTTATGGCTTGCTTTCCAGGCAAATTAATTTCCATTAAAGGCACTGTAATCAAAGCTAGTGATATTAAGATCGTAGCCGCATGCTTGGCATTTACTTGCAGTAATTGTACTGGGACGCAGATGGTAAAGCAAATGGATGGTGTATTTACATACCCCAAGAATTGCCCCACGAAAAATTGCAAGGCACAAACGAATTTCACTCCTTTATTCTCGTCTAATTTTACGAGGACAGACACTTGGCAGATGGTGAAAGCCCAGGAATTAATCGGAAATGATCAGGTGATAATTAACAAAATTTTACTTCGGGGGTTGTTACTTTCATTTATTTATTTTCAAGTATGAGCAAGGCAGAATTCCAAGGACTCTAGACTGCGAGTTAAGGGAAGATTTGGTTAGATCTTGCATTCCAGGCGACGATGTTACAATCACCGGTGTAGTTAAAGTATCTACTTAAACCCGTTTTCTTCTTTCACTCGCTTTACCCCAAAATTTTAGGTACAAAACGCGAATAATTCTAGTTATAACAAACAGCAACAGTCGTCTGTATTTTCCATGTACTTAGACACAATTTTCCTTGTAAATAATAAATATCAGTCAGGAAGCACTTGCGATAGGATAATTTTCAACACGAAAGATTATTACGCTATTCAAGTAAGTACGTTAAAAAACCGCATATTTTCTCGAGTTACCAAGAAATTTCCAGCAAATCCACGCAGAACCCCTGCTGTTCCGTTTTCTAGTCCAATCACTTTGCCCTAATATTTACGGACACGAAATAGTCAAAGCTGGTTTGGTTTTGGCGCTTTTTGGTGGCACCAAAACTGAGCAGGCAAGCCGAAGGACGGAATCGCATGTACTTATGGTAGGCGATCCAGGTCTGGGGAAAAGCCAAATGTTGCAAGCCTGTTCTAATGTAGCCCCTCGAGGTAATAACTAATTTATAATATTTTTATTTAATTTTTAAAAGGCGTTTATGTTTGTGGAAACACGAGCACTGTTTCTGGTTTAACTGTCACGATGACTCGAGAAGCTGGTGGGGAATATTCTTTAGAAGCTGGGGCGCTTATGCTTGCAGATCAAGGGTGTTGCTGTATAGACGAGTTTGATAAAATGCCTACACAACATGCGGTAATAAAATCTAAATTATAGGTAACCAATATTGTAAGGTTATTTAATTTAGTGCCTTTTGGAAGCGATGGAACAGCAAACCATCAGCATAGCCAAAGCCGGAATTGTTTGTGTATTCCCCACAAGAACCACGATTTTAGCCGCTGCTAATCCAGCCGGGGGCCACTACGATAAATCCAAAACAATAGCTGAAAATTTGAAGTTGAGTTCACCGATGTTGTCACGTTTTGATCTTTGCTTCATTTTGCTGGACAGACCCAACAGGGTAAACAAAGCAAAGCATGCGTTTATTTCCAGATTATTACTAAAAACAAATTTTAGGAATTGGATACACTTTTATCCAAACACGTTTTCGACATGCACTCAGGCAGGAAGCTAAACAACTTGTCGTCTAGGAATTCGTTACCAACTACCAGCGAAGTGGAGAATCTTCGGTATGCGTAAAGAACTACTAAGTATTCAGTTTTTACTTTGTTATAGTAAGTAATGAGAAAGTATAGTAATAATCATTTTTTTCGACGTCGAGATTTTGATGGATTTATTTTGACCATTTTCGCAATATCTTGAAAAGGCAATAATTTACGAAATTTTTTATTCTTTAACATTGGTTTAGAATGAAATTTTGAACGTATTTTATTTGAACTTTTTTTGAAATTCCGTCAAAAAAATTCCAAAAAAATAAAACATATTTTTTTGTCGTAAAATTCGGTTATAATGAGTGGGACAAGGACAGATTTATGCGTATTGCAATAAGTGCGACAAAGACTTCCGAAAACTATTTGAAAATTGCTGGAAAAACTCACATTTTAAACACGACTTTTACAGGAAATTTAATTTAATTTCCATGTGGTTTAATAAAAAACCTACGAAAGATTCTAAATACATCGACTTTAGGAAAAGTAATTTCCAAGCACATTTTTTTGTCCTAAAATTCGGTTGTAATGAGTGGGACAAGGACAGACTTATGCCTACTACAATAAGTGCGACAGAAACTACCGAAAACTATTTGAAAATTGCCTGAAATCGCTCAAAATTTAAAGATGATTTTTACAGGAAGTTTAACTTAATTTCTTTAGAAAAAGTAATTTTATTGTAGTAGTATATCGCATCGTATAAGAAACTCATGTGTCGGACACATCAGATATTTTATTTTAGGGAGCGTTTAATGCTGAAGCAAAACGAGTCTCTAGATTTGCTTCCACATGAATTATTCAGAAAATACATCGCCTATGCTCAGAAATACGTCCATCCAAAGCTGACCGATGCTGCTAAAACCGTCCTGAAAAACTACTATTTATTTTTGAGGAAGCAGTTCCAAAACGGGGATTGCACGCCGGTTACCCCGCGACAACTAATCTCTTTGATAAGACTTACACAGGTTTGGATACACTGACTTAATAGACACTTAATATCTATTTAATTTTGCCAGGCTAGAGCTAAAGCTGAACTAAGAGAAGACGCCACAGAATCCGACGCTTTAGAGGTAGTGGAAATCATGAAGCACAGTTTGATCGACGTTTTCACAGACGAAGCTGGCGTGTTGGATACGACGAGATCGCAAAACGGCTGTGGAATGAGCACAAAGAACCAGGTGCGTTTCCCTTTCGATTCCTCTGTTATAAATTATTTTGTACCTTCGTAGGTAATGAAATTATTAAACTTACTTCAACGGAAATCGGAAGCTGAAACCAAGTCAATATTCACCACGAATGAAATTAAGGAGCTAAGTGGACAAGTTGGGATAAGCAGTCAGAAGTTTTACGGAGTTTTGCAGAGTTTAAACATTCAAGGGTTTTTGTTAAATAAGGGACAAAACAGGTATCAATTGGTGACTGCGTATTTGTAGTACATAATTCGTTGGAAATAAAACTGTTTCATTTATAGCGTAAGTGTATATTTACAATCAATATAAAATATAATCCATTCCCTTGTATCCTACCAAGAATAAGCCAACAGCTTATGTTACAAATATAAAATCGCTCAACAACTTCCAACGTTGGCTGAACTGGTTTTAATCATTTTGACAAAAATTACATTAATATAACAATATAATTACGTGAGAAATTTATTATAGGTTATTATTATAAAATACTGTAGTAGCACACTAATTAGGCCAAGATTGAAGGAATTTTCTTTAGTTAAATCTACTGGTCTATTTTAATTACTCTATTGTCGTCATTTTTATATAAAAATTAGTAATAACAATGTTTTGCCGATCAATTCCGTCAACAGACAAAGATTTGTTCAAAATTAATAATTTAGAGCTGTTTATTTATATTACTAAGCGTGATATTCCTAAAATAGTCTTTTGGCTTTTTCCTACATGAAGCCAACAACGCCGTCAACTTCATTCTTACTTAAAGCTTACGTTATGTGCAGATCGCATCTTTCAGGGTGTCCCTGATAAAGTGGGAAATCGGATTCAGATAGGGCATGAAAAAATAAGATGACAAGTTACTATAAAAATTTTTCCTACGAAGATATATAGCCCTGAAGAGCGTCGCTGGAAATCGTTTTTTTAATAACTTTTAAAGTACTTAATAGAATTTTATAAAAAGTTAATATGATGGACACTACTAAGGACCTCTTGAAAGTCCTTGACACATATCTAGCTTGTTTAGTTTACCAAGGGCAGACTAAGCTTTACAACTTGATGCTTAAACTTTTAACACCCTGTGTGAAAAAGACTTAAAACAACAAAATCTGGTAGCTTGAACCTTAGACTAAAGAAAAGCTACTCTTGTTTATTGTCGATAAAGTGGACCGTTTTCGAGAAAATAAATAATAAACGAATTCATGTTTTATTGTCATTAACAAAAAAAATTCAAAATTTAAAAAACGCCTGTAGGAAAAATTTTTATAGGAACTTGTCATCTTATTTTTCATGCCCTATCTGAATCCCAGAGTTTCCCACTTTTTCCGGGACACCCTGTATAATATAAATAATTATCAATCGTTCTGGTATAAAATATGAAAATGTTCCCTTTTATCCGAAATATAAAACTAAATTGGAAATGCCTAAATAGCTTGCACTTCTTAATAATAATATAATTGAGATTGGAATTTTTTTATTTGAAATAATTGAGTATATGTGTCAAGCTTATATTTTATATAAATGCGCTTAGAGCTGTTGATATCGTCCATTTGCTCAAGGAAAACCAACTGGAAGACTTATATCAAAGAACAAATTTATTGCCCAGCTCATAAATATTGCTGAGAAATTATTGGAAGTGTTCAAAATAAAATAAGATGTATGGAAGATACCAACTAGCTCTTGTTGTAAACTTACTACATTACACAACCAATATAATAGTATGGTTTTGAGTATTTTTTCATAACAATTATATTCGAACAAAATATAAAGAAAACTAAAATTGTATTTTTGTGTTTGTTGTGCTTAAAAGGCAAGGAAAACAATCTAACCTACTTGGTTTCAAAAATACAATTTCAGAACACATGCAGTGATATGACTATAAATATTTATATCTTTAATATACCAAAAAAAAAAAAATAATAAAATAAATATATTATGTAAATCTAAATATTTGTAAAAATAAATAAGTACCTATTTTATATATTATTATCTACGCATCAGATCTGAGAAATGTGATGACAAAATAAACTGTTGCAATATCAAAAAATAAGTATAACCGATCACAACCATTCAAACTAAAAACTTTTGCGCTGTTTTTTAAATATTTTATAGGAAACTTTGAGCTACCTCACGTCTTGACACCACGAAGGCACTTCTTGACATTGTGGAGCCAACCTTTATCTGGTCATAGATCCGAGCGGTAACGCTCCCACCGCGCATCATCCGATTCATGCGTTAAATAACGAACACCAATCTGGTTTTCTAAAACTCGTAAATCGCACCACGTCTGATAATCCTGAAAAATCAAACTAATTACGGAAATTTGTCTTGGTAATTATATTATTACCTGTAACCAAATATGCGACAAGGATTTATCGACGGTGTAGCGCTTCCTCTGCTTGACTTGGAGCAAGTTATTAATTAAATCAATAGCTGAAATTACAACATTAAACTACAGTTTTTGCGTTGTGAAAAACCACTAACCATCCGATGAAATTTCCTTCCAAGGATTTGGTGGATACATAAACGCCGCGTTTTGTATCTGCTCGTTTATATCCTCGTCCTCGTTAAATGGGAATGTACCACTAAGACTAACGTAGACAATCACGCCTACACTCCACATGTCCAGCGATCTGTTGTAGCCTTTATTTCTTAAAACCTCGGGAGCTACAACGGAAAATTAGTTGAGTGCTCCTAGAGAACTTGGAGGTCTTACCCAAGTATGCCGGAGTGCCCACCACGGATCTTCTGAAGGATTTCTCACCGATAATCCGCGCAAAACCAAAATCACATAGTTTCACCTGAGGGTATTCCGCATCGGAGCTTAATAAGACATTTTCTGGTTTTAAATCACAGTGCACTATATTCTTGCTGTGCAAATGCTTCAAGGCGACAAGAATCTAACAATTATCATAATAATTAACCATATAATAACAGATTTATATTATTATATTATATACCGACCTGTGTTATAAGAAACTTGGTTACCCTTTCAGTTAACCTCCCCTTTTCATGCGACAAAATCATCTCCAACATATCACCTTTCAGCTTTTCCATCACCACAAAGATCCTCTCGGGTGTCTCAAACATCCTCTCAAGATTAACAACACCTGGATGGGAAAGGTTCTGTAGAATTGCCACTTCGTTCTTCAGCTGGGCTTCTTGTTTTGTTGGAAATCTCAGTTTGTCTATGACCTAAAACCCAACTAGTAGACAAGTAAACTAGACAACTACTCGAGTTATACTTTAATAGCTACAGGGCGTGCAGTTTTCCTATGAACACCACCGTACACAATACCAAATTGTCCTGATCCTAGAACCTCGTCAGGATAAATTTGGTATATGTGACTCATGTCTGTGACGTTCTCCTCACTAACAGACGTTTCCTCCGGTTCTAAAACAAGCTTTTGTACTGCGTTTCTTGGCGGTATTTCAGGACTTACTGGCGTTGTTTGTGACAGGTAATATTGCTTGGCGAATGGAAGTTTCCCAACTTTTGGCAAGATAGGCACCAACTCCACTGTCGGGTGGTGGTAAATTAACTGTGTTACCATCTTTCAAATCGTGCAACGGATCTTGACCAACGAAATAATCAACATTGGCGGTTCGGATTTCGAAGCAGTGCATCACTTCTACAAAATACAGTAGAAAAATTCACACTACCAAAATGAGCTTTTTTTACCTCCTTGTTTTATTCTAGCTGAGTCAATAGCCAATATTTCCAGTAGTGGTATTTCTTTATAGTATTTTGAGCTTTGGTCACTTTGGAATAAAACTATTGACTTCGTGTCTAACCGCCAGAAGTGTCTTCGTATCTAACATAAGAAAAATTTAGTCTTTGTTTCTATTTATATAAACTGCGAGTTACCATACGATCCTTGTTGGTAAAATGCACCAACCAGCCTTCCTTAATAACTTTGGAGCCTCTTCGTTTGGTGTGTTTGACTGATTGCACGATTCGTTGTAGAGGAATGTTGGCACTAGGAGATGATGAAGTACTACAACTGGGAAATTAATTAATACCAAATAATTATTACAGTTAGTTAAATTACATGGAAGGAGTTAAATCGTTGTCATCATCGTGCACTGGTATTACTTCTAGATACTTGTTAGCACCATTTTCTCTAACGCAGTCGCTTTCTTGGTCATCCTCTGTTAAGGTACAATTATATTGACTGTCATTGCTGGCTGAGCTTTCCGCATATTCATAATTTCCTACAACAACAGAATCTAACAGGTTCTTATGGAAATTTATGGTAGTCTCCTGCTACCTGCGCCATCCTTTGGAAGTTCTCCAGTACAGTCTTTGGGCACTTTGTCAATGCACTTTTTGTGAGCATTATAATTGCAATCTTTACATTGTAAACCCTGCTTGAATAAGCCTTTTAAGAGCTTTTTACAGTGCTGGCAAACGGTGGGTCTTGTATAAGTGTGCAGGACGAAAGTGTGTGGTATTCGCACCCTGCCCGACATTTCTTTTTCTATCCATACTGGACGACCGCCCAACGAAGGGGATCGATTGTGCACCTGAAACTAAGAAAATGCTTCAAGGGAAGGGTTTTTATAATTTTTTTGCTGTAGGTAATTTGTGTGGAAGATTTTTGTCTATATAAAATATTGAATGGTAATAAAGGTTTTCGAATAAAACAAAATTAAACTTCAAAAATAAATATATTTAGTAAATGAATATAAAAAAATCGATATACTTATTAATAAATAAAATATACAAAAAATGTATTTATAAAAACTGTTTTAACATTATATCGAAAACCTCCACCAAAACATAACTATAAAAAATAATACTACTGGACGGAATGTAATGTACTATTTAAAACAACATAATCGTCACATTAACACCTACACAAATACAAAACAAAGCCAATAATTACTCGTTTATGTTAACACCAGTAAAAAAATTAGTAAATCTTACCAAGCCACTGTCTTCAGTTTGCGTAGAACTACCCGAAATTAACGACGAGTTGGACCCACCAGAAGGACTACGCGGTACTTGTAAATTAGTCGAACGTCTTCTATGCTTATCATCCAACAAAGTATACGAACAATTATTCGGCACTTTTACCACACAACGCTTGTGGTAGTTTTGGCCGCAACCTAAACAAAGCAACTTTAATACAGGTAATTTAAGGCGAAATTTACCCACCATCGCATTTGAGACCCTGCCGCACTAATCCAAACAACATCTCGCCACAAAAATCGCAAAAAGTTGGAATTTTATACGAGTGAACTGAGAGAGCATGCGGTTTAACTATAGTAATATCTGGGGCAGAAGCTGATGACGGTACTGTAAAAATAATATAAGTGTCGATTTTTCCACTTTAACACTAACACTACCTTTGCCTGTTAAAACTATTTCCACCAAGGTTTCGTCGCCTACCTCCGAGGCTGAGTTAATAAACTGAAGTATGTTGTTGGATTTGTATTCGTGTTTAAACAGCAACAGACGGTCCTCCAGTCTGGTAATCCCATGATCTGGTATCTAAAACCAATTTAGTTAAGACAGCTTGGGGGATTATTGTGTTTTTACCTTAGAATTGAGAAAATCGCAGGCGAGATTCTTAATAGTTTTGAGATTCAATGACGACTGTGGAACAGTAACAGCATCTCTGATTAAACCGAACTGAAACAAAAATGTGACTTCTGCCCCCTGTTCTTCCATTTCGCTTGCTTATACGTAATCTACAACACATTTCACATGTTAAGTTAAAACTATGCGACAACGACATTTTTCGACATGATTGTAGGTAGTACCGTTAGGATTTTCGACGAGGCGGATAAATTATAAAATTGTACTTACACATACGTAAATTATTTATTGAAAATGCGAATGGGTTGGTCGTTTATTAGCTGATGGTAATACGGCCGGTTTAGGTGGTTTAATCAAGAAAACATTTAATTTCAGAAAAAACACGAAATGACGTATAAACATGACATGTTGACAATTGACAAATCGACCTTTTTGACAGCTAGTGTGAAGTTAGCATGGAAAGGTTGGTACAACTGTGAGTGTGATGGCTCGTCACATAAAGAAGCGCAACCTAATACTTTGAATTGGCAACCAAACGCAAGCGACATCTGTCGGTTAGTTGATAAGCTAAAGTTTTAGCGGGACGTTTGAATAATCGTCCTTACCAGGATTTTCATTTTTCATTTCAAATTTTTAGTAATTTGGTGTTTTTAAGAACTTAATAGCATAAAATTTTTGTTATTAAGTACAGGATTGACTAAAATAATTATTTATGCAAAAAGTTTATAGAAATTGTTATTGCCTAGTTTAGTAGTTTAGTTAAGATAAAATTATCCTTGAGTTAAAAAAACTCCGTGTGTTCCATACATTAAAAAATAATTTTAACTGAATGACGACCAACACATAAAAAAGACATTTAATACTCGTTTGGTCGGTTATTGATACATTAATATTCCATTGATGACTGCTGGTCCTAATATGGTACACAATCTTAAACGAAACATGGCAAATAAATTACACGATGTGGCCGTATACTTTTGGACCAGTTCCTATATTTAAAACTCCGTACAGGACAAAGCTAGTGGCGATAGTGAAGGCGTTCGTCAGTTGCGCGTTCAAGCATGAATTTCCGCTTCAGAGGAAAACAGGAATAAAAATTACGACTTCTTCTTTTTTTTTGTTAAATTGCTTTTCAAAGGTTGGTGTGATCAAGGAAACACAATACTGACGTGTGCTCCTGAACACTTTTCCTTGTAATACCACTTTTATGGCGTCATCAATATTAGATTAGCTGAATTCCTGTCATACAAAGCGCTGAAAGTTATTGTATATTCGCGTATTAACGCTATTCTCGCATGCAAATGCTGCCAGCCAGCCTGGGTGTAAATATAAGGTTTGACACACGTTTGTTATTTATATTAATTTGTGCATGTGTAGTACGGCTGGATCTCAAAACATGGAAAAGTTCCCAGCGAATCAATTTGATAAAGCTGTATTTAATTTGTGGTGTGAGCTATAGGCACAATAATTATAGCAATATCGAACTAGAAGGATAATGTTTAACTTGTAAAGTTTTTAGGTACCTAAATAAATATTTTATACTTTGGAAAGACAACTTTTCTATTTACAATTAATTTAAGACCACCAACAAATTTAATACCGGCGCATCCGCCAATTTTCCTAAACAAATCCCCATTTTTTAAAATTAATTTGTCGAGACGCAAACTCTACCCACAATTAAATTAGTCTTTAGCTGGTTTGTTTTTATAGACGTGTGGTAAAATGAAATTAATTACTTGAAATTAAATCGGACAGGGAAACTTTAATTGAAGTTTTATTTGCACCCTAATTCCATAAACTTAAACACAGCAAATGTTGCTGAAGAGTTTTCAAGATTGGGACAAAATATGTGGAAATCCTGACAGCTGCAGGCTGTTCTATGGTCCATTGGACAAAATCGCTATTTGGAGTATCAGTGTAGAATTTTTATAAGTGAAGAATCGCTACTATATAGGTACAGAAAAATGAACATTTTAATCCTAATGCAAGCTTTTATTAATAATAAATTTCCTATATGGAACATTAAAAGCTTTTTTTCTTTAAAACTTCAACTTTTCGATTAGTTTCTCTTGCTACTTACATTAAAAATTACCTTGATGGGTGTTCATCAGTGGAAGTGCGGAAAATTATGCATGAAAAGCCAATTGAAGAAAATCAATAGTAATTCTTTAAGATGCGAAGATTGTGTGGTGATTGCCAGTCTATCCAAGGTAGGTAACCTGATTTCAATTCAAATCAATAAAACTGGCAATTTTCAAGTTGATTGAAAAGTTTTGAAAAACACTTTTTCATGAACTCCCTTTTATATAACAGAGATTATTTTTAGAGAAGTGATTTGTGTAATTCTGAAAATAAATTAGAAGCTCTCAGTATCTATAAAATAATTCCATCATGAGAGACTCCACAACAAATAGCTAGATTTCGTTTTTTTCACTAAAATACTCCATTATAGAGGTTTCACTGAAAGCAATTGATATTGATCGAGGTTGATTAAAAGCACAATTGCCTCGTCCATCCCCTAAAAACATTTTGTAAAGATTTGTTTCACAGTTCACATAATAGAAAATCTACTTAACTATAAACGAATTGTTTACTTGAACACTTCCTGAAAAAATTCAGCATATCGTTGAAAGTTTCCATTCAAGAAAATTCCTATGGAATAACATTTCCTGTTCATGTACAAAATGAATTTACGCTTGTGAACCACTTTGATAATTTGATAAATTTAAACTGCACAGCATTTCAAGCTTGTGATATTTTGTGAGATGGGGTGTTTTATAAAATATCACAAAAACTTCTGTTAGAGCAAATTCTATTAGTAAGTTTTTAAAAGAAGTTTAACACGGAACTATAGTTTATGTAGTTTCTTTTGCGCTTTAAAAATAATAGCCCAAGTTTTCAGGAAAAGGTAAATATTTTTTGCACCTCACAACTTTTTCAGTTATTAGTTTAATTTCTAAAACATCAAACTTAACTAGCTGAATTAGGAAAACTAAACATTTTATTTACATTGTCATCACGAATTTCTTCTGCAAACATTCCCCATTTTGAATTTTATATCAAGCACTTGAAATTCCACTACAACAAACATAGTTATAAAGAACGTCATTTTGTGTCAGTTTATTTGGTATGCAGAGTATTCCCAGCAATGCAAGAACGTGTCCAGTGTCATTTTAAGTTCGGTAACGGTTGCGCTGAAATACCCCACGACATCCTCATTTCAGGAAAACCCAGTCGGATCTTCACGCAAAGATGGTATATGTAGTAGAATGAGAATGAAACAAGCAAAGATTAACTATTAGCAAAGTATATGAGAGAGGGAAAGTTATTAACATTAATATATAGCCCTGTCGTAAAAATCTTGTTACAAAACAGAGTTTATAGGGTTCGCTCTGTGTAAGGTATATACGTAGTTATCCATCTTTGTTTTATATATTATGAATTACGAAGGTATATTTTACAGGATGGCCCTGGGGTTTTTGTTCCCTTACGCTTAAGTAGTTGCTGTAATTGTAATCTTTCTCCCAGTTAATTAATTAACAATATACAGGGCCACGCACCTTTGCTCTTAAACCACTATTTTATGTACTTAGCTGCGCAGTTATAAAGATGAAGGTCAGAAACACTTTGGATAATAAAAACTTTGGCTAAAACTCTAAAAACTGAAATACGGCAAAAAATTGACTCTACACAATTTTTAATCTTTATACCCAGGAGTACATATTTAATAGTTTTAATCCACCGATATAATGCGTATAAGTCGACATTTATGCGATAATCAATATTTGTCCACAAAAACACTGATTTTTTACTACATTAACTTAACTGTATTACATCGCCGCCGGTTTCCATTAGGAAAATTTCCATCTATGCTTGTTTTAACCCCACGCATGTATATATGTATGATGGATATTCCATAATTCAAATAAAATATTTGGACAGGACCGTAACAGCACGCTTCGTAGCCCACTAAATAGTGAAGGGAATTTTTAATATGCGTTTTTATGTAGGACTGTAGCCAGACTGTCTTTTTACTAAATTTTAGTACACAGTTAGTAGAAGCATTTTCATTAATTAATGTAAAAATAAGTGCACCGCATTTGTATTTTGAAGGGCATTTTCTGACAACCCATCGGAAAACCCCTATATATAATATTTTTTATTAGAATCACTAACTGAACAATCCTATATCAATGTTTGCTGACTGGAAAAATTAGTAACAAAAAAATTCACTAGCTCCCGCACTAATAAATTTGCTGAAACTTTTTATAAAATACTGAAACAACTATCAACAAATTGAACTTTGTGTTATACCCTTTTCCATCACACACATTTCAAGTGTGTTTATTAAACGTCAAAGTACCGCTGGGAAGATTGATTTACTGCTGACAAGTCCATATTGAAAGTGTTGAATGAATCTACTCGTATCTATAATCGCCCGTTTTATTCCAACTCCCGTTTTTGTTAATAATGATAATAATAACAAAGAGTGATGTGTTCCAGACACCCAGACGCTAGTTTAAATTTTCAGTATTGGGGTCGCTAGCCTAAAGTAGAAAACTCTGTAGAAAATAAACACTTAAATTATTTATAAGACTCCATAATATGTTTACGGTGAAAGCATCATTAGTACTTTTGAAACATGTGCAGCGTGGTGCATAAACTAGATGGTACAACACAACATGTGAGTGAGCTAAAACATAAGTTAGTCGAGTAGTTAATATTATATAGCTCAAGCAAGTATTTATAAATTCTAATTAGAGACATAAATTTGCTTTTTTAATTTGGGGATTATTCTAGCCTCTCTCACTCATATGTACCTACATATATTTTAATTTAATTTTAGCTATTATAAAATATAAGTAATTACTGTGTTTGACATAGTGGAAAATAATTTCGGTGTGAAAATAGATTGACGGCCGCATGAAAAATTGTTTACATTAGGCTTCCAAGAATGCTGCTTTTTAAACTAGTGCACGTTATATTTACTTGCTACTTAGACATGATACAGTTTATCATAAAAAACCTTTCATCGCGCCGACAAAAATGCCCAAACAACTCGTTGTGAGAAATTAATTAAATGGCTGCCATAAATTCTAGTTGCACAATTATTGAGAGGCTATGCAATTTTATTAATGTGCATATTCTTCAGTTATGTATGCATATTCATCAGCACATAATTGAACTAATTAAATTGCAAATGAATAATTATATTGCGAAATGTGAATTGAGAGAAACTTCTAACACCACAATACCAAACACATCATAATAATTGTGGTATGATGGGAAATAAAATTGTTGTATCAGAATACAACACAATTTATTTCAGAATTCAGATCATATTTACATAAAGTTGTGCTTGAAAATGTTTTAAACCCCTTTTGTCTGAACTTAGTCTCGTTCTCCAGTTCTAGTTTAGCTAATTTATTACCTTTTTGTATATAATATCCTCTCGCCTTGGAGGAGTACGCGCAAACCCATTAGCAAACTCCCAACTATAATTTCTTACAGCCCAGCTATTGTGGCTCAAATTTTCTCATACAGCACACATTACAAACTTATATATTATTACACCCACTTATATTATCCTGTGTGCATGACATTTAACCAGAAAAAATCACTCGACTCCTCGGGATGATAAATAAGTAGACTAATGTTCAATTTTGAAAAATGATCCTCCGCCATACAACAAAAAAGTACTTGCCAAATATTATCTATTACGTCTACTAGCTAATGTTGATTATTTGAATGTATATAACAAAACGTTTGGATAAGAGAAATGAACGAGTTTTCAACATTCCTCAAACCTCAGTCTCGACATTTAAGAAGCAGACGGAATGCAGAGAAAAATTTCAATTGACTATATTGTGCCAGTAGGAGTTTATTTAATAGTGTGGGAAAATAAAAGTAATTACGTTACCTGTCACCTTACACCATCAGCGATAAAAATAAAATAAAATTATCGACGGATTTTTTATACGTCTGTCTAGGACACTCAATAATAAAATAAGTGTATAGGCTGTTTATCTTTTATTAAATATTCATAATTACGCCTGTTCGTTTTTGTTTGGATTTAATTTAGTGCTTCGATTATGTACCACAAGGATCTATGCTACAGGCTGATGATGTATTATTAGTTTAGTAAAATACCACTTTCCAGCCTAGTTAAGTAATAATTATTTACGTAACTAGAAAAGACGAATTTAGAAGAAACGCAGAAAAAATCCATATAAACAGTTCGTGATTTTTTCTAAAATAGCTTTACAACAAAATTAATTTAAAAAAAATCCATTATTGTTGTAATGGAAGAAAAACTAAATTTTTAATCAATCTACATGGTCCGGTTTAAAAATTCATAACTCTACACCGGATCATCAGATTTTTAGTAAGAATACAGTTTTGCAAAGCTAAAATGCGCTTATTTAAGAAAAAAATCATCAGTATTATCGAAAATAATTTAGAATATTTTTGCGCTTATGGTAAGAAAAACCAAAACTTCTCACTAAATGTTCGGACCAAAGTAAATTTGATTATCTTTTTTCCATACGCACAAAAGTTATCTAAATTAACTTCCATAACATTGATGGTTTTTTCTGTTATAATGCCAACATTTGGTTATATAAAGACGTAAATTTCATAAAAATCCGCTCGGCGGTTCCAAAACTGTGGCACTTTAACCCGGCAGGATGGGAAAATTGTAGAAACAAAGAAATATTATTTTCAAAACGTTGGATCTAGTAGTCGGATTTTGATGAAATTTACTTTATTGCAAACTTGGATGTTGGTTTTCTTTACAAAAAAGTTACACAAGTTTTTATTTGGTGATTTTAGGCATTTATCGGAGCTTCAAAGTTGCACCTTTAAAAATGATAGAATTTTCTAGTAACTATTTTAAAAAATCACAGTTTTGAAACCGCTGGTTGGATTTGTGTCAAAAAACCTTTAAATCAAAGCTCAATAATCGTACTATATTGAAAAAATCCTGAAATGTTAATATGATTTTTTTTTGCATTTTTTTCGAGTTCCACAGTTCACTTTTCAAAAAACGTGTTTTTTGAGGGTGCTACCTACATTAAAATAATCACAGTTTTGGAACCACTGGTTGGATTTTGGTAAAATTTACTTTATTGCAAAGCTGGATGTTGGTTTTATATACAAAAAAATCCCCAAGTCTTTATTTGGTGATTTTAGGCAATTTTCGTAGCTTTAAAATTGCACTTGAAAAATGTGACATAATTTTCTAACGAATGTTTTTAAAAAATCAGTTTTGGAAGTCGGTGAACACGACATAAAGGTGCTTTCATGGCCCTCATCCAGTCCGAACTTAAATGTCATTGATTTTCCCAAAATCGTAAATCTACAAAATTTCTATTTCCACATTTCCAAAGCAACTAGTGCTACTACCCGATCGTGCAAAGGGGTGGTGGTTTTCTATACGTATACAGTGAGCCCCCAGTCTTTCGCAGAGAGCGCCGCTTAGTTTGCGTTATACCGTCGCGACGTCAACAGCTTGCCACAATAAACCGCACGCAGCTCCTACAATCAACCAAAAAAAAGTTTCTGAACATCCCACGCATAGGTGCGAAAATTCATTAAGAGGAAAATGTACCCGAAAAAATTGGATTAGATATTGTAAGTATAGTTTTTGAATTGTACTGTTGGGAAATTGTGTGTGGAAATTTATTCGGGCGCGCCGCCTGCCTTATTTTTACCACTGATAATTGCTGCTGTGTTTTAGTCAATAGTAAATTGAGTTATTATTTAATTAGAATATTTTTTAGGAACTCGGCCGTGACCTGTCACAAAAAATTTATCATAATCTTGATGAATTGTGTTAACACGGCTTTGTGGCGAAAAAGTGGATAATTCTATTCGTGTGTTCACTAAACTAAACAAATTTATTTAATTTCCAAATGCGCTCTTCCACCACCTGATATTTCCTTTTAATTTAAAGCAATTATTTGCGCAGTATACGACGCGCCCCTAAAAAGAAAGTACTTTCTCTCAAGATTACAAATATTTGCTCCTGCTACGAAACGTTATAATATATATAAGGAAAAAGGGATTCGCTCCTTTACCGTGTAAAAATTCCAAGGTTTTGTTGGGCTACCTCCTTGTTTCGCTTGTTTGTTCTCTGCTTTACCTGAAGCTTTTAAATATTGCAGAACGTGATGTTTTCTTGGACACACAGGCCTACGTACCGAACGTAAACTGAATGCCTAATGTCCTACTGTATAAGATACCATATTACCTAAAATTTCAGGACACTGAACAGGATAATTGTTTATTTTATGACCTACGTGCTGGGGATATTGAGAGTGCTTGGACTGTGATATTTCAATACACCGCAACATGGCGAATTAACAATTTGTTGATAACAATCATTACATAAAAACATTATCCGGTATTATTCTTTTAAGTGATGAGCTTTTTTAACGATTGTTTTTACTAATTAGCTTGGCTTATTACGGCAGGGCAGTAATTGGTTTGAAATTTCAGTCCACCAAACTGAATTTCAAAATATCAGCATGAGTGGAACTGAATATACATTGTTACGTAAATTGCGTAATAATATTAACATTAGACAATGAAACACATTATGTATATACCTAAATATTTGATTAGAGTAAATGTTAAATAGTTACCAACTTTTGTTATAATAATAGTTCATTAAACTGAACTATTACAGGTTTTTATGGTAATAGTGCAAACATTTATTCGATAAAAATCAAATCATAAGCGATTATCCACAATTATCAATAGGTTATTGTGATAAACTGCTTACCATTTATCACATTTAGTGTTACTTTATAAAAACAGCACAGTACTTAGTCAAATCTTTTTGTCATTATATGGAATTAAATAGATTTTTTTTCTAAGGTGCTTAATTATTGACTAAATTTTTTAGTAGACTATAAACAAGAATTTTCCTAGGTTAGATACGCTTTAATTTTAAAACAAAACCTAAATTTCATCAAGAAATTGCAGAAATTGACAATGCAAATTTTGGTGGATGCGCCGGCACTAAAATAATTTTCTGTAACTAAATACGAGCCCTAACAAATAAATGTTCGGACAAAGGTAAATTTGATTGTCTTTTTTCCATACGCGCAAAAATTATCTAAATTAATTTCCATAATATTAATGGTTTTTTCTGTTATAATGCCAACATTTAGTTATATAAAAACGTAAATTTCGTAAAAATCCGCTCGGCGGTTCCAAAACTGTGGCACTTTAACGCAGCAGGATGGGAAAATTGTAGAAACAAAGAATTATTATTTTCAAAACGTTGGATCTAGTAGTCGGATTTTGATGAAATTTACTTTATTGCAAAGCTGGATGTTGGTTTTTTTACAAAAAAGTTACACAAGTTTTTATTTGGTGATTTTAGGCATTTATCGGAGCTTCAAAATTGCACCTTTAAAAATGATAAAAATTTTCTAGTAACTGTTTTAAAGAATCACAGTTTTGAAACCGCTGGTTGGATTTGTGTCAAAAAACATTTAAATCAAAGCTCAATAATCGTACTATATTGAAAAAATCCTGAAATGTTAATATGATTTTTTTTTGCATTTTTTTCGAGTTCCACAGTTCACTTTTCAAAAAACGTGTTTTTTGAGGGTGATACCTACATTAAAATAATCACAGTTTTGGAACCACTGGTTGGATTTTGGTAAAATTTACTTTATTGCAAAGCTGGATGTTGGTTTTATGTACAAAAAATTCCCCAAGTCTTTATTTGGTGATTTTAGGCATATTTCGTAGCTTTAAAATTGCACTTGAAAAATGTGACGTAATTTTCTAACGACTGTTTTTAAAAAATCACAGTTTTGGAACTTGGGGAAAACGACATAAAGGTGCTTTCATGGCCCTCATCCAGTCCGGACTTAAATGTCATTGAAACTCTTTTTTCAAAGTGAAATCTCTCGCAAACAGTTGAGTTAATGCAAAACAAACAAGTATACCTTTTTTACGTGTCTTGGGCGTATCTATAATAATTCTTATTATTTTGTAAAAAAATTTAATCCCCTACATAAATTATTCAAAAAAACCCTGAGACCTGTTCGATAAGTACGCCACTGAACAATATTATTTGGGTTCTAATACAAACAAATTGTAGCTTCCTTATAGACTTATTAACCCACCAAATTTCAAATCTCTACTTTAAACCGTTCTGTAGATATACTTAAAAAATTATTTGGAAAAATATTTTTTAGCGCCCTGTAACTCAGTAAGGAAGAACTTTTGGACTAAGTATGTTTGGTTTAAACGAATTATTTTGAACCCTTTTAGATATTTAATAGTTTTTCTTATGAATATCAAGAAAATTACTATATCAATATTTATGCATTATCCAATCCAGTTTTTTTATGAAAGCTACTTCGAATGCAGTGCACATTGCAACATAAATCACATAAAAAAATATTTACTATTTTATTAAAGTGCCGCTGTTTATTTACCAGTTTCAATGTATTCACCCTCCATAAAATAACCGATTCCCAAAGCTTAGTTAAGCCCCCTGATTCCCATCAACAGACTCATTTTATTGAGGTGTGGAATTCCTGCTTATATACCTAGAGAAAAGAGAAAAATTCTGGAGATTCTGTTACCTATATACGAGTAGGTACTTATCATGTATAAATCAACGAGATTTCCCTGTATTAACACCGTGCCAAATTGGAAATTATTTTTTCCGTTTTTTTAAATTTATGCCGACACTTCCTGCAATATTTCCTTCACTCTTACAGTTACTATTCCATTTGGGGGTCAACCAGATGTATTTCGCCTCTCGGAAAAAATCATAACACCACATACACATGCCTTGCTACGTGTGTTTCTATAAATTGTTGCCCATATATTATTCCTGGAACGCTTCTTCCAGCACTTAAGCGTATTATTACGCATTCTGTATATCTCCCTAGAATGCCATACGTCCTCCAAGTAACATATAACATTCATTGTATACAACATTTACAAGTTGTTGTGTGTTGAAAAATTAAATAAAGAAACTAAACAGAATGGCATGGGTGACATAAAACCTCTCTTTTCCAGCGTATTTGTTTTGATAATTCTTAACAGTTTCTAAAGGAAATTTCCCAGAATGTATACAAATCGTAAAAGCCTCAGACGTACCTAACCGAAATTTAGATATTATTTCAGAAAAAGAAACATGAAAACCGGAGCGTTTGACGCCGCGGATTTGGTAAATGGGGTACACTTGATTTTGAAATAAATATTTATGTGAAAAAAGGTTTTAAAGCGCCGCTTTTGATCTTCGATATCATTTGGGCTTTGTTTGCTTTCCATTAGAGCTTTTTTTATATAATATTCATAATATTATAACATCAATAGCGCAAAGTAAACTTACTTTTCGTACTTGTATTTTTTTCTGTGTACAAGTTGAAGGCGTATCTTACATAAAATCTTGTTTGTGAGCTCACTGGTAGACAGGTGCTCTAAATGAGGCTAGTTAAGTTGATGTTTCATTTCAGGAAACTCTGATGATGGCCGCCAACTAAACGCAAGTTTTCTCAGAAAAACTTGAACAAGTTTTTCAAAGAAATTTTTTATCTAGTTTTTATATAACATTACTAATTATAACTAATCAATTTCTGTTGTATCTTTACGTAAAGTAGAAAAGTTTGAACTAAAAATAGAATATAAAGTTTGATATTAATTTATAAAGTAAATAGATACCTACCAACAACTTTACTTATATTACAAGCAAATCGTGCCTAATTATTCAGAATGATTATTTTGGACACGTTTCATTATCTAGTGTGTTTGATTATCGACCTTTATAACCCACATCTCTGCAGTAATGGACATATCATGACAAACTTCTCACTCAAATATTTATCTATATAACCAAATGTGCGTGACGAAAGATGAAATTGAACTCATTAGTGCCCGAAAATTACTCTCTTATCAGGATTATGTATGTTTTGGATTGAACGAATAAATTCGACAGTTTATCTACGATAGAAAAGAGTTGTAAGTAGATATATCAGGTTTACTTTCAGTGGGCATGTGCGTCACACTGTTTTTGTCTGTCCATCACTCTCGCTCTCAAGGCAGGCTAACGAGAAACAGAAATAGAGATAGTGTGATGTACCTGCGTGTTGAAAATAGTCCTACTATATCGAGCTGTAAAAACATACCACGTTTACAGATTATTTAAATTTTTTTGTCATTAATAGAATTTTTTCAAGGCTATTGACCAAGCGAATTTTTAGGTTGAATTTAAAGTCAAATATTTTGAAAAGGAGAAAAGATATCAACATGAGGTTTTCAGGATTCAAGAGATAATTTAATTGCGAAAACAATAGTGTGACCCGATTTTTTCACTTTGAAGTACGTTACTATCTACAGGGTATGAAAGAAAGTCGTCTTTTTTTCTCAAACTTTATACCTACCGGAATTCCGCAAAAAATGTTTTATATTTTTTTGATGTCGATTTTTTTAGTCCCTGGTTAATGAGGAAAAAACCAATTTCTCAAAATTTTTATATCCCTCTTATTTTATAAGAAACCGAATTTTTTATAAAATTTAATATTATTGAACAGGTTTTTGCAATAATAATTATGCTGCCATTTTGAAAGCAAATGTCATCATGTGATATGTCGATAAAAAGGTAATTTTAAGTAGAATATAATTCTTACGGAAAAAAATATACAGGGTTGTTTTAAAATTTTTGAAAGTTAGTAAGTGACCCTTCCGGTTTAACCGGAAGTGTCATCAGATTGTTTTAAACGTCAAAATGATTATTCCTTTCAACAATCAAACCATGCCAAATTTCAAATTAATACAGTTAAATGTAACAAAATGGTGGGGGTTGTAAAACGATTTCGTAGCCACCCGGTATATACGGTATGAGCAAATTTTTGAAAAAGTGAAAAACCCGTTTCGAGGATATAAGTCACTTAAACCAATGGTGAACATAAACTAAGTAAATTCCATTTTATTCCAATAAGAAAATAGCATCAAAACATGAATTAAAAAAATTTACCAATTAGCGAACGTGTACCGATTTTTGATAAGCCACTGGTTACCAATAAATTAATGAAAGTACAAAAAGTGTACTTTTTATAAGAAAGCCATTTATAAGGTATCATAATCAACTACAGAGATTGGTTCTTACAAAACACAATACGGCCGAACGACAAAAAACAAAAAACGAAAAAATCAAATTTTCTGCACAAATTCGGTATCTTATAAAATAACAGGGATATCAAAATTTTGAGAAACAGGTTGTTTTTCCATTAAGTAAGGACTAAAAAAATCTATAGCAAAAAAATATAAAAAAATTTTGTGGAATCTCGGTAGTTATAAAATTTGACAAAAAAAGAAGACTTTCTTTCATACCCTGTAGATAGTAATGTACTTCAAAATAAAAAAATCGGGTAACACTATCGTTTTCTCAATTAAATTATCTCTGAAATCCTGAAAACCGCATGTTGATATATTTTCTATTTTTCAAAATATTTAACTTTAAATTCCACCTAAAAATTCACTTGGTACGTTTCAATTGGCCAGCAGTTTAGATTAGGATAGACGCCTAGATAAATTTTTGTTAGGTTAGATAAGCTTTAATTTTCAAATAAGATCTAAATTTTATAAATAAATAACATAATTTTACATTTCCGAATTTTGGTGGATGCGCCGGTCTCAAAGAAATTTTCGAGGGCCTGTAACTTTGTAACAAAAGAAAATATTAAAAAACCATTTGCACACTATTAACAAGCATTTGTTGCTTTTTCAATATTTCTAATAATATCCATGAAAATAACTGAAATTTTACTAAAATGGTTCCAAATATGGATTTCATAGACATTTTTTACGATGGAAAAAATTAGGAACTAAAAACGGTGGGTTTTGTTGTTGTAAAATCACTTTAATACAAATTTATTTAGTAAACAGAGAGTTTGTTTTTATAACCAAAACTGTTTTTAAATCTTTCCTCTGTTTTTTGCGTTCATCGATAATTTAAAACATGAAATTTGTAAACAATTTGCTATGATTAGTTTATAATAACCTATACAATAATAATTGGAACAAATGAAATTGTCCATCAGAACACTGTATTATTATATCATTTATTGTGCGTTTTAATAAGTTTTTCATTTTATTTCCAATAACAATATTCAAATTTATTGTACAGATGTAATTAAAATATTAATGGACATCATGCGAAATAAAATCATTATGATGTAACTCGAATTTACAATTATATTTTATATTAAAAAAAAAATCAAACACGTAATCTAGTGGAAATAAATTACATTTAGGATTATATTTTTTCAAGCTATGAACAAGTAAAATTCAGAAATGATAAATATTAGATAATCAAAATTCTGCGCTTAAGACGGGAAATTACCATCAGGATTAATCTTTTTTTATATATCTCGAACGCAAATTCACTAAAATGATCATCATAATATACGAGTAGGTCGAAATACGAATCGTTTTTTTCCTGGCAAAACTACACTGTATTTGACAGCTTTTACTCATTTGCAACTTGAAGATCAATTCCAGACACGGAACTTTTAAGGAGCAAGTTGAGCAGAAACTTGCACAAAAGCCCTTTGGCAATTTGTACAATTCCAAGTTTTAATAATATTAGTTTTAATTTTATTCTACTGTAGTAGATTTATATATTATACAATGCGCAAAATATATTGCTTTAGGAAAAATCTTATCTACTAAAATTCATTTGAATTACATTATGTATTTTTCTGCAGATAAAAGAGAGTTAATTATGTATATTAGTGAGCCACTAACAGTATTATAAAAGAGAGAGCCGTTTCTTGAATGCGAATTAATGGTTTTTCGATGGCGAGCACAATAAAAAAACAATTTTAAAGAAATATGAACACATATAACATGGAAACAGTTGGACAAAATGATTTTTTTTATGATGTGTACGAATAAAAGTAAATTGAAAACTGGAATTTAACAGCATTTTAACGAAATATATACCTACCAGATATATATTTCCGAGTTTTACGGAAATATATATTGAAAGTAAAGGCAATGTTGGTTTTGTAAGTCTCTATGGAATCGCTACTTCGGAGCGCGTGGAAAAGCTCCAGACTATTCATATAACATGTTCGAGAGGGTACACTAGCTATATATATTATAAACGTATAAAGAGTGCAATTAGTTTATTCAGTTCTAAATTACGTCATGCGTGGCTTTCTATTTTGTTTGTTCATAATTGATTTCCACTTCGAAATTACAATTCACTACGATTCCATTTAATTATTTTTACCAACTTCATTTATTAATTGTTAAACTCAATACAATACAAATTACACAATGTTATGTCATTATTTTTTAGGCAAAATTAATTAGATTCCAAAAACAATTATAACAAAAATTTTATATAAACGCTTCTTTGAATATATAAACCGAAAAGTCAAACATTTCTATACATATAAAGCAAAACCGCATTTTACATTCTAGAAATTAAATACACACATTATTCAAATGTTCATTTTACGATACCACAAATAATATTTTGTTCTATTATAACTGATATCAGATAACTCTGGCTTTCATACAAGTTTAATTGAATGTTAAAACCCTCACATGTATACGATTAGGTTATCGTAACATTACGGTCTACTTGGGATGTTGGAGTAATTGACATTTTTTTGCTTTCTACTCACGTGAATCTGAATAGAATTAGGAAACTAAATCGTATATGCGATAATATTAAACTTTTTTAAATGGTTTTTGTTCCAATGTTGGAGTTGGAAAGACGATTATGGGGGACAAAGTAGGAGAAACAGGCTCTTTGTGTAGTTGTAGCTGGAAATTAGCAAAAAAATTAATGGCAAGTTTGTTAGTCTTGAAGATATAATACAATAGTGTAATTAAATACACACTTTTTTTACGCTGAATGATAAAAGCTATTTAATCTCTGACTTTATTGACGAGTTTGTTTTATAATATAATAAGTAGGACGAGTTAATATGTGTATAGGTAATCTATAGCAACAGTAAAATAAAGTAACTTTATACACAAGTGTATAAAGAGCTACTTTATGACTGCAAAACTATGTCATATAAACAATATACTTTATGAGGCAGCCGTACATAAATTATTTTACAAATTACTACAACACGAAAGAAGAAACTTTTATTATCATTATTATCAAATTAACTTCGCATTATAATAAATTACAAGCCAACACCAACCAATCAATACACAATTATAATTTATAATTCAAACTGCATTGGTGTTTAACATTAATAAAAATTTAATATGATTAAATACTTCATCACACGAATACTTCGCATTGAAATATATTAAGTTAGCATTCATATTATTATATATGGGGTACCTATAACAGAAGGGGAGCCGAGAATTTCAATTGAATATTGGATTTTAAACGGAAATAACATCAAGTGATTTTGACAGTTTCCTTGGCTTGTATTGTATACACCCGTGGCAATGCTGCTAGTTAGTTTATTGTAGCATATTTCCTGCTGTAGGACCAAGATAATAAACTAAAAGTGCAAAGCAGTTATTTTTGCAAAATTTGTTTGATTTAATGAACGGGATTCTTTTAAGCGCCCCCATCATGTTTTTAAGAAATAACTTCCTGAGATATTTGCGCAGAAGGTGAATGAATTATTGATTGATTTTAATTATGTGAAATCCTTCCGCCAGTTTTAATAAGCCAATGTTTTTAATTAAAGTTTGAAAGAGGGAAAAATCCAGACGTTAATATCAGAAATTCTTCAGGAAATATTGAACATGTTAAAAAATTAAATGCGATTAAGGTGATTGTGTATTTTGGAAGCGAGTTTTTTATATAAAAAGATAAATTAAATGTCACGTTAAATTAAATGGTCAAACAAAACCAGCTGTTAGGTATCTACATGCATTTATTACAATTATGATAAATTACATTTCCGGTGGATGCATCATAAAAATATTCGTTGTTTATAGATACATCAAACAAAAACCGGCGTGTACTAAAATGCATTTTTAATTTCAATTATTCTACTAAAATACTCAAATAATTTTCCTGTAAAACTGTAATTAAAAAAACATAAATATTATATAACCCGCGTGTAAAAGTGATTTTATTTTTGCTATTCCGAACTGTTGATCAAAAGAATTAAATAATGAAAAGCGCCTTTGTGTTTTGTGTTTTTCCATCAGGATATAAAACCGTGATAAATATTTTCAGCAGAAACTTCCTTTCTGGTTGTCAGACGCATATTGCTCATTTAAGCTGTGAAAAATAATTAAGATACAATTAATCATTATATTGGAAAATAAATTACATAAAACCAAAACAGCCCAAGAAAAATTGCCGTAATCTAGATTGACCCTTTCAGTCCTGAAGTCATTTTTCATTTTGAAACAATAGATCTTTTACATGGGTCTACTCATGGAAATTGAGGCAAGGCGATGTACGTCTTGTATAAATTCGTGTCATGATACCTACGTGCCCTAACAACTAAATGTTCGGACAAAAGTAAATTTTTGAAGTATGAAAGGAGAACTGGAAATTTTACGCAAATAATTAGTAAACACCTAATAATACAATAAGATAAAGCCTTAATAACAATATCATGCATGGAAGAAAATTATTTATTGGATTTAACAATATTTTAACCTTAATAATTAGTAAACTTTACAAAATGAATTTGCAACTAAATGTTGGGATAATTTTTAATTTAGGACCATTAATAAGAGGTTACGTCTCCTTTTGCTTTAATAGCTGCCTGTATTCTAGCAGGCATTGCATTTATCAAATTTTGGTACAATTCTGGCGTGAAACTGTCCCAAATTTCTTCTATTTTGGTCTTTAAGTCCCCAATGGTTCTTGGTGGATTATTGCGTAGATTACGTTTAATTTTATGACAAAGGGTTTCAATGACATTTAAGTCCGGACTAAATGAGGGCCATGAAAACACCTTTATGTCGTTTTCACCAAGTTCCAAAACTGTGATTTTTTAAAAACAGTCGTTAGAAAATTACGTCACATTTTTCAAGTGCAATTTTAAAGCTACGAAAATTGCCTAAAATCACCAAATAAAGACTTGGGGATTTTTTTATACATAAAACCAACATCCAGCTTTGCAATAAAATAAATTTTACCAAAATTCAACTAGTGGTTCCAAAACTGTGATTATTTTAATGTAGGTAGCACCCTCAAAAAACACGTTTTTTGAAAAGTGAACTGTGGAACTCGAAAAAAATGCAAAAAAATTCATATTAACATTTCAGGATTTTTTCAATATAGTACGATTATTGAGCTTTGATTTAAAGGTATTTTGACACAAATCCAACCAGCGGTTTCAAAACTGTGATTTTTTAAAATAGTGACTAGAAAATTCTATCATTTTTAAAGGTGCAACTTTGAAGCTCCGATAAATGCCTAAAATCACCAAATAAAAAGTTGTGTAACTTTTTTGAAAAGAAAACCAACATCCAATTTTGCAATAAAGTAAATTTCTTCAAAATCCGACTACTAGATCCAACGTTTTGAAAATAATTCTTTGTTTCTACAATTTTCCCATCCTACTGGGTTAAAGTGGCACAGTTTTGGAACCGCCGAGCGGATTTTTACGAAATTTACGTTTTTATATAACTAAATGTTTGCATTATAACAGAAAAAACCATCAATATTATGGACGTTAATTAAGATAACTTTTGCGCGTACGGAAAAAAGACAATCAAATTTACTTTTGTCCGAACATTTAGTTGTTAGGGCTCGTACTTGGTTTACTAACCATGTGGGATATACTCGTACTTATTGATTAGGTGTAGTTCGTGCATTTTATAATTTATTATAAAAACTAAATAAAACGGAAATTATACATACTGTAGGGTCAACATAAAATTTGTGAATTATTTCTCTATAAAATTAAAATGGCAGTCACATAATTCTAAACTGGATTTCGCTACAGAAATCTGAACGGTTTCACTTGGAGTTGATGCGTTGACAGTTTCCTCTATGGCCAATCGAACTTGCATCACCATCGCCTCGAAATCCAATATATGGGAGAAGTGATCTGACCAAACATCCTCAACGCACGTTATATTTGCGGTTACGTTCGTCACAAAATAATAGATTTGCTTCCACGTGATTTAGGCTTGTTCTAGATTTTTCTAGCTCCAAAGATATTTTCTGTAATATCTTATATCGATTAAGCGCGCATGTATTTTTAGACATAAAATAAATGATGCAGCTTATTTTTGTACCCTCTACTTAATAACTAATATAACTAAGTAAATAGTTTAGGATTTCATTCCAACATGAATATTTTATTCACTAAACAATCGACGTCGTGTTATATTCGTTTGAAATAAATAAAAGAATGTCAGTGGAGGGCGTCGTTTCATGGAACAAAAAAACTTTTAGTGCCATTTCCCAGGCCTTTAGTCCCTTCAATTAAATTCCCTGCTGACGCAGGATTAGAACCTGTCTTACTTAAATAGCATTCGCAAAATTTTACCAGCCACCAACCATCTGAAAATAGGGTGAAAGTAACCCGCGATCATTTATTATACTGTCTGTGTTAACCTGATCGAAGATCCCAACCGACGCACCTTATAATTAAGACAAACAGTAGATTAATTATTATGTCGGCCAAGGGATTATTATACTGGCGATATGAAAGAAAAAAAAAACAGTTATCTCGGGTATATCAGTTGCGAAAGTATGACCATCATTAGCGGGAAATATTAACGCCTGCAGGAAATTCACGTGACGCGATGAGTTTAATTGTTATTTTGCAGGAGCAGTAATTTAAATAGAGAATAGCTAATAGCAGCAAAACATGCTACTTTATACGAAATTTAATTTTATAAAACTGTTGGCGTTGTTGTTGTTATTGTATCAATTTACCCTCACAGGAAAATTATTGGCAATTTCACCATCATGCATGCGTGACCTTCCACATACAATTTTCTTGTCACACATTTCGATACATAGAATTGAGTGTTTTACTAACATACCAGTCATGTGTAGTGGCCAATCAAGTACATGATGGAAAAAATATCAGATTTTCCTCAAACACACCACTATAATATTAAACGACCAAAACAAACAAACCTACAATAGGTAAGATAATTGAAACATCAAATTTAATTAACGGTGGACAGTTTGAATATGGGTTTGATGGAGTGTAAGTGGTGGTTAGGTTTCCGGGAAATGGACAGTTTTTCACGAATTTGACCCCGAAGCACTTGAACCATTTAATATCCAAATTTAATATCCGCGTTTCTTATACAATGCGATATACTCGTAGTACCACAATTACTTTTCCTGAAGAAATTAAGTTAAACTTCCTGTAAAAATCGTTTTTAAATTTTGAGCATTTTCCAGCAATTTTCTAATATTTTTCGGAAGTCTCTGTCGCACTTATTGCAGTAGGCATAAATCTGTCCTTGTCCCACTCATTATAACCGAATTTTAGGACAAAAATAAAAAGAAGAAAAAAAAGTGTTTAAATAAATCTTGTTTATTTGAAATTTTTTTGACGGAATTTAAAAAAAAAGTTCAAATAAAATACGTTCAAAATTTCACTCTAAACCAATGTTAAAGAATAAAAAATACAAGCTTTGAAAATGGAAAATAATAAAAAACATGAGTGTGCTATACAGGGTGTCCCAGTTTATATCGTCCGGATTTCAACAGTCGATAGTTTAGCGAAAATTAAAGGTGGTTTGTCTAATAAACTATGGTCGAATGTTGCTTCCTTTTTGACGTACAGGCCATTAAAAAAAAAAAATTATTTTAAATAATTTGCTATAAATCAATAACAGAAAAAGTTAGTCTTCTGAAATTTTGCATAGATCTTTTTTTTTCGTATTCTCTTATTAATAGTGGTTGCAATTATTTTATTTAGAACACAGAGGCGTGCGTACGGGTTTCTTCAAAAACATTTTATTGAATAAAACGTACGCCACTGGTTTTTTTGCAGCACCAATATGCAGAGAGTATTTTCCATTCAATTTAGAAACTTTTTCGTATTTTATAATTTTTTGATAACTTAACTCAAAATAACCTAATGGTACAGTAAATAAGGGAGAAAAAAAGGCTTCAATTACACTTTTTTTACCCTACAGCCAATTTTTGTAGAATCTTCTAGAGGGTCACCCTGAAAGTTTAATACTGAGTTTGTGTATTCGTAGACCCCGCCCTTCCTTCACCAGCCCTCAATTAAGGGTTGGATTTTTTTGTTTATTGAATAACTTTTTTCCTATTAAATTTTCGAAAAAAAAAGTCAGTACAAAGTTGTAAAGAAAAATATTTCCTACAACTTATCTTTTAAACTTTTTTTGATATTGTCGATATTTAAAAAGTTATTCAACAAATAAGTGGAAAATTTTGGGGAAAGAGTAGTAAGTAGTAGTAGTAAGTACATAGTACCCAACTAGAGAAAAATTTCTCTAAAATTTGCAACTTATTTGTTGAATATCTTTTTAAATATTGACAATATCAAAAAAATATTAAAAGGAAAGTTGTAGGAAATATTTTCTACAACTTTGTACTTATGCTTTTTTCGGAAATCTAATAGGGAAGAACCTCTTTAATAAATAAGAAAAAAAAGTTAAGTTATCAAGAAATTGTAAGATACAAAAAAGTTTCTAAATTGAATGGAAAATACTCTCTGCATATTGGTGCTGCAAAAAAAACCAGTGGTGTACGTTTTATTCAATAAAATGTTTTTGAAGAAACCCGTACGCACGCCTCTGTGTTCTAAATAAAATAATTGCAACCACTATTAATAAGAGAATACAAAAAAAAGATCTATGCAAAATTTCAGAAGACTAACTTTTTTTGTTATTGATTTATAGCAAATTATTTAAAATAATTTATGTTCTTTAATGCCCTGTACATCAAAAAGGAAACAACATTCGATCATAGTTTATTAGACAAACCATCTTTAATTTTCGCTAAACTATCGACTGGTGACATCCTGACGATATAAACTGGGACACCCTGTATGGACATTGGGCACAGATTCGGAATCAGAGGAAAATTTCCTATCCCAATGTTAGCCAAGATTTATTGTAAAATCGTACAAACTTTAGCTATCACCAGAATGACGACTTAACATCCGCTCCTTGGAAAATTTTTATTTACAACGTTCATAGATCTAATTTTGAAATTAAATCAAATTTTGTGGGTGGTGCGTGTATTTTTTTTTCGCCTAATTTTCCAAACTCAACACCCCCGGAGATTGATTCAAATATAAATAGCTAAAACGCATCACCGTCCCAACAGAATTCTTTTTGTCCATTTGTAAACTCAACCTGAATATCTGTATAATTCCTGCTTTTATCCAAAAATCCCCGGTCAGTATTTCCATATCATTCCTGCTGTCGTCCAATTTTTTTTATTCGCATGTTAAATATTGTCCAGGCAACAAAAACTTCTTGATATTTTATTGCAGCAGCCATCACACGTAAACCTATGTTTTTGTTTTATTATGGAGCCTAATATTTGTGGATGGTATATCAAAATAAACTCCACCTTAGAGCGAGTTATTTCCGTCAAAAAGCGTTTTAAAGGACATCCTTGTTGAAATTAATTAAAAATAAACATGTACAGTTTTTTTGTTGTGTTGAATACATAAATTTCATAAAAATTCCACCGCAAAATAAATGTTTGAATAGAAATTTAAATGGAAACTGTGGTGACAGTTGTTTTTCTTTGGACGTTTTACACAACAAAACCCAAAAGGTAAAGCTGTTTTTTCCAAATGGAATTAAAACATATTTCCTCGAGGCGGCGCATGTCATTTATTTACATGTATTAAACAAATGTTTTCTGCACTCTACATAATTTAAAACCGCATACTTGCTGCTGGTGGTAAAGTAATTTTATTTATGCTCAAATCATTCTCCCTGTCACTTACACATATTGCCAACTTAACAACTTGGGTTATCGTCCTCAACACGGGGGTGTGCGAGTTATCCTTGCCCGCTCCCGAGTCCCAACTGATATCCTGCAGAGCCAATTAATTCTCGTTTCGTCCCCAACTTTTAAATGAACTAATAAATATTGCCATGATGCAAAGTTTGCCGAGAGAAACGCGGGGTGTAGGTAGGTAATTACACAAAAATATGAAAATGTAAATAAATTTTTTGTCATAACGTTAATTAAGATGTTATTCGCTTACGCAGAGGAAAAATAGTGATGTCTGCTTTAGGTAGCTTAGCTTTTTAATTGAAAATGTTGCGGCATGTAATTAAAATATGAAAGCGAACACAAAACAGTTTGAGCCCATAATTCTTTTATAAGCAGTCTGGACTATGGGCTGTAATTTTCGCGTTTTTTCGAGTTGCCCATTATTGTTTTTATTGGGTAATTAAAAATCAACACCTTATGAACCGAACCATTTATATAATAGGCCCTTCAACCGCAATAAAATCGAATATTTTTCACTTTATGACATTAATAAACTCGTTTTAAGGGTCCAGCTTGTTTAGTGATTGAATAATTTATAATACATTTAAATCGCTAAAATTCCAGGTTATTTTCTTTTACATTTAATTCAAAATAATCCTAAATATAAAGTAACAACTACATTTTTATGATTTTTTTTATACGTATGGAATAGATCCCGATTATATTTTGGCCAAATTTTGATACAGTTAAACATAACAACAACGACATAAAAAGATGAGTAATATTTATATTACGAGCCCTAACAACTAAATGTTCGGACAAAAGTAAATTTTTAAAGTATGAAAGGAGAACTGGAAATTTTACGCAAATTATTAGTAAACACCTAATAATACAATAAGATAAAGACCCCCAGTTCCAAAACTGTGATTTTTTAAAAACAGTCGTTAGAAAATTACGTCACATTTTTCAAGTGCAATTTTAAAGCTACGAAATATGCCTAAAATCACCAAATAAAGAATTGGGGATTTTTTTGTATATAAAACCAACATCCAGCTTTGCAATAAAGTAAATTTTACCAAAATCCAGCCAGTGGTTCCAAAACTGTGATTATTTTAATGTAGGTAGCACCCTCAAAAAACACGTTTTTTGAAAAGTGAACTGTGAAACTCGAAAAAAATGCAAAAAAAATCATATTAACATTTCAGGATTTTTTCAATATAGTACGATTATTGAGCTTTGATTTAAAGGTTTTTTGACACAGATCCAACCAGCGGTTTCAAAACTGTGATTTTTTAAAACAGTTGTTAGAAAATTCTATCATTTTTAAAGGTGCAACTTTGAAGCTCCGATAAATGCCTAAAATCACCAAATAAAAACTTGTGTAACTTTTTTGTAAAGAAAACCAACATCCAGTTTTGCAATAAAGTAAATTTCTTCAAAATCCGACTACTAGATCCAACGTTTTGAAAATAATAATTCTTTGTTTCTACAATTTTCCCATTCTGCTGGGTTAAAGTGTCATAGTTTTGGAACCGCCGCGCGGATTTTTACGAAATTTACGTTTTTATATAACTAAATGTTGGCATTATAACAGAAAAAACCATCAATATTATGGAAGTTAATTTAGATAACTTTTGCGCGTATGGAAAAAAGACAATCAAATTTACTTTTGTCCGAACATTTAGTTGTTAGGGCTCGTATCACTCCTATCAATTTATGTACATATTTGTGTGATATCCCACAGTGTATTTCTATCATTTATTATAATAGCAAAATATAATTGGTAACTAAAGGACAAACAAAGCGAATCTGTTCAGCACAAACATAATTTTGAAAATAAACATTATTACTATTAAAATAGTTGATGCTGATATGATTAAATTCTGGATAAACAAAATACGACTTGGTTTTACTTTATTTGACTGTTTGTATGGGAAATTCCGCATATTTGCCCAGGTTTAAACACGCAACTAATGTAATAAAAGAATCTACATAAAAATTTACTTTGTTACTTTCCACATGCAGATAAAATATAGATTTCAACTAAAACATGTCAATAATTGTTTTGTATAAAAAACTTATGAAATTTAGAGCCGTTTTGTGATGAATAAAAGAATCAGTTATAATATAAAAATCCGGTATGGTACGAAAAGTTACATTCGTGAACTTGCACTGCGGAAAAGTAAAAGTTTCATTTCCATTTGGTTCATTATAGCGAAAAGGATTTTTATTCGGTGAAGGCACAAATAAATTCAATCGGACCTGTCAAACTATTAAAATACAACCAAGTACTTTCTATTGATTTTTTCATGTAATTAACTTTGTGACATTTTGGAAGGTGCAGATACAACATCAAAGAAGTGCATCAATTTACTTTAAACTAACAAGTTTTCAGCGGATATTTTACTCGTATTTTAGTCGTAGGATATGAACACGCTGTAATTACTCATATTAAATACTAGAACAAAACTCACTTTGTTTTAGCTGAAATTGCAGCCCATACTCCTTATAAATAATTGCTGAGCACTGTAATTTATCCTGTTTGGAAATTAATGGTCCGACCTCAAATACATGCAAGGTACAAATTTGATTTATTCCAGCTTGATTTTTATCTGGTATTAAAATGTTTACCTGCCAAGTTCTCTCAAATAAAGCCATTGATTTGCCAGTCTGAAATTGAAGTTATATCAATCTATGCGTAACGTAATGATTTTAATTACCTCATCTATTTGCGCTGTCATTTTCAGCTCTAACTAATTTACGTGTAGTTAGGAAACATGAATCAATAATAGACGCAGTGATTCCTGATTCTAGGATGGAATGGGGGATATTATCCCATCGTCGAAATCATTCCAAAAGTAGCTGCTGTCATTTTGTTAATTGAATCATAAACACGTCTGAAATATTTCATCAAAGCCGTAGTCAAAAAACTATAAAACCGGCAATATTATATTAGATCCGGAAAATTCCTTCACTATTCCGTCTTTCAGACCAGCTAATAACTTTTTTATTAGTGGGGACCAAAACTGTCTCTGGTTCCTCGCAAAATCCGTTTTATGTTTCTTTGCCTCGATACAAAAATTCTATTTACTTGGCTTATTTTTTCTATATTATATCTAAGTAAGTGGAGCTCAATTTTTGTTTATTTGTCTTGTATTAATTCACTTGATAAACGGATTAGGGCGCCAAATGGCTTGGTAAAACGCCAAACACTTGAAGCTGAACATCTGTCCGATTTCTTAAAGCCCTCGGCTAATCGCACATTCTTCAGACGCCCTAATTCGTTGGAGTGTCGAGTTTATTATAGGAATCTGTCACATATTTGCTACTGTCTATATTAATGTTTATTTGACGTCTTAAGGGGTTTTAATATGCGCTCGCATTTTCGTAAAAATAACTAATTTAGCCGTCGACTTCCGTAATGGAAGATGAAAAGGATTTTGGATGAGGTTGTCATTACGAGGGATTTAAATTTCAAATTTAATTTCTCGTGCACAGCTGACCTTTATTTCCAAACTGTTTTTAGACTTTAATTTTAATTTTGTGATGTATTTATTTATATAAATTTTTCATTAGCTGATGTTTTTAATGTAGAAGGACGAGCCAACTGGAAATAGAAAAAACACTTTGAGTCGTTTTATAAATATTGAAATAACATTCTATGGTTCCGTATTGATTAAGTTATATCGTTAATGAAAATCTGTCTAATGAAAAGTTGTTGTAGGTATTGACTTCTATCGTAATGATTTTTTTATGCTACTTAAATTTTCCAGTAGAACTAACTCGTCTCTTTATAAAAAAGGCAACTATAAGAAAATCGGCCAATTTATTTAAATTTTAGAGCAATTTTAAAGACACAGCTTAAATTTTGAACAAATTTTGAAGTGACTCTACGATAGGCAATCAAATTCGGAATATTCCACGGATTTTTTTATGCTGTTTGAATTTTCCATTAAAACGAATTCGTTTCTTTAGAATAAAGACAACTGTAAGTAAATGTACCAATTTTTCGAAATTTTATGGCAGTTTTAAGGACTCAAAATCTAAATTTGGACAAATATTGAAATGAGTCTAAAATAGGCAATCAATTTTGAAATTTCCGATGGATTTTCTTTATGCTGTTTAAATTTTCCATTAGCACGAACTCGTTTCTTTAAAATAAAGCCAACTGTAAGTAAATTTATCAATTTTTAGAATTTTTATGGCAGTTTTAGTGACATAAAGTTAAAAATTTGGACAAATTTCGAGGTGAGTCTACCATAAGCAATAAATTTCACAATTTTCGACGGATTCTCTTGAATTTTCCAGTAGAACGAACTCTTTTCTTTATTATAAAGGTAACTGTAAGAAAATTTATCAATTTTTCGAATTTTTATGGCAATTTTAGTGACATAAATTTGAAAATTTGGACAAATTTTGAAGTGAGTCTACAATAGGCAATCAAATTCGGAATTTTCGACGAATTTTCTTTATGCTGCTTCAATTTTTCATTAGAACGAACTCATTTCTTTAAAATAAAGTCAACTGTAAGTAAATGTATCAATTTTTCGAAACTTTATAACAGTTTTAAGGAGTCAAAGTTTAAAATTTGGACAAATTTCGAGGTGAGTCTACCATAAGCAATCAATTTCGCAATTTTCGACAGATTTTTTTATGCTATTTGAATTTTCCAGTAGAATGAACTCTTTTTATTATTATAAAGGTAACTGTAAGAAAATTGATCAATTTTTCGAATTTTTATGGCAGTTTTAGTGAGATAAAGTTAAAAATTTGGACAAATTTTGAAGTGAGTCTCCAATAGGGAATCAAATTTAGAATTTCCGACGGATTTTCTTTATGCTGTTTGAATTTTCCATTAGAACGAACATATTTCTTTAAAATAAAGCCAACTGTAAGTAAATGTACCAATTTTTTGAAACTTTATTACAGTTTCAAGGACGCAAAGTAAAATTTGGACAAATCTCGAAGTTAAGTCTATAATAGACAATTAAATTAATTGGAAATTTTCACCGGAATCTTTGATGGTTTTTTAATCTGTTTCAAGTTTCTAAACTTGTCTCTTAAACCAGTAAACCACAAAAAAAACTGCTAATTTTTGCAAGTTACTCTCAGTTTTTTTACAAAGAAAGGTTGAATTTAACAAAAAAGGTTGAATTATATTTCCCAATAAACTCAATTATTTTTGTACCATACCACAAGACAAACACTGTTTTATCACGTTATATTACTAGGCAAACATCAACAAAATAATCCCACCGTGTTACATTTAACCCATTCAAAAATCCATAACATATCATTTATCATCCTGCAGAGGAAGACCTGCCGTGTTGAAAAGTGTACCTATCCACATGTTTTGGTTTGTTTAACATCAATTACATCCACAGGAAAAATAAACAATAATTCACGTATACACCACCCTAAAATTCTATACTTCATAGACCGGTTATAAATCGTCGCATATTTGTCGTTTAACAGGAAACGGCTCTTGTGGATTTAAATGTGAAAAGCGTATTTTTTGTCCGGAATTAGGAATAATTACAAATACCTACGCGTAATAATCTGTGCGATGGGGTAATTTATTGGGGGCGTAATTTATTAGTTAAACACACGTTTGCGATTATAATCCTGATGATATGAATCTAATATAATTCGATAAACAATTTTAGTGTATTAACAATAAAATATTATTGGGGAGTAAATAAAGTCCTGCTTTTGAAAGATGAAGTCATTAAATTAAATATCAGCAACACTGCGCGTATCTTTATTAAAATGGGACGACTTTAAAATGTTGAATGAATGTAATTTTTTAAATTTTCCGTATTTTATAACATCCATTAAATTTGAAAGGAAATTTTCGAGGCAAGCGATAAATCTTTCCACTTTGTTTCGAAAGAGTGTTTTTTAAACAGCGGTTCATTTTCCAACCTTGAAATTTCTCTCATCACGTCTTAAAAACTAAAACAATTCTTATTATATTTCCTTTTTCCTAACAAAGCCAAAGGATCGTGCTAAATTGTTTTCTTTCTAATATCAGTATTTTTATAACTCCTCGCACAGTGTAAAAACTTTTCCTCTTATTGGCAGATCCAATAAAATACAAAATCCTTGGAGATTCTTCGCATTGGGATAAAAAGCTTTGATTGTTCGATTGAAAAAATATCCGTAGACATTAAAAAAGTAGTTGCACGTGCACTATACAATTAATTTTTCTAACAACGATACACACAAAAGAAACCTAAATTTTTCTGTCTTTTATACCCCGCATAATTGGATACTGCTGAATAAAACTTGTGCTCTGCTTTGCTATTTCGCATTAATGTATTCTTTTTTCTCTTTCAGATTGGAAAAACCAGCGCAGAAGTGTGAACGAGTTTTCTTTATGAATCCGGTTAAAATCGTCTCATTAAAACAGCGCAGCTCGACTCTATGGTGGGTGATTTGCCCCATATTATGAAACAATGTAAATAGAGCGTCCGGAACATGAGATTTGCTGTAAACAAAGCTGGGATGTTATAATGATTGGCTCAACTACGTACAGATTGGCCTCTATGAGCCGCTATGTCGAATAGTAGTGTTAGTTGCTAATTGCATTTTGTACAATCAAAGACGTTTGGTACCGTGCATGTTGTTGACTGGCCACTAGGACATCAAATTCAATCAACAGAAACAGAGTGATTACACCACAATTGGTATTTAGTTGGAAGTGTTGTGCGATATGGACGGTTTTTTAATGTAAAGTGCTAGGAAGCTAAACATGAAAGTGGTGGTGATGATCCTGTCCGGACTGTTGTGGATCCTTTTGGTGGATTTGTCTGTTTGTATGGGTAAGTTTTATTCAAAAATTACTAAATAAGAGATCGATCATCGTTTAATAATTTAATATCATGCGATATGTAGGTAATATTTTGTATACGATAAATTATAAGAAAAATAGACAAAATTTCAAGCAATTAAATTAATGGTGGATGCGCCGGTTTTCTTTAAATAAAAATAAGTTTAGGTTTACACATTTCGCATTTTAACAACTAGAGAGAATAGAAAATATTTTGTGGAAAACTTGAAATACGTAAATTTGATTTACTGGATAATTTGCAACTACTATGAGCCCTAACAACTAAATGTTCGGACAAAAGTAAATTTGATAGTCTTTCTTCCATACGCGCAAAAATTATCTAAATTAACTTCCATTATATTGATGATTTTTTTCTGTTATAGTAGACCTTAGAATCCGGAATTTTCGAAGGATTTTCATTTTTTTTTGAATTTTCTAGTAAAACTAACTTAGTTCTTTGTAAAATAACAAACCACAAGAAAATCTGTCAATTTTTCGAAATTTTATGACAGTTATAAGGACACAAACCTGAAATTTGGACAATTTTTGTAAGCGAGTTTATAGTAGGCCATAAAATCCGGAATTATCAGAGGATTTTTATTCTGTTTGAATTTTCTATAGTAAAACTATAACTTGGTTCTTTGTAAAATAGCAAATCTCAAGAAAATCTGTCAATTTTTCGAATTTTTATAACAGTTTTAAAGACAGAAACCTGAAATTTGGAGTAATTTTTTAAGCGAGTCTATAATAGGCCATAAAATTCGGAATTTTCAGAGATTTTCATTGTGTTTGAATTTTCTAGTAAAACTAAGTTGGTTCTTTGTAAAATAGCAAACCGCAAGAATATCTGTCAACTTTTCGAATTTTTCAGATAGTTTTAAGGACACAAAATTGAAATTTGGACAATTTTTTTAAGCGAGTCTAGAGTAGGCCATAAAATCCGGAATTTTCAGGGGATTTTGATTCTGTTTGAATTTTCCAGTAAAACTAACTTAGTTCTTTATAAAGTAGCAAACCGCAAGGTAATCTGTTAGTTTTTGGAAGTTTTATGACAGTTTTAAGGACACAAAATCTAAATTTGGACAAAATTTAAAGCGAGTCTATAGTAGGGCATAAAATTCGGAATTTTCAGGGGATTTTCATTCTGTTTCAATTTTCTAGTAAAACTAACTTAGTTCTTTGTAAAATAGCACACGAGAAGAAAATCTGTCAATTTTTCGAAATTTTATGACAGTTTTAAAGTCACAAACCTGAAATTTGGACCATTTTTTTAAGCGAGTTTATAGTAGACCATAAAATCCGGAATTTTGGCGGGATTTTCATTTTGTTTGAATTTTCTAGTAAAACTAACTTAGTTCTTTGTAAAATGGCAAACCGCAAAGAAATCTGTCAATTTTTCGAATTTTTCAGACAGTTTTAAGGAAAAAGTTGAAATTTGGACACTTTTTTCAAGCAAGTCTAGAGCAGGCCATAAAATCTGGAATTTTCAAGGAATTTTCATTCTATTTGGATTTTCTAGTAAAACTAACGTGGTTCTTTGTAAAAAATCAAACCGCAAGGAAATATGTAAATTTTTCGAAGTTTTATGACAGTTTTAAGGACACAAAGTCGAAATTTGGACATATTTTTAAGCGAGTTTATAGTAGACCATAAAATTATTATTTGGTTATATAACACGTAAATTTCGTAAAAATCCGCTCGGCGGTCCCTAAACTGTGGCACTTTAACCAGTAGGTGGGAAAACTGTAGAAACAAAGAATTAATATTTTTAAAACGTTGGATCTAGTAGTCGGATTTTGATGAAATTTACTTTATTGCAAAGCTGGATGTTGGTTTTCTTTATAAAAAAGTTACACAAGCTTTTATTTGGTGATTTTAGGCATTTATCGGAGCTTCAAAGTTGCACCTTTAAAAAAATTAGAATTTTCTAGTAACTGTTTAAAAAATCACAGTTATGAAACCGCTGGTTGGATTTGTGTCAAAAAACCTTTAAATCAAAGCTTAAGGATCGTACTATATTGAAAAAAATCCTTAAGTGTTAATATGATTTTTTTTGCATTTTTTTCTAGTTCCACAGTTCACTTTTCAAAATGCGTGTTTTTGAGGATGAAACCTACATTTAAAAAATTACTGTTTTGGAACCGCTGGTTGGATTTTGGTAAAATTGACTTTATTGCAAAGCTGGATGTTGGTTTTATAAATATCCCCAAGTCTTTATTTGGTGATTTTAGGCAATTTTCGTAGCTTTAAAGTTGGACTTGAAAAAAGTGACGTAATTTTCTGTTTTTAAAAAATCACAGTTTTGGAACTCCAATAAATAAATTTCTTCCATGCATAATATTGTTATTAAGGCTTCATCTTATTGTATTGTTAGGTGTTTACTAATTATTTGCGTAAAATTTCCAGTTCTCCTTTCATACTTCAAAAATTTACTTTTGTCCGAACATTTAGTTGTTAGAGTTCTAATATTGAAAAATCATACAACTTGAAATTTTGGTGAATGCGCCGGTTTGAATATTTATAAAAACTACGACACATTAATTTACCATTTCATTCCTTTACGAATACAAATAAATATATCTTAGCCTTCTAACCTTGTTCTCCACAAACTTCAGTAATTGTCCCGCCCCGTCTAAGAAACGAATATTCATGCACCAAAGTATATCCTGCCTACATCGCTTTGTATTTTCAGGCGTCGTTTGCAAAGGGGCTCCAAAATTGTAAATATACCCTGCGGATATTTGAGATTGGCGGTTGGTACAACTAACAACAACGCCACTTCTACTTGAGATAAATATTGTTTTGTGTAATTTTTGGTGCAGATATTCTACATTGAAATCAGTTTTGGTTGGCAATATAAGTACTAAAAATAGCAATAGGTTGTTTTGTGTAAAGTTTATTATGTTATAAGAAAAATAAATTACCATAAGTCGTAATGTAGAATAACTTTATTAAATCGGGACCAGTTTATTAGGTCAGCTAATTTGACAGGATAATACGCATAAATTTTTTCGATATAATCTAGGGGGGAATTGTTTGGAATATTGTATAGGTAAATAAATGTATCGCTTTGTTTATTTGATAACAGAATTAAAATTAATATTTGCAAAGCATTAAAATTAATTTCATTTGGTTGCGGTGTAATTTATCAATGTTCGTACCTTAGCGCAATTTTGATACAAAATTGTAAAAATACACTAAATATTAATCTATTTTAAGTAGAAAAAGAAAACTGGGTAAACTCAAAATCGTTACACTTTTCATAGATAATTTAAACTATAGAAAACTGGGTACTTAACCTAATTTATATTTACAATAATAACTGGTATATCAATTTTTGTTGCACCATCATTAGAAGAATCGTTATACTTATTGGAATCAAATTTTACATAATAAAATGCATACCCAATTTCTACGATTCGATCGATTACAATATAAAAGAATACAACAAAAGGAGAACTTTCTGGAATTTATGGTCTTTTATGTTTGTGATATTAGACGGTATAGTAGGTATGGTTATATCTACAATAGAATTTTTGTAATAAGCCACAAGTAAAATAATGCATTCTTTACAAGAGAGACTGGATGTTTTCATCGAAAACTCACATTTATATTTTGTTCAGTTTTATAATAAAATACAGGGAATTTAATCCTGAAATATATTCAATCTGAGAAAGTTTTTATGATGTTTGTACTCTAAGAGAATTGAGTATAATAATGTTGCAGGTTGTGTTTTTTTATAAATTTGGAGCTATAGCTCGGAATATTGTACAATTTTAGATTTAAAACTGACTCGGTTATTTCCAATATGTTTCTAATATTAAAAACAAGAATTATAGGGCTAAATATAAGATATTTAGTATTTATTAAACGTTTGCTTATTATTAATAAATATTTCTTTATAATTAACGAATCTGTTTTAACATTAAAATATACAGGGTGAGTCGCAATAAGTGGGACATGTTTTTTACCTCTGTAAATACTAGACCTAAAACAAAAAGTTGTTATACTAAAATGCATAACTAAAAAGTTATAGGCGTTTGAAGTTTCAGAAAAAAAAATAATTTTTGGTAATAACTTCTAAACTAATTGAATGAGAAGAACCAATTCTTGGTAGTTAATGAATACCAAAGTTCTTTAATTTGTGAAAATTTTGTTGGAATCAAACTTTAAGAAGATGGTTTTTTAAAGTAAGTAAAGTGTTTAATCTTCTGGAACTTTTTTGTCCTTAAAATTTTAATTATAAAAAAAATTGCATTTAATAGGTAATTTAATTTGGAAACTTTTTCATTTCTTGTAAAGTTTTGATTAAACGCACCGTGAAGCTTTAAAAAATTAAAAACTAACAGCATGTTTTTACTAAGTTTCAAAAAAACGGCATCAAGTATGCTGAGATTTAAAAGTTATTAACAAAAGACGGAGCTCCAACACATTATGCACGTCCTGTGCGACATTAGCATATTGGCTATCAGTCACCTATCCTCAACGATGGATTGGTAGAGGCCCTGACGATGACGCTCCTGTAGCTCTTTTTTGCATTGAAAATCGAATTTTTTAAAAATATAAACTGCCTCTCGAACTTCATTGGCATGTTGAACGATTCTCCTTCTAAGCTCTTGAAGTGACGGAATAGGTGTTGCATACACTTTTGACTTTAAATATCCCCAAGAACAGAATTCAATTGCGTTTAGGTCAGGAGAACGAGGAGGCCATGCAACAGGAGCGTCAGGGCCACCAATCCATCGTTGAGGATAGGTGACAGATAGCCAATGTCGCACAGGACGTGCATACTGTGCTGGAGGTCCGTCCTCCGTCAATAACTTTTAAATCTCAGCATTCTTGATGCTGTTTTTTTGAAACTTACTAAAAATATGCCGTTAGTTTTTAATTTTTTAAAGCTTAACGGTGCGTTTAATCAAAACTTTAAAAGAGATCAAAAAGTTTTTAAATTAAATTGCCTATTAAATGCAATTTTTTTTTATATTTAAAATATTAAGGACTAAAAAGTTCCAGAAGGTTAAACACTTTACTTACTTTAAAAAACCATCTTCTTAAAGTTTGATTTCAACAAAATTTTCAGAAATTAAAGGTCTTTGGTATTCATTAGCAACTACCAAGAATTAGTTTTCCTCATTCAATTACTTTAGAAGTTATTATCAAAAAATTATGTTTTTTCTTAAACTTCAAACGCCTATAACTTTTTAGTTATGCATTTTAGTATAACAACTTTTTGCGTCAATCGTCTGAGTTTTATGTCTAGTATTTACTGGTAAAGCATGTCCCATTTATTGCGATTCATCCTGTATATTAGTTTAAGTTTAAACAAAATTTCTTTGAAGACTAGATATATTTTTATTAAGTATTAAGGAAGTTTTGTTAGTGTGTAGAGTATTAAAGTATATTGTTTTTGAAACAGAAAATTGTGTAATCGGATTGTGCGTCCGCTGTTCCAGTTTCCACACATAACAGGACCACTGCATAATTTTTTTTATTTTCAGATCTGGACCCGTTTGCAATGCGGAATAAAAGGAGCTACGAAACCCGTCGAAATAAAGATCACCCATCTGGCAATTCCTTAAAAACATCTTTGTCATCATCAGGCCAAGGTGCAGTATTCGTAACAGAAAATTCCACAGTAGTGGTTGCTCAAATAGGTGGAACGGCCAAGTTGCCATGCGTTGTCCGAAAATTCAGCAACGGAGTGGTAAGTCACGCGATAAACTTATTGACGCGAAAGAAAATTGGCGCTTTTATTAGTTTAGTTTTCGAATAAAAAAACGAAGATTGTCCGGATGTCGTTTAAAAAGATTCATCAGGCTAAGCTGGTAAATAGTCTGCACACAGTGCCAAGTTAAGATCTTATCCTGGCTAAACTACTTCAAATCTTGGATGTATTTGTGTTTCCAAAAGTTTCCTACTTGGCATTTCCCGCTTCCAATATCGCTCCCTACGTAGGTACTTACTGTATCTATCGGGGTTTCGTCATTATATTGTGCTGCTTGTACTTGATATCTTTCACTTCTGCTGATGCATAAGTTATGTGCAGGAAATTTCTACTTATTCGATAAATACTAATTGAAAATGACATTGCAGATATCAGCGATAAATGTTTTACACTACACACAAAATGTAATGGAAAATACTCTAAATAATTCACGTTTTCACTCCTCACATCATCCAATTCCCGTATATTGTTGAATTAAATATTCTATCAGGATTTGCTTTTTAACTTTGTACTATATCGGTCAAAAGACATTGAAATTTGGAATAAAATTCACAACTAAATATTATAAAATTCCATAATTTTACAAAAGCATGTTAAATGAATTAGTTTCAAAAGCAATTCATTGTATTTTAAACCATAAAATACTTTAGCTAATAAATAATTATTTCAACATGGTTATTCATAAAAACACAATATAAATCTGTGCCTGTAGGCAACAAAATGAACAAAAAACCAAATTGCGTGGCAAATGTTCATTGTATATTAATCGAAATTAAAAAATTAACGGCTTATCATGCTTTTAAAGTGAGTGTTATCAGATTATGAAAGTTTTGTTCATGTATATATAGGAGTGCTTATCGATGTAACTGTGAAAAAAATTAATTAATTTCTGTTGTGAGTGAAATTCCAAAACGAAATAAATAAAATGTCACAAAATGAACGAGAAAATCTGCAACACTAAACTTCTAATACACCTTGTAAATAATAAATTACTCATAAAATCCCCCTTAAACTTTACAAATTCTAAGGTAGCAAACCAAACTCCCCCTCTGAATTTCCAGATTATTGTCACCCAATTAACATTACAAACCCCAAACCGCATTTAGCATTGTGTTCACTTGAACTTACATTACTTTAAACAAACACGTCAAGTACACAATCATGAAGTTTCTGTTTGTTCCAGGTTTCTTGGATAAGAAAAAAGGACTCTCCACCTACCATTCTAACGGTGGGTTTGGCCACGTACGTTTCAGACGAACGCTTCCTAGTTGAACACGCAAGACATCTACAAAACTGGGGATTAGTTATAAAGCATGTTCGACCGAACGATGCTGGTCTGTATGAGTGTCAAGTGTCATCGCATCCTACCACCAGCATATTTATCGAGTTGCGGGTCACAGGTGGGTAGTCGAACAGCCGAGACTTGGGGATTTTGTTTGAGGGTGTATGGGCATCTTTAGAAGTTAAGTGTTAATATATAGAAGTTAAAAGGGCAGCCATTCTATTACAATAAAAAAATTCAGGGACGCTTTTTTTTATTTTGCAGTATAAGAAATTATTGGTCATGACATAGAGCGGATTTTAGGTCGTGAATCCAGAGACGCGTTTAAAGTTGTAGGAAAGGCAATCATTTTGTTAATGTAAAAAATATAACAGAATGCAAATCTGTCCATTGTAGATTTTCTTAATGGTAACAGAATCTCACTATAAAATTGTACAAATTTTGCTTTAGCTTTTCTAAAATTGTCTTTACCAACCGAATTTCTTCCTGTTTTATTATTAATAAAGAATTATAAAGATTCTATAAGAAAAATCAAACAGAATGCAAATCCGTTCATAATTGCGGATTTTCTCATCGATTACAAAATCTCACTTTAAATTTGGTATTGTGTGGGCACCTTTATACGAGCCCTAACAACTAAATATTCGTACAAAAGTAAAAGTTATATAGAAACGTAAATTTCGTAAAAATCCGCTCGGCGGTTCTAAAACTGTGGCACTTTAACCCAGCAGGATGGGAAAATTGTAGAAACAAAGAATTATTATTTTCAAAACGTTGGATCTAGTAGGCGGATTTTGATGAAAGTTACTTTATTGCAAAGTTGGATGTTGGTTTAATGTACAAAAAAGTTATACAAGTTTTTATTTGGTGATTTTAGGCATTTATCGGTGCTTCAAAGTTGCACCTTTAAAAATGATAAAATTTTCTAGTAACTGTTTTAAAGAATCACAGTTTTGAAACCGCTGGTTGGATTTGTGTCAAAAAACATTTAAATCGAAGCTCAATAATCGTACCATATTGAAAAAATCCTGAAATGTTAATATGATTTTTTTTGGCATTTTTTTCGAGTTCCACAGTTCACTTTTTAAAAAACGTGTTTTTTGAGGGTGCTACCTACATTAAAATAATCACAGTTTTAGAACCGCTGGTTGGATTTTGATGAAATTTACTTTATTGCAAAGTTGGATGTTGGTTTTCTTTACAAAAAAGTTATACAAGTTTTTATTTGGTGATTTTAGGCATTTATCGGTGCTTCAAAGTTGCACCTTTAAAAATGATAAAATTTTCTAGTAACTGTTTTAAAGAATCACAGTTTTGAAACCGCTGGTTGGATTTGTGTCAAAAAACATTTAAATCGAAGCTCAATAATCGTACCATATTGAAAAAATCCTGAAATGTTAATATGATTTTTTTTGGCATTTTTTTCGAGTTCCACAGTTCACTTTTTAAAAAACGTGTTTTTTGAGGGTGCTACCTACATTAAAATAATCACAGTTTTAGAACCGCTGGTTGGATTTTGGTAAAATTTACTTTATTGCAAAGCTGGATGTTGGTTTTATGTACAAAAAAATCCCCAAGTCTTTATTTGGTGAGTTTAGGCATATTTTGTAGCTTTAAAATTGAACTTGAGAAATGTGACGTAATTTTCTAACGACTGTTTTTAAAAAATCACAGTTTTGGAACTTGGGGAAAACGACATAAAGGTGCTTTCATGGCCCTCATCCAGTCCGGACTTAAATGTCATTGAAACTCTTTGGCATAAAATTAAACGTATTCTACGCAATAATCCACCAGGTTGGGGGACTTAAAGGCCAAAATAGAAGAAATTTGGGACAGTTTCACGCCAGAATTGTACCAAAATTTGATAAATACATGCCTGCTAGAATACAGGCAGCAATTAAAGCAAAAGGAGACGTAACCTCTTATTAATGGTCCTAAATTAAAAATTATCCCAACATTTAGTTGTTAGGTGTTTACTAATTATTTTCGTAAAATTTCCCGTTCTCCTTTAATACTTTTGTCCGAACATTTAGTTGTTAGGGCTCGTATTTTGGCAAAACTGTTTGTATAAAAGATTTGTTAATGTAAAGTGAAATACGGGTTTATACGCTACAAGATGCAGTTTTCCTTCTATGTTATGTTTTGTTGCCCCATGGCGGTTTAGTTTGTTTTCCAAACTGCATCCTTGTTGTGTATTAATGCCACAGTTGATCCTTCGCATTATAGACAAACATACTTTTTACGAGAGGCCATAATACAGGGATAAATGGAGCCTGTTATAGAATATACCCGAAGTATATTCCGCGATAAAATGACAAAGCAACCACCCCCATCCCATTGAACGAGCGATTTTATTCGAAATTTATTTTTATAGAATTTCGTTTCCATCCATCCTGTTTATTTACCTTTCGGTTTTCGGTGTGAGATAATATGAAGTATTATGTTTCAGAGGCCTCAGCGGAAATCATGGGAGCTCCTGATCTTCATATACGTGCGGGATCGCTGCTTCGTCTTGTTTGTACTCTGCGTCATTCCACCGAACCGCCAACATACGTGTTCTGGTATCATGAACAAAGAATGATAAATCACGATCAAGGCGTCATGGTGACCGCAGATCGTGCTTCCAGTGTTCTTCAGCTTGAAGACGCCGACACCTCGCACAATGGCAATTACACTTGTTACCCTTCGAATGCCATCCCGGCCTACATCAATGTTCATGTGCTCAACGCCACAGAAGGTAATACTAAACTTAAACTTAAACCTTAAACTTGTGTTCAGTTATTATTAAAGTTCAGGCTTATAATGGAGTTTGCTTATTAAGAACCCGAAATATTGCGGATATAAGTATATGCACTAGGTTAATAACTTTGGACTTGGAGCAACTTTATTAACCCGTGAAACAACTTAATGAACTGCTAAAGCACTTTGATTCCGGCTCATGATATGGCAAACATATTTCATACGTAACTTTCAATTTCAAGCCCCGGCTGGCATATTCAACGAACTTCGAAAAACGTGTGTCTCCTACTTATATAGATTACGCTGAAGCGCTATCGCCTTAACCATGATATACTACACAAATATTCTGTTGCTAAAAATAAACCTGCTTTTTCCAATATAATAAATAATAAAACAAGAAATTCGCCTGAAATTTGCTACACAAATTTTGCCGATTCATTCAACAGTTTTGTCTTTTTCCAGAAGAAAATCCAGCTGCCATGCTCCATGCTAACAGCAGTGACGTATCTACGGCCCTGTTTGTATGCATTCTTCTAGCAGTGACAGGGAATGTTTTAATGACTTTAAATAGATGAAATTTTTATGTGAACTAACTTACCTATAGAATATTTGTATAAAAAAAAATTGGAAAAAAAACTTGTACATATTTTGTAAATATTTAAGAGTATTTATAATAAACACATAAATTTCGATTTCAAATGTAACCAATTGTAAAAACAGTGTATTATGAACAATCAATACGCAAAAGTGTAAGATGTTACAATAAAGATCGTGTAAATATATTTGGAAATTTTATTTTATTTCACTTTAGCCTTGAAATAAATTTTTTGGGAAGTTCAAGGTCAACAACCTGTGTTCCTCGTGCACATTTTGGGGTACAAATTTAACGTATTATCGTATTGTTTTGTGGAAACCATATACATAATACTATTATATTATCTTCCACTTACCCACAGGATGGTTGTAATTCATATAAACGAGTTTATAATTATGTTTGTTAGAGAGGGACTAATACGCAAACCGCAACACAAAGACCCAAACTTCAAACTAGAAGAACAACGAACGTGAAATAATTGTAACAACAAACAAAAATGATAATTAATTTAAGGGTTTCATTAATAATTCTATTGCGTAATGCGTAATGTTACAGAAATTTTCATCGTCAATGTTTGAGGAACTACATTATAATCAAACTAAAATATTTGCCACTCTATCTATGTTGATAAAAGGGTTCTGCAGTGTTCATTTAGTTCCTTAACCGCACTTCCTTTTTGGCAAATTGCCCCTTGGGATGCAGTGGTTGTGCTTAAGTGAGGCTACTCAAAACGTTAGATATTTCAGGGAATAAACAGTAACAAGCTGGGCTTTTTAAATTGTCACAAAATAATATGAGAATTTTAAGCGTTATGAGGCTTATTTGGCATAATATGAAAAAGGTGGAATAGAAAATTTATTTCTTAATAAAACCGACGGCTAGAAAATTGTAGTCGTAAAATTGAAACCTGCTCTCAATGGTTGACGTGGGAATATTGTGGCTCTATTTGAAAAGACGAGCTATTCACATTGTTGTTTTTCTGTATATTTAAATAACAACTAATAATCTTCGACTCCTTCCAAATCAATTTGTATACTTCACGACGATATCTCTGCTAGTTTAAGCAGTATTTATCCTTGAATTTTTCATAAAATCTTACCAAATTTATTCAAGGTACCTTATGGTACAACTCGCCTAAAAATTCGTGTAAAGACATGAAAGCCAATTTGCCGAACATCCAAATTAATTTAATTTTGGTGACTTTTATCTGATCGAAATTTTTTGCAAACCCAATCAGGATTCTGTCATGAATCTTACAATCAGGCAATAATATCATCGATATATATATAAATTTCCATTAATAATTGATTTCTATTTTTAGGCACAGGTAAATTTATATAGTCGATTTTCTATATAGAATTTTGTACATGGTGTACTTTTCATCAAAAAATTAAATATTCATAAGCTCTAAGTGATTGCTAATGTAAGTGAAAAATCAGCTAAAGTGGATTTTTTCGCAAATTACTTTCTATATTATAAGAAGAGGAACAAATATTTTATTCACAGAAGTTTTGTTAAAGTTTGTAAAAAATTTGAAAGACAGTTAAATAATTACGGTTATTATATCTACCAAATATTAATAAACTCTTAAAATTTTATATTCCGGTGTATTTTATGTAAATAAAACTCATTTACATGCGCCAAATAGTCCATCATCACAATTTATTAAATTAAATATTTCTTATATTATTCAGCGCGCTAACGCAGCAAAAAATCTCTCATAAAACTCCAAGCGTACATTCCAAATTCCTACACTTCTACACTACAAAGTGAACTTTTCAAGAGATTTACAATGTCAGCTAATTCCAACAATGTGGGGTAGTTCACCCTGTAGCACACAATCACTCAATTGTTGTTAGGGGTTTGTAAACCACCTACCCCTCATTAAACCACAGCATAAGTGTTGTTTAAAATGCATGCAGTTGTAGAAAAGCCAAGGCGCACTAACATAAGCCATTTAGTTCTCCCTTAGTCGAGGCAACTATTAGCGTACTACAATAGTCCACTAAATGTGGGGTAGCTGCTGTTCTATCCCGGTCAGATTTCAAGTTGGCTGTGACATCCTAGGCCACCCTTGTTATTTATTCGAGTGGGCGGATCAGGGAAGGCGCGCGATCATTTCATACAGCGACTTTTATATGTTAGTTGCGATGTGTGATTGTGATTCATCCATTCATTATAATTTAATACTTCTGAGTGTTCTTGACAGGTTGTGTGTGTTAATAATTGAAAAAGTTCCACTATGCGATAGTGTTAAATATGTATAACCATATTTAAGCAGAACAAGCCGGCTGAATTTGGCATGATGTTTCGCTATTCACCTGGAATTATTTATGAGAAAGTGTTTTTAATATTCCGAGCTTTTTAATTTATTATGAGCCCTTTAAAATTATAGATTTCGGCTTTGAGTTCCAATTTCCATAACAATTCCAGTAATGCAAAGCATTGACATATACAAAAGGGTCCTTTGTATAAGCAATCACCTGCCTAATAGCACGTAATCCTCTTCTTTATCAGGACTCAGTGGACTATCATGAATTTGAAACTTAAGGCTTCCAGGACGTTGAAAGGATGAACGGCTTTAATAAATTTCAACCAAGATGGAAATCAAAAATGTTAACGAATTTATTGGACAAGTCGTAATTAATTTTTAATTCATATTATGTGTAGTTTTTGAGAAATTGACCACACATTCGGTGCTCTTCGTAAGTAATTTAAAAATCTAATTTACAAAATTTGGATGAAATTTATTCGAAAAAAAAAACTGAAGAACTAGTACTAAGTGAGGTTAGGCCACTGTATTTTTTTTTCATAGTGGCTATACATAACAACGTATTTTTTCCATTTTTGCCGTTTTGGCTGGTGAACAAAAGTAGAGGAAGTTGGGGTGTTTGAGGCCCGAGGTTGTGAGGCTAAATTCAAGTAGTGGGGGTAACCATGTTCTTCTAGAACTGCAAGCAGTTGGACCAGTTCTAGTTTCTAAAACTGCTTGCGGTTCCAGAAAAACAGCTAAATGAACTGGTTCAACTGCTTGCAGTTCTTGACCAGCTAAATGAACGGGTTTAACTGCTTGCAGTTCTTTTAGCCGTTGTTCTAGAACTGCAAGCAGTTGAACCAGTTCATTTAGCTGTTTTTCTGGAACCGCAAGCACTTCTAGAACAACTTACTCTACTAACAAAAAATTAAACAAACTTTCTAAAAATTTCCATAAAATTTCTGCTTCCTAAAACCCTGTAAATTCTAGTTACGTTTCTTCATCACACCAAAAAGCTAAAACATGTTCCCTGTTACGCCCCTGGTTTTCCTGCAGTAATAACAAAATGGTTTCAGCATGTATCACGTCAAAAATCTACTGTTTATTACTTTGATAATCGGAGGTGCGGAAATGTTTGCCTCCTACCCCCTCAAAAAGCAATAAAAGAAACGAGAAATGGTATGCAGTGTTTGAATTAAAGTATATAAAAAGCATCAGACTCGTTTTGTTCGTCACATTAGATAAGGTTCAGTTATTTAGGTCTCGCATTAATATTTGTGGGTGCTGGGTGTGTATACAAATTGTTACACATTTTGTACAATTTATTAGAAAAATATGAAATACTTGGTGCAGGGTGCTAAATAAATATGAACGTGAACAAAAAGAAATCATAATTAATGAAAGTGTCTCTTGTTGGCATATCAAATTAGACGCTTTTGAACAAATCCACATTAAACTGCCTCGTATGACAAACATGATGCATAACGCAGTCAAATTAACATTAATTGTGTGTTATTAAAACTTCAAAGCCCTGGTTTGGCATGATATGTACGCATTAATCATTTCGTCTGATAAACTATAATGCTAATTCTTTACGGGATTGTAATTTTAACCATCTGGCTCTCCCCAGTTAAATGAAGCAACGCGTTCGTCAAACCCTCAAACCCGAAATCTGATCGCGATGTTCACCACAGACACACATTAGGGCCTTATTGTGTATTTAATGGCTCAACAAACAGGGTGTTATAAACTGTGGGGGCCTCTATGTACTAACAGGGCCACAATACTTATACATTTTGACGGTTATTGATGAACTGACGCGTAAAATTGGGGTAAATGTGCTTTGGTTTCTCATCGTGACGACGCCTTGTCGGATTTAATTTGTTTTATTAACACGACCACAACTGGTAATTAGCTATTGTGCGGCTTCCTTAAAGTTGAAGCACCTAAACTAACTGCGTACTAGGAAAATTTGAGAAAAAATTCAAAATGACAATGACGTTTTTATTCAATTTGATCCAAGAAATTCTAAACTATCTTCCACTATGTTAATAATTTTTTTCTTATTTTAACCTATATTCAGCTTTGCTAAACTGTATTCTAAGTGAAAATCCGAAAATCTGGTGTCTAGTTATAAATTTTTAAACATGACTAAGACTATAGGTATAAGAGATTACAAATGAGATATTTTATTTTTTTAACACAAGTGCAAAAATACTCTAAATTATTTTCCATAATATTGATGATTTTTTTCTTAATTAAGACAACATTTAGCTTTGTAAAACTGTATTTATAGTGAAAATTCGTTAATCCGGTGTAGAGTTACGAATTTTCAAAGTGGAGCTTGTAGAAGTTTAATAAAAAATTTTACTTTTTTTCCATTCTCGCAAAAATTATCTAAAATAACTGCCCTAATATTCATGATTTTTTTCTTAATAAAAGCGATATTCAGCTTTGCTAAACTATATTCTAAGTGAAAATCCGAAAATATGGTGGCTAGATATAAATTTTTAAACATGACTAAGAGATTAATGAGATATTTTATTTTTTTAACATAAGTGCAAAAATACTCTAAATTATTTTCCATAATATTGATGATTTTTTTCTTAATTAAGACAACATTTAGCTTTGTAAAACTGTATTCATAGTGAAAATTGGTTAATCCGGTGTAGAGTTACGAATTTTCAAAGTGGAGCTTGTAGAAGTTTAATAAAAAATTTTACTTTTTTTCCATTCTCGCAAAAATTATCTAAAATAACTGCCCTAATATTCATGATTTTTTTCTTAATAAAAGCGATATTCAGCTTTGCTAAACTATATTCTAAGTGAAAATCCGAAAATATGGTGGCTAGATATAAATTTTTAAACATGACTAAGAGATTAATGAGATATTTTATTTTTTTAACATAAGTGCAAAAATACTCTAAATTATTTTCCATAATATTGATGATTTTTTTCTTAATTAAGACAACATTTAGCTTTGTAAAACTGTATTCATAGTGAAAATTGGTTAATCCGGTGTAGAGTTACGAATTTTCAAAGTGGAGCATGTAGAAGTTTAATAAAAAATTTTACTTTTTTTCCATTCTCGCAAAAATTATCTAAAATAACTGCCCTAATATTCATGATTTTTTTCTTAATAAAAGCGATATTCAGCTTTGCTAAACTATATTCTAAGTGAAAATCCGAAAATCTGGTGGCTAGATATAAATTTTTAAACATGACTAAGAGATTAATGAGATATTTTATTTTTTTAACATAAGTGCAAAAATACTCTAAATTATTTTCCATAATATTGATGATTTTTTTCTTAATTAAGACAACATTTAGCTTTGTAAAACTGTATTCATAGTAAAAATTCGTTAATCCGGTGTAGAGTTACGAATTTTCAAAGTTGAGCATGTAGAAGTTTGATAAAAAAATTTAGTTTTTTTTCCATTGTCGCAAAAATTATCTAAACTAACTGCCCTAATATTCATGATTTTTTTCTTAATAAAAGCGATATTCAGCTTTGCTAAACTGTATTCTAAGTGAAAATCCGAAAATCTGGTGGCTAGTTATAAATTTTTAAACATGACTAAGACTATAGGTATAAGAGATATTTTATTTTTTTAACACAAGTGCAAAAATACTCTAAATTATTTTCCATAATATTGATGATTTTTTTCTTAATTAAGACAACATTTAGCTTTGTAAAACTGTATTCATAGTGAAAATTGGTTAATCCGGTGTAGAGTTACGAATTTTCAAAGTGGAGCATGTAGAAGTTTAATAAAAAATTTTACTTTTTTTCCATTCTCGCAAAAATTATCTAAAATAACTGCCCTAATATTCATGATTTTTTTCTTAATAAAAGCGATATTCAGCTTTGCTAAACTATATTCTAAGTGAAAATCCGAAAATATGGTGGCTAGATATAAATTTTTAAACATGACTAAGAGATTAATGAGATATTTTATTTTTTTAACATAAGTGCAAAAATACTCTAAATTATTTTCCATAATATTGATGATTTTTTTCTTAATTAAGACAACATTTAGCTTTGTAAAACTGTATTCATAGTGAGAATTGGTTAATCCGGTGTAGAGTTACGAATTTTCAAAGTGGAGCATGTAGAAGTTTAATAAAAAATTTTACTTTTTTTCCATTCTCGCAAAAATTATCTAAAATAACTGTCCTAATATTCATGATTTTTTTCTTAATAAAAGCGATATTCAGCTTTGCTAAACTATATTCTAAGTGAAAATCCGAAAATCTGGTGGCTAGATATAAATTTTTAAACATGACTAAGAGATTAATGAGATATTTTATTTTTTTAACACAAGTGCAAAAATACTCTAAATTATTTTCCATAATATTGATGATTTTTTTCTTAATTAAGACAACATTTAGCTTTGTAAAACTGTATTTATAGTGAAAATTCGTTAATCCGGTGTAGAGTTACGAATTTTCAAAGTGGAGCATGTAGAAGTTTGATAAAAAATTTTAGTTTTTCTTCCATTCTCGCAAAAATTATCTAAACTAACTGCCCTAATATTGTTGATTTTTTCCTTAATAAAAGCGATATTGAGGTTTTCGAAACTGTATCCTAAGTGAAAATTGGGAAATCTGGTGTATAGTTACGATTTTTCAAAGTTCTACCAAATTGCTCTTTAAAAAACACTATTTTCTAGGATCGCTGTTTTTTTTAACTCTTTTGCAAAGGTGACTGATGGTTTTATATTGGAAAAAAACACGAACTATTTATATAAATTTTTCCAGCGTTCATTTGGAGCCTCAAATTGCCCAAAACCAAAAATTCATTTAACTTCATCAGATAAATTTAAATTTATTTACCATCCAGCTCACATTACAACAAATACATTTAGCAATAAATCGATACAAAATAAATTTACTGATATATATCTTGTTAGGTTTCGTTATGTTGCAATTAATGATAGTGCTGTAATTTGATAACGGTCTCACAGAAAGCGTATCTACACAAATGTGCCATCAGGCAAAAAAACAACAAGTGTGGTGTAAATGGTGATTGGAGGGAATTTCAATTAGTGTTAATTTAAATTTAATACTGCAATGAAAGCTATTTTGTATCTGTTTATTAGAATTTATGCCGTATAATGTTGTTTGCAAATGTAACTTATTGCACAGACGATTTAACTTAAAGTTATAATAACTTAACTGATAAAAATTATTATTTACTAACTTCAAACTTCAATCTTATAATAATATAAAATCCCAGTTAAATCGCCCAAACATAACGCCCCAAAATTAAATTTCAATTCAGTGAGTGTGAAAAAATTTGTCAATTTCCCGTCGAAAACATTTCAAATTTTAATTGAATAATCACTGTACCGCCACAAATTATTAATTTTTGAAACACAATCAATTTAATAACTATGAAATTAAATCCGTGTCTCTGGAGGTGTACCATAATTAATTAACAATAAATTGGAAATGTGTGTTTTGAAATTAACGATAATTATGATAATAATATTCACGTTATAATATTGCACCTGCACATGTAGCTGGTGGTGGAAAATAATAATAATCGATTGACCTCGTTTTTAAATATATGATTCGTGTTTGGAATTTGTATTAACGAGGTACTCATTTGTAACTTTTTAATGAGTAATCTAGAGTAGGTATCCAATATTTAAAAGTCAACTTGACAAACTCCTCAAAAGAATCTTTCCACTATCGAAATAGTAGACAGTGACTCATCTTGACTTGTTTAATTTACATTTTTCATTCCGACAACCAATAAATAAATTGACAAGTTTATGGTGTTGCCTTATGTTTGTGTCGTTTATACACCCGGCCAAATATAAATTGTGGGCACCCATCAAAATAAATGAATCTTTTAGGTCCAACAGTTAACCGTCTATATATTATGTGCTAAGGCATATTCGCAGCCAAGCTAAAAAAGAAACAGAACAAAAACGAAAATAATCTTGAGTGAATAATTCTATACTACTCCATGGTCCATGTGACTGTGACCGCGCGTCCAGCATATAAGAGTAATGATGCGGTTATAAAAGTACGTCATATTTCATAGGAGCTTAATTTTATTTTCCGGAATATGTTGGACATCCTATTACGTTACAGTAGATAAAGCTCGGAGCCTTGAAGCATCAAAAGCCAACATTTATAGATGTTATAACGGTTAACGATACTCTAACCCTTGTCTTGCACGAAATGGTGGACATATTTTAAATATGATTAGAGATCTTGGTAAACAGGACGAATCGATAAAGCTTAAATCTTAGCACACAGTCGTAATTATAATGTGGGTTAGGGTAATTATTGTAAACTCCTAAATAAATTTGTAAAGATTGGACCAAACCATTTCCATTTCCCCCACATACTGCTTTAGCAAAGCGCCGAATTTACTTTATTTATTTTGTTGTGTGAGCACAATTTAAACTTTCAAGTAAATTTCGTGTGTAACTCTGAATTATAAAGAAAAGAAAGTTGTAGCACGGAAAAAATGTATATAAATTTAAAAGGCCATTTAAAGTTCTAGCGCTTGGATATTTTGCTTATTGTGTGATGTAAAAGTTTGAGTGTGATGTACTAAGAGGTAGTTTGCAAATAAATGGCTTTCCAAGTAGCTTGCATTGTTCACCGGCGAATCCCTCAAGAATTTAGTCAGGAATTTGCACTGTTTGTGTTCAACTTGACGTTTGAAGTTTAGTGAGAAACGCGTCTTGTAATTTCGATGCCACTTTCTGTCAATCTAGAATTCTAGATGAAAAGTTCGGTTGATATCTTACTGCTGTAAAATAATTCTAGCGATTTTTATCCTATAACGTAATTGTGTTTAGGTATGAGATTTTAAATAAAATATACGTAGGTCTCCCAGCTCTCCGCATTCTAACCTTTGAAGTTACTTTGCTCCTATTGAATAAGTAATGTGTATCACATACAAAAGCGGTTCTTTACGAGGCGCCCCCAGACCAATGGTCCTAAATCTCCATGCAGACGTCGAGGCGATGTGCTGTCCTAGAGGCCATTTTTTTGCTCATCCTCCCAATTTCCTTCTTATTTTTTTTTGTACGGAATGAAATAGGCTGTACGAAAATTACATATTCAGTTCCATTGAAATACATGATTGAAATTTTAACAAGTTTAGAGGCAAATCAAATTTTATTTGACGAGATAAATCGGTATTCCTTCGCAGACACCGGAACATTTTTATTTTAATAAATTAACGTGATGCAGAGAAAATTTCTCAAAGCCAGAAAAATAATTTCTTGAATAATTTGTTGAAAAAAAAGTATTTATAAATGTTAACCAAGAAAAATAATTATTTGAGAGTGAAATAAAAAATATTGGTACGCTACTTTATTTACTGGTTCATACTCGTAAATATAGATTTTAATGTAATGCTAAAAACTAATTTTCGTCCATTTATATGTAAATGCGCTACCATTGTAAAGTGACGGTTTATTGTATTCTCTTTTACTCTTTGTTAGGCTTTTTCCAAGAGCAAGATTAGTTATTGTCTTCTGCATAATTAACTATTGTTGATAACAAAAAAGTTTCGTAAATTTAAAGTAAATTATGAAGGATTTTACTGTAACTTTATTCCTTTGATGAGGCGAAAGTGTAAAAAATTTTTTCCATTCCCGCAAAAGTTATCTAAATTAACTTCCATAACATTGGTGGTTTTTTCTGTTATAATGCCAACATTTGGTTATATAAAAACGTAAATTTCGTAAAAATCCACTCAGCGGTTCCAAAACTGTGGCACTTTAACCCAGCAGGATGGGAAAATTGTAGAAACAAAGAATTATTATTTTCAAAAGGTTGGATCTAGTAGTCGGATTTTGATGAAATTTACTTTATTGCAAAGCTGGATGTTGGTTTTCTTTACAAAAAAGTTATACAAGATTTTATTTGGTGATTTTAGGCATTTATCGGAGCTTCAAAGTTGCACCTTTAAAAGTGATAGAATTTTCTAGTAACTGTTTTAAAAAATCACAGTTTTGAAACCGCTGGTTGGATTTGTGTCAAAAAACATTTAATTCAAAGCTCAATAATCGTACTATATTGAAAAAATCCTGAAATGTTAATATGATTTTTTTTGCATTTTTTTCGAGTTCCACAGTTCACTTTTCAAAAACGTGTTTTTTGAGGGTGCTACCTACACTTAAATAATCACAGTTTTGGAACCGCTGGTTGGATTTTGGTAAATTTTACTTTATTGCAAGCTGGATGTTGGTTTTATGTATAAAAAATCCCCAAGTCTTTATTTGGTGATTTTAGGCAATTTTCGTAGCTTTAAAATTGCACTTGAAAAATGTGACATAATTTTCTAACAACTGTTTTTAAAAAATCACAGTTTTGGAACTCGGTGAAAACGACATAAAGGTGCTTCCATGGCCCTCATCCAGTCCGGACTTAAATGTCATTGAAACATTTTGGCATAAAATTAAACGTATTCTACGCAATAATCCACCAGAAACCATTGGGGACTTAAGACCAAAATAGCAGAAATTTGGGACAGTTTCACGCTAGAATTGTACTAAAATTTGATAAATACAATGCCTGTTAGAATACAGCGAGCAATTAAAGCAAAAGGAGACGTAACCTCTTATTAATAGTCCTAAATTAAAAATTATCCCAACATTTAATTGCAAATTCATTTTGTAAAATTTGCTAATTATTAAGGTTAAAAATATTGTAAAATTTACTTTTGTCCGAACATTTAGTTGTTAGGGCTCGTATACTAATTATTTCTGAACTAACGAAAGCTCAATTAAAATATTAGTTGTAGACGCACAAAATTTCATTAAAAATCAATCCAATCCCGTTCAAACAACCCGAAGCAGTATCCAGAAAAATAATTGGGCAAATTGTTTCACCCCTTCGTATATGTTACCGTATTTATTGAGATAAATTTGTGGCGGCCCAACAAGCATCCAGTTAAATTTAAATTTATATTGGTGTTTGTTGAAAAAAAAATTGTTACTTATATTTCAGGGGAAATCCGTGATAAATTATGCCTTCAGACACAGAAATATAGCAGGGGTTTATTACCAGTACACGTAAAAGAGAAAAAGGCAAGAGATTTCTAAGCAGCTCTTTTCTATTGCTGAACCACGGAATATTTAATTTCTTCGTGCATGGTACCATAAATCCTGCAAAAACCTGAAAAGTGTGTGTGGAATGCAATTAACCAAAGGTAATGATAGGGCTCTACGGGGAGACTTATCATTCCCGACACGAGCTACGCCGCAGATCGCATTTACCCGCCGTTAACTGGCGCTGTTCAGAATAAAAGAGAAGAAAGACTTAACAATGATTTTATCTGATACAATAAATGTTAATATGATATTTTTATTTCAACGTGGCTGTAAATTAATATTCATTTAATTTCGACGAAATTGATAACGAGTTTATTGAGTGAGAAAGATTCTAAAAATCTTTGATGAAATTCTGCAATATTTTAATAACCGGAGATATAAAAGTAACAGCTTCCTTAATTTCTAATGAATATTTTATAGCAAGATTTGTATTTTATTGTATCGATTAATTTCCATTTCGTGCAATATTTTTCCAGAAAAATGTTCAATTTTTAACGAAATAAAATTTCTTTCTCTGAAAGCAACGAGTGTTTTATATACAGGGTCCGTCATTACCTATTTTGATTTATACAGGGTGCGCAGCAACTTACTCCGTTATATCTAAGTATATTATTGCGTTTTCCTATTCTACATTTAATTTTAAGTGAGAAACTGTAGAAAATTAAAATTTTTAAAACGGATTTTGAGATTTGAATTTTGACAAAAAAAGATAATACCTAAATATAAGTCGTTTTTTTCTTAGTCACTTCTCTCAAGTTCAAGTAAATCACAAACCACAATATCGAATCTTTATGAACAATGCTGCGTCCTACTTAACTAAAAATTCCTCACGAATGAATAATCTAATCCTTGTTTGACAGAAAAATTCCTAACCTACGCACAAAACTCTCCCGATTCCCCACAAAGTGAACTTCCAGATCAGGCGAACTGACTTATCTCGTCTATCAGGCTTTTTCCCAGCTTTGTACTTGGTGCGGGGTGGTTGAACGTGACATTGTGCTACCCCTATTGTATGGGGGCTGCCTCGATATTGTTGTTGTTAACTTTTACTTCTGTAACACAAGTACTATTGACGTTTTATCAATCAAGTTTGATGACTGCGAATAGAACTCAACAAATAAATGTGGGTTAGAGGAGAAGTAGCAATGCTAATTTACTACCCCTAGTACGCTATCTTATCTTTGCGAGCTTAGTCAGCACTATTGGGTTTATGGCTCACCTTTGGCGTTGTGCCTCATTTCGCGACGAATATTATTGTGGTGTTTTATAGTCTGAACTAGCTTCACACGGACATTTTTTCAGTTATATTCAAGAGCATACCTTCTGCTTTATAATTAAATTTCGGTGCTCAAAGCAAACAAAAAATTTTCAAGTAACTAAAGGCAATTTGATGAAAATACTTAAAAAGATTGTAGAGTTCTTATTGGCTTGAGATTACACAGTTGGCTAGATATTGGAGGGTCGAGACTAACTGATTTCCAGATATTTTAAAACCTCTTTTACTATAAAGGAAAAAGTATTTATCCTGTGTTATTTCTCAATTTGTATGCAGACTAGGATTGTCTGGACGAGGCGAAATCTAATCTTTTGATCTTATTGTTAATAGAAAATGTATTTTAATTTAGTAATGGCACTAAACAGAATTGAAATAATTATTGAACTATGTTACGTAGTATGTTACGTAAATCACTAGATATATAAAACGCAGATTTTTAAGCGATAATTTCGAATACCAGTCAAGTTTTTCCTACAATGAATATTCATAGGTTTAACATTGTTTAATTAATAAAAATTTCCTACACTTTTTCGAAGTTAATAAAAATTCCAAATATATACCTACTCCGTTTTTTCGTTTTGTCCTTCAAAACACCATTAGCTGATTAAATTAAAATTCATCCTATATCTATACTACAACCCCTAACCATCCTCAATCGCAAAGCTTTCTGGGTTTGCTTTTTAGGAATGTCCTAAATGTCCACACCCGCATGAATCCGTTGCAAATATACACTCACTCTCTCACCAAAACAGTAAAAGGACAAAACGGTTGCTTGGACATTGCGAGTGTAAATTGCAAATTTGGACGTTCTAAAATTCTGAAAGCATTTTATAGGTACAAAGGAGGGGTTGATTGGGTCTGGGAAGGTCGGTCGAACTTTACCCAGAGCACATACCCATCAGAGACAAAGGCTTATCACTTTCGCAGGAACATTGCTACAAAGACATATCGTTGCCTAAGCCATCAGCACTTGATTGAAGGCCCGGAAAACGCTCATTAACGTTGCTGGAAATTATTGAAATCCAATACAAACCCTTATTGGTGGTTTTCATGTTTTGGCAGGTGATATTTTTAGGTAGGTACGCGGTTTTACTCTTGGCGAATAAATTTAATTGCGACGACTTGGATTGAAACAGAGAAGGTTAAGACTTGGAAATTTATCGTAATGAGGTTGTACACATAAAAAATTGCAGTGGCAAAGTCAGAAATTGCGTTTAGTATATAGTATGCAGGATTATAACTATCTTGTGACTAAAGAAAGAAACATTTTTAGTGAAGCTAATACAATATTAGGAATAAGAATAAAATTTCTTTGTAGCAAAAATTTGAGTTCTTGATATAAAACAATCATGACTTTAGTGTAAAAAATATGCTTCCTAAAAAAAAATCCAATATCCAGCTTTGCAATAAAGTAAATTTCATCAAAATCCAACCAGTGGTTCCAAAACTGTGATTATTTTAATGTAGGTAGCACCATCAAAAAAACACGTTTTTTGAATAGTGAACTGTGGAACTCGAAAAAAATGCAAAAAAAATCATATTAACATTTCAGGATTTTTTCAATATAGTACGATTATTGAGCTTTGATTTAAAGGTTTTTTGACACAAATCCAACCAGCGGTTTCAAAACTGTGATTCTTTAAAACAGTTACTAGAAAATTTTATCATTTTTAAAGGTGCAACTTTGAAGCTCCGATAAATGCCTAAAATCACCAAATGAAAACTTGTGTAACTTTTTTGTAAAGAAAACCAACATCCAGCTTTGCAATAAAGTAAATTTCATCAAAATCCGACTACTAGATCCAACGTTTTGAAAATAATAATTATTTGTTTCTACAATTTTCCCATCCTGCTGGGTTAAAGTGCCACAGTTTTGGAACCGCCGAGCGGATTTTTACGAAATTTACGTTTTTATATAACTAAATGTTGGCATTATAACAGAAAAAACCATCAATATTATGGACGTTAATTTAGATAACTTTTGCGCGTATGGAAAAACGACAATCAAATTTACTTTTGTCCGAATATTTAGTTGTTAGGGCTCGTATACTTAGATCTAGCCTTACATTGTTTTCCTTCTTAAAAAAATAATTTTCTTGCCTTAAAAATACGTTCATTGCTTTCATTGAAATAAATTTTATTTCGTTAAAGAGTCGAATTTTCTGTACAGAGGTCACTGCTTGTATGCGTTATTCCTTTCGTTATACGACACCCCAAAACATCCTTTGATGTGTGAGGCTATGAAAGGATAGCTACACTTTTGGCGAAAAACCTCTTTGTTTATACCTACATATACCACGCATCGTGTAGGGAAAAAACATCCACAAAACCATATGGGGCTTTCACTTTTATCAGAGATAATTTAATAGATCACAAATTATTTTATCCGCAGCATTGTAAATGTACCAAAGTTGAATATGATTTCTCAATGGAATTGAAAGTTGTGGTTTCTCCGTTACAACACAGTTCCCGTTTAATATGTTGGCCTCGGGAGAAATGAAGAACGTCAAAATGTATTCCGGGATATAACATGTCGACGAACGACTACGACATGTGTAAATTGTTCAGACAGTGAGAGATACTTCGATGGACAGTATTTTCTATTCCACTGAATTATCTAAAATGTAAAATATTTAAATCAGGATGAAATGGAAAAGTGTGTTGTCGTCTTTACAACGAACATCTGTGTTGGTTTGATTACTGAATGTGTACACTTTGTCAAAATATGCCAGCGTGATTAACATAGTAAAACGGGGTTCTATTCCGAAAGAGGATAAACCTCTTAGCGTCCCTAAATTAAATTAATCTTCTACATGTTGTAGCTGTGTTGCGAAAGAACATTTCATCAGAAGATTTTAACTTTAAATTAGAAATTTAATGAGCAAAATCCATATCGATGTTGCGGTGATGTGATGATGGTTGCAGTTTATTTTCCTGAAATTAATATTTAGTAGTTTAGTTTAGTTTAGTTTACCGCAAACAACAAAACTATTCAAAATCAATATTATTACCATTAGGACGCAGTGGCTTTTCGTGGGAGTTGGTTAATTATTTTCTAAAAATACTGGATTAAAAATATCGTTTATTTCTGTGTAAATTCCCTCGGATTTTGGTCAATTTCCTTTTTGCATGTCCTGTCAAGCTAGATCACACTGAAACATTTTTATTGCGTTACCACATGCATTATCATTAGTGGTTTTATTCAATTTGGGACGCGGTTCAATTAGAAGTTTGTCAAAAACTTTTTAACAACTACACCAGTGACGGAGAGGGACTAAAACTACCCAACATTTTACACCGGCGCATCCGCCAAAATTGAAACAACTATAACAAACCAAACCCTGCTTAAAGTGAGTGGTGGGTGCGCCACTGTTTGAGTGAACATTTATTCCAACAACAATGCAGCTTTGTTGGCCCGATCCATCAGACGCGGGACTAATGGACATGACGATAACTTGACAAATTTGTCAATTAAGATTATAGAGACAGCATGGCGGGGTTAAATTATTGTGGCGATATGCATCAGATTAATTGCATTCTAATCTTATTAAGGTGGCATGTAATTAAACGCTCCATTTGAATATTAATTTCCACTATATACATATACACATCACCATATCAACTGTTGGAAAGTTTACAGGCAAGTTTGTAACATTTAATAATTAGTTAATTGAGCAAATTTTGAGTAAATAATTACCGAGTCTTTGTACCTAACAATAACTATGTTTATAATTTTCATTTACCCCACGACGACGGGTGATGCGAACGCTACTGGGAGATAATTTGCAGTAAGCGCGGGAATTCCAGGCAACTTGAAAGTTTTTAATCGTTTAATCTACCGGTGATAAATACGCGTGTACATACTTTTAATAAATTCCACTTGGCTTAGTACCTAGAGAGGAAGTGGCTGTTATTACTTTACTTCGTCGTGATGGAATAATAATAAAAGCAGACAATGTCAACAACATCAATGAACTAACTAGCTACATAATAATAAAGGTTACGTCATCCGAAATTTATTTAATTGGAATTTCAGCCTTGTTTCTACTTTTACTTCAGGCTATCATCAAATATTTTTACGCTAGATAAAGTCGACATTCTTCATAGGAATGAAGTAATAAACATAAATTTGACATTGACTGATATTTCGTAAAACGTTGCGATACACCTGAAACAAGCGACCCATACAATCTACTGCACAAAAGAATTTTTCAGCAAAAATGAAGGTTCGAGGACGTTAGGTTAGATAGGCTTCGATTTTATGATAAAATAAGGATTTTTGGTAGATCAAATTTTGGTGGATGCGCCGGTGTTATTTTTCACGTCATCATTAAAATTTTGTTTATTTTTCAAAAAAGGCAATTTCGACGTTAACAGAAAAGTGGATTTTATTCACTGATACCGATTACCAGTATAACTAGAACCGATTTCTGAATTGGCAATGAGTTATATAAAAGGGGAGAAAAATTTTCATATTTAATTGAAATTTTGCCTTTTAGTAAAATATCATTACTTTTTATAGCTACAGGAAAGGCAAGTGTGTCTCTAAGGGAAAAATGGATTTCTTCCGGAGCCTCCCTTTGAGGAATTTAAAAGTGTTTACTTTAAATATCGATTTATTTCATCGTTAACACCTTCGGAACTAATTAACTTACTTTAGAAAACTCTTAATTTCAGTCCATTCATCATTTCATACGAAATTTCGTTTCAATAGCAAAACCTTTAGAAATAATTTCCTTTTGAAATTATTTATTAAATAATTTTTTGTGTGTTTGACATCAATTCCCTATAAACCAACCATCAGGTAATAATCGAATTTAAAATCTCAGCTGACTTTATACCACCTAGTTGAACTTAAAGGCGGTTTTGTTTCGGATTATAAATTCAGTGTGTCTATATCAAGACTATGATAGAACGTGCAGTGAACTGTGTTTGGTATTAAGCCAAACATTAAATGTCTAGCGAATTTAGTGCCTACAGATCGATCAGGCATAGTGTACCCCAGGGAGCATCTGTCACCAAATCCAGACCTCTGGAACTTGCGGCCCAATCTCTCAAATGTGACAAGCAGCCTCCGGTTCGGTTAGTGTCCTCGGCGTACACCAGCCCTGCAATTTACACTTAACGTATCAGTTTCACCAACATCACGGTAAATATTGATCGCGAAATGGATTGGCAGGATAATTTGGTTTTTTTGGTGGGTGGGTTTTTTTAAGTAAATATTTTCAAGAATTAAGTATTTTTTTAAAAGAAAAATTTCGGATTGTTGTTTGAAAATAAAGCGATGTTTGTGCAACTAGGGCGGAAAGTGTGTCATGTTTGAAATATTTATAATAGTATCAGTCGAGTGATTAAAAAATCGTGACTATAAGAAATGTTGCCCGATTTTCAAAATTTTTACTGTTTTGGAAAGGGAAATGTTTGATTAGAATAGAAAAAAATCATTGGCGACTTTGGACTACTGTCAGTATTTTTTTAAGGGCGTCTAACTTGATGCTTTATTTTAGACAAAATAACTTGACGAGCTCTCTTAAAAAATCATAAAAACTTATCCAATCGTCCGATTTTAAAAATTTTGACTGTTTAGGAAAGGTAAATGATTGATGAGGATAGAAAAAAATGACGAGCGGCTTTGGACAACTTTCAGTTTTTTTAAGGGCGCCTAACTTGATGCTTTATTTTAGACAAAATAATTTTACAAACTCGCTTAAAAAATCACAAAAAGTTAACCAATTGTCCGATTTCCAAAATTCCGGCTGTTTTGGAAAGGTAAATGTTTGATAAGGATAGAAAAAAATAATGAGCGGCTTTGGACGACTGTCAGTATTTTTTTAACAGCGCCTAACTTGATGCTGTAAATTTTGGACAAAATAATTTTACAAACTCGCTTAAAAAATTATAAAAACTTAACCAATTATACGATTTTCAAAATATTGACTGTTTTGGAAAGGTAAATGTTTGATGAGGATAGAAAAAAATTACGAGCGGCTTTGGACAACTTTCAGTTTTTTTTAAGGGCGTCTAACTTGATGCTTTATTTTAGACAACATAATTTTACAAACTCGCTTAAAAAATCACAAAAAGTTAACCAATTGTCCGATTTTCAAAATTCCGGCTGTTCTGGAAGCGGAAATGTTTGATTAAAATAGAAAACAATCAAGGGCGGGTTTGTACAACTATCAGTATTTTTTTAAGGACGCCTAACTTGATGCTTTATTTTAGACAAAATAATTTTACAAACTCGCTTAAAAAATCACAAAAACTTAACCAATTGTCCGATTTTCAAAAATATGGCTGTTTTGGAAAGGTAAATGCTTGATTAGAATAGAAAAAAATAATGAGCATTGTATTGTCATTTTATATAAGAAAATATATTTTTTCAGTTTTATTATGCATATGTTCGTTTAGAAATTATTTTTCATTAAAATTTGTTTTTACAAGTAGTTTCCTGTTTTATACATTTACAAAAAAGCGAAATAAACTAAAACACAAGCCGATTTTGAAACCAGTGCTGCCGCAGGTATAACCGATAAAAGTGGATTAAATATCACTCAATAATCCGCATATCTGCGCAGGAAACACGCAAAACTACATTAACAAATTAAACACAACCTCAATAGTATTATATTCAAAGCTCATTTTGTTTTGAAGTTAATGTAAATAATCAGCTTGCAGAAAGTAGTTTATAATGGATAAAATCCTTTATAATAATAATTTTTCAGCAAATTCCATTCAGTTAATTTACTTGTTATACTCTGGAGATTTTTCTAACAAAAAATACGTTTTTCATGATAATATTACGTGGTAATTCTAACAAATCATTAACCCTTTCCCTGCAGTAATAATTTACCGCCATAGCGCTTTTTCACTCCGGCTGTTTTGTCTACCCAAACCTCACCTTAATTATGTACACAGACCTGTCTTGGTCCTTGACATGTTCACCGGCACCTGCAGATAAATATTTGATACCGACTATAGTGAGTAATATACGATCAGTGAGGAATTTATTTGCGACAATGCAAAAAAAATCTTCTTGTTCTAATTTAACTAATTTCCTGCATAGCTCAGCGGCGATAAAGCGAATCCTTTCGCACATCCTGTCAAAGAACTAGATGTAGAAATCCCGGACGATGAATAGTTAGTAGTAGCACATCCATGAGGTAAATTGCAGAATCACAAGAATTTCCTCGTGTACAACAAGGATAATTAGTGACTTGGCAAATAATACTAAAAAAGACCAGGTCCCCCGGACTCGGCAATTTCGCGCTCATAAACAATTTTTTAAGTTATAATCCCCCTTAAGCACTCGTAATTAATGCCTTTGATGCACACCAAGAAGAGTTATGATGTGCCAAAATTTTTTTGTGTTAATCTTTGATGTTTAATCAAATTATAAATAGCCTGTATGCGCATCAGGATAATTCCCAGTGGACTAAATATAATCTTAACTCGAATGAACATATAACAACATTCTCTTTGACCATAAAGGCGAGCTGAAACCATTAAATCTGTCAGATATAACTGAAAGTGATTTAGTGAAAATGTATGTGTGTGTGTGTGTGTGTGTTTGAAGCACCAACATCCGCTACATTTGTCGTAGACATCTTCGGACACTTGTGCTCGTCAAACTCTTATATGACTCCGAGACATATTACACGCACGTGTGACTATACGAGAATTCTACTTTCTTTTACTACATCCCACCCCAACTTTTGTGTCTCTCTAAAACATTGCAAGAAAAAAGTTTTTAATAAAATCCTCTGGTAGGTATGGTTTTTATAAAATATATTTCACCTTTTCGGTTTCATATATTTTTACCCTGTAAACACGTTGTGGACAAAAAGTTTCAGATCTGAGTTAGGGCTGCAAGAAAATGGATGTCGGTGATTGGCTCGGAAAACTGAAAAAAAATCGGAAATAATCGTTTTCATAACAGTATTTAGTTACATAATATTGCTGGTGATCCTATTGAGCCAAAATTTACGTTTCCACATCAAATGTTACAGAAACTATAACAAATTAAATTTTTGGCGGAGGCGCCAGGATTATTAGTTAAATTATTCATAACAAACGTAAATTACAACTGGGGCAGAAATGCCTAATATCAAGTTCTTGAGAAATGTTAACATATTATTCTAATATACATTTTAAAGGTTTTAAACTAAAATATACTACAAAAAAAGTGAAATTTTCAAATAAAATTTGTGAAAAAACCGCAAACTATAACAAAGAAATTGCTGTATAGTGACACAAACTTGACTAGAAGTGTCTCTAAAAGGTCTTTACAAAATCCTACCACTAGTTTTTGGGCTCAAAATAATTCGATTGAACCAAACATACCTTAGTCCAAAAGTTCTTCCTTACTGAGTTACAGGGCGCTAAAAAATATCTTTCCAAATCGTTTTTTAAGTATATCTACAGAACGGTTTAAAGTAGAGACTTGAAATTTGGGGGGTTAATAAGTCTATAAGGAAGCTACAATGTGATAGTATTAGAACCAAAATAATATTGTTCAGTGTCGTACTTACAGGGGGGCTCCGTGTTTTTTTAGATATTTTTTGTAGTGTATTGAATTTTTTTACAAAATAACAAGAAATATGATAGATATGCTCAAGACACGTAAAAAAGGTATACTTGTTTGACTTGCGTTAACTCAACTGTTTGCGAGATTTTTAACTTCGAAAATTTTTTTTGCTATTTTGTCAAAAATTTAATCCCCTGCAAAAATTATTCAAAAAAACCCTGAGACCTCTTCGATAAGTACGCCACTGAACAATACTATTTTGGTTCTAATACCAACAAATTGTGGCCTCCTTATAGATTTATTAACCCACCAAATTTCAAATCTCTACTTTAAACCGTTCTGTAGATTGTAGATATATTTAAAAAATTATTTGGGAAAATATTTTTAGCGCCCTGTAACTCAGTGAGGAATAACTTTTAGACGAATTATTTTGAGCCCAAAAACTTGTGGTAGGATTTTGTAAACACCTTTTAGAGACACCCTGTATAAATATATGTATAAGAAAATCATGTGCTGGCTATAAGTATTTTTTCCCAAATAGTCTAACTAAATATTTCCTCCTCCGCCCCCGCGCAAATCAAATGAATGGCAGATTTAATAAAACTGTTATTTACAAGTTTAGTGACACAAAAGTAACGATGTTTTTAAGTCATTCATTAATTTCGATGACACTGCATACCAAAATTCTGTGTAATAATGGCTACAATTACACGGTAATTGCAAATTAAACTTAAAGCGATTTAATCGCACCATTCAGTTGGAATGTCATTATCATAGTCGCTTATTGAAGGTTCTAATGAACGTTTCCACGTTCAAGAATTCCAACTGATTTAATTAAACCAAGATTATCTTATTTTTGAGATCGTTTATCTTTTACGGATCGTAGGTTTTAAAGCCTCATTTTAAAGTTTACGAGTCAGAAATTCAGTTCGGGAAGTAAATTTCGTGCTCGTTGAGTCCTATTTAAAGGAGATTCTTCATTTTGTTCCAACTAATGATTTTTTTTATTAAAATTGATTAGCAGTTATTATAATTACTTATAACATTTATTATCATTGCCAGTTTTATTACATGAGAACTAAACGTGGTTTTACGACTGTAGAAACTTTATGATGGAAACAACTTGTAATAATAATGTATCTGGAAATGCTCTGATATAAATTCGTTTTGTTTTAATCTTTTGTATACTTTGTGATGATGGCTTCTCATTAATAATAATTAAACCGAGCATTTCATTACGGAATAAACAATTTCTTTATTAGTTTCTACGAGACTTTATACTTGAAAAACTTAACATTTCTAATTAAATAAGCTCTGAGTGTGTATTTCAGGACAATACCAATTAAATTTGGGGGCTTACAGCAAACTTGTAAAACTTGCAACATTCATTATGAATAAATTTGAAAAGGCGTTGTAAATCTATTATAATTAGTTTTGGTTTTATACTTGTATGTTGTAAAGCATGGAAAATGACTGTTAAGGAATGCTTAAATATTTATAACGACACAAAACCGGCTTTTACATCATTTTGTAACGACCATAGCTTAATTATTTGCTCTTCTATAACTTTTTAATTAAGGCAATCATTTTATTTTCTACATGTTTTATTATTAAACCTGTGTGCCTTTGTTATATACAAATACAAATGAAATTCGCAGTTTGTTTCACCGGACACGAATAATTATTCGTCAAGAGGGATTTTGGATGAAACAACAACAACAACAACAACAACTAAGGTCAATCTGTCAATCAAACGCCCCTCAAATCCACTTAAAGTCATCGCACAATTACGAGCCAATTAATGATTTAATTACGTTTTCTCCAGGTTGTATTTTTGTGCCTTTAAATCATAAATAAAATATACGGTATCTGCTTAACGTGTCACGTCATTATTTCTGCAGATAATAAAACTAAAAGATTACTGTATACGAAACTGTGGTACTCAAACGCGAAAAATGTGGCTTTTATTTTCAAGTGGTAAACTAGTGGGGTTTTGTGTTTTTGTTTGGAATTCACTGGGTGCTTTCGGCAAGATGATTAATAACCTAAGATCTTGGTGGAGAGATTCTCGTACGCCCAAATACGAGACCCGTGCTCTTTTTGTTGATCTCACAAAACCTCAATTTTCTTTTTGCTCGTCCAAATTGACGTCGCAGAGAGAATTACATCACCCCCAACTCCTATAACCAACTCTTTTTATAATCACATTTACTTTCATGAGCATGCATGCCTTATTTATATTTTTGATAATAATAGATAGTCTACAAAGCAAATTAATTTATACAGAATTTACCGGAAAAAGCACGAGTTTCCATAAAATACTAAAGCAAACTTTTTTTAAATGTTATATTTTAACAATCCTCGTTTTTAATTATTTAACTCTGATTCTTCCATTCTACCACACAATTTAAATAAATTGTAGATTTAGTTTCGTAATTATAACTTCAACTGGGTCAAGTTTAAAACATTTTAATTAAAATCTGCGAAATTTTCTACAAAAACAAACTCGGATTACTGTTACAGCTGCAAATTTCTTAATACAATCCGACTATATCCTAACGATTTATTTGCTTTAGCAAAACGAGAAATAGTTTATTTAACTATTTATATATTTATTTTCTCATAGTTTTGTTTTAACAATTTCTGGTTCACCTGCCTTCAACACAACAAAAATATTTACTAAACTACTGAAAGTTATGTGCAATATTTTCCGGAATATTTCACCTTAATCATGTGTGTGGTAAAAGTATATTTTCATCATTGTAGAATACGTGCTACACCAAGATAACAACCTTTAATCAATCACCCAAGAAAATACTGTCAGATCTTAACTGTTTATTTATAGTATAAAATACTTGCGCCATTATTTTGAAATTTTTGATTTAACGCCTAGCGCCAAGTAAGCAATAAGTTCAGGTGGAAAAAGGGTTTAAAAATTACAAGAATTTTTACTACTTATATTTAGTTATAAGTCCGACGATTTGCTATTTCACATAAATTCAAATTTATTTGTATAGCCACATAGCAGGATGAATAATAGATATAGCAATATCGAAGACAAAGCATTAAATAAGCTTATGTTGTACTTGAGGACTTAAGACTCTCTTTAGTAAGACCACAAAATAATATTAGTGACCATATTTTCGAAAAGTGGATTAAGTTAAGTTGGAAAAAACGCAATTTCTTATATATGGGATATTGTTAGTTATTTCTATATAAATCAGCTTGGGATTAAGTCGGTTAATTTTCATATTTTCTATGCCAACAATTTTTATCCTCTAACAATAAGAACCATTTTTTGATATTATATGAAAGTTCTGCTAAACTAGAAAATATTTTAACTAAAAATAGTAGTCCGGGAGCTAGTGAATTTTTTTGTCATTAATTTATCCAATCAGCAAACATTGATAAGATTGTTCAGTTATAGTGATTCTAAATAAAAAATATTATATTATGTATATCTAAAATTTAGTTCAGTTGTAAAAAGAAGACATAGGATTTTACTACATTCTCATATATGTGTCACGTGACTGTGTTTATAAATTGAACACGGTTTACTCGCACAAATAAATGTTGTACAAAATTGGAATTTCTTTGTTCATCTCTCACTAATAATTTTTGCTTTGTCTAAAAAATAAAACTGCTAATGCATAGTGTAATTGACTTGGTTTAATTATAATGAAAATGCGGAAACCCCACGATAAATCTTAAAGCGCGCGGGCCAACTACGATTTGTCTGTTACTCTTTGGATTTCCCTTGGAAACCCTTAAGGCAACTAATTAAACTAAACCCACCACCACTTTTAAGTTTTATCTTCGTCCTATTATCTCTGCCAGCTTTCTTGACCTCTCATGCACACGCAAATTGTTCTCAATAAATTCATTAGAAGCTCAACAGGTAAATAAATGATTTTCAGAAATTGCATCATGCGATCATTAAGGTGAGTTTACAACTTATCCATCATAGTAAATAATTGAGAGGGAGATTCGGTTGAGTTTATGGCAAATTATGAGCATCCACGACAGACTTGTACACTAGTTATGCAAAAGACATTAACATTAACATTTCTGTAATGATGTGTATGTACTAAACTAACCCATTAGTCTGTTGGTATTTCTAGACAGATACTTTAATGCCAATTCAAACAAGAACTTAACCTAGTCTGATGGCGTTTGGAGTAAGCTTAAATTTGGAAAGCTTAACAAACACCCCTGTAACTGCTTAAATTATCACAGGTACATCTGTGCCGCCGCCCCACAGATGTTAGACTGTAAATCATGTATGTTTTGTTTGCTGAGCCAAGTCTAATTCATAGAGTATTTGATAATAGCCAACGCAATCCCTACAGCAAATGTTACTCTATAAAATTATTCGTATGTGTTTAGGTGCATGTATAATAAGAGCCCCAGAATTTATTGCCCTAACACATTTTGCTCTGTAATCTTTGTTATAGCGTTCGATATAATTGAGTGTAAATCCCCCTCAAATTGCTGAGTATATGGTGTATGCAAATGCATTTTATTATGTGCATTTTATGCACAAGCTGTTTGGTTTTGTGGTATATATCGTGATTTATTGACTATTGCAGGGTTGGATACACTAATTTTCAAAGTAATTGAAAGCGAATAACTTAGTTACTATAATAATGGGCAGGTTTGTCTCTTTGTTGGAAAATTCCCTAACATATTGAATAATTTAACAATGGAATGAATACCGAGCTATTTATCTTACGAAAAATATCTCTATGCAGTTTCATTTTATTCTCTCCATTGCAGAAACTACCTGCATACACATGTATATGCATTCCAGGAATCGCCTTGGAAAGAAATAACCGTGCACTTTATTATTTCCCATCCGCTATTTTAAACCATCTAGTCACTATAAGACTAGATTCTAGTTTATATACAATTCTGTTTGTTTGTAGGGAATAGCGAAGGTATTTAAAGTGCAATCACGGCTAAGATTTTATATCTAAAAGCATAATAGAGGAGTTTCTTTTTATGAAGCTCTAATTTGTTATCAAGGACTAGTTTATATTTTTTAGTGTCTGGTACCTAAAATTAATATTTTTGGGTTAAATAATTAAAATTTGACTGATAGGCCAGTCATTCAAGCAAAAAAGGTACACAAAATTTTAAAAGTTTTGAAACTTGGACACAAGTTTGAAACGGAACCTCGATTTTTATTAAATAATTAGCAAATTTTGTTGTAATTCTTCGTAAAAAATTCCAAAAATTATGCAAACTTTATATAATACTTATGATGCAGTCCTGAACCCACATGCCAATTTGCATAAATTTTTGAGGAACGGAAATATTTTTTTTTATTTCTTTATTACTCGGCGCGGTGAATTTTTTAACAAAGGTGGGTCTACAAAATGCAAAAGTTTTCGAACATGGTTGCAACTGTTCGTTACACAGGTACAGACCGTACTTTGAATTTGTAACCTTTTCATACCTCCGGAATTTTGTTAAATTGATAACATCTTGTAAATAATTCCAATTTCGCATATCCAAAATATTGCAAAAGAGTTATTGCTAACCTCAAATTATATTTGTCTAATATTATTGAAAGTACTTTTCAATTTGCAACCTCACAGCAAGTCCGGAAAATATTTTTCATGATTATGTCAGCGTTTTCAAACTTGTGTCGAAGTTTCAAAACTTTTGCATTTTTAAGGAAAATGGACTTTAAAATGCTTGAATGACTGGCCTATGAATCTTAAACTGATGTGTATCAGGAATAAAACTAACACTTTGAAATTGTGAATTTCTCATAGAAAAAAACCGATTTTCAAAAAATCCTATTTTTGAGTTTGTAGACCAGAATCCGTTAATTTTTAAAAATTAAACATGTTTCTGTCTAACCTACATTACTTGCGAAAATGTTGTGGATTTTTTTAAGTTTGCACAAATTTCCATCTAACCTACATTTAAATTATCTACAATTTCGACTTGGAACTTTGGATTTGCACGGAAAATATTTTCTTTTTCCAAAAATCCTGTTTTAAATTTTGTAGACAAGACCCAATTTTCAAAATCAAACGAGTATCCATCTAAACTACTTTTATATGTATAAACCGTTCATATATTGTACATGAAAATAGCATACCGCATCTAGAGCCGGTCCTGGATTCTACGTCATGACAACCTGAAATCCGCTCTCTAATCATTACCTTCACAGATTAGGTCAGTGATTACCCAAAGTTGATATCTGGGTCTGCAGGCATTTGGATTACTAGAGACAATTCTATTCCAGTTTACGTAATTTTTCTGTATACATAAAAAAAAATATATCTAACTACCCAGAATTTATATCAGAGTATGTTAATAACAAATTTTTAGTTGATATAAAGATACTAGATATAAGGTCTCATTTAATTCCTTTAATATTAATGGCGGGTATAAAACTGATATTTCCAAAACAGCATTTTTGAAAGTTAAAATGTTAGATTATGAACATAAAATTATGCAACTACTTTTATTGGTTGAATGCGTTCTCCTAACATATAATTCTATCATTTAAATAAATTCCTTGGTAGTAAAAGCGCTTTTAGCCTCCATAAAACTTTTATAGGTTATGTCCTCTTTCGACCTCAGTTTACATTTGAACTACACATAACTTCCCCCCAACAAAATATTTTCTCTAGAGAATAATTAGACTAATTCTGCAAATAATCATTGATCAAACACACATGGCTTTTGGCTGTTCCGCCTAGAATATTATAATTGACATTTAATTATGTTTGCTTACAAATATAGACAATATTCCAAAGCCTAAAGGACGTTCATTTTAGCTAAACATACAATTACTATTAGCGTTATACAAAACATTAACTTGGCGTTCATCATCATCCGAAATAGATACATAGCTAGATATTTCCGGTTTTCGCTAGGGGTTGTAATTGGCAGTCCTATGACATTATTTACACATTCCTACACAAATGTATATGCAATATATCAAAGAGATTTGCCGTGTTCGGAAAAATAAAAGTGTAATGGCGTAATTCCACCTCGTATGGTATTTTTTGTGCAAAATAATTACAACAGTACGATGAATTTCACGCAACTTTAGTTATGCGATGTTAAAATTGCGTTAAATTTCATTTCCTATGTGTATGTGCCCGATACATTTGTCATCGGAACGTGGATATTATACAATGTTTTTGGACATGGTGCCTCCAGGTGCACGAAAAATGAATTTTCCATCAGCTCACAACAGAATATTTATACAGTGGATTAAATTATGTAGGTTGGGGGTGTCGGTAAGTATATAAGCATCGCACCTACGCTTGTTATTAAAATTTACAACAGAAATAACATAATTAAAACTGCTGAAATTAGTTAGCATTACTTTCTATATAATCGTAGTTTGTGTGGCAATTAAACCTCAACAATTTATGAGCCACCCTTACCGAATATGTTTTAACCCCATTATAATATTAAATTTGAACGTACGGTATATTCAAATTATTTTTGCATTATGTGGCATACAGCGGGAATGTAAAACATCACATTAGGGGTCGGAAAGTTCTCCGTTAGAATTAAACCGAAACAGACATGGGTGGTCGATACTAAGCGAGTCAGTGTACCTAGTTTGCGATGCATGTAACTTTTGAGAATCAATCACGATGAAAAGATAAAAAAACAGTCTTGGCAAACGTCCCGCAATATACTTTCTTTTCCAACTAGTTTTCGTCTATTTATATCCAGGACATCACAATCTGCAGTGTCATGTGTTTTATAATTGAAATTTTGTAAATAGGAAAAGTGAACTTTGAGGATTTTATATCTGATATATTCAAAGTATAGTGTATGGAAGAAAATGGACTATTTAATTTACATAATTACGGAAACTTACGGACTACACCAGCTGGTTTGAACACTTTACATAATATACTTTAAAGGCATTAACAAAAATTGTTATGTCTTGTAAACTAAACGTTTTGGATCACGTTAGCAAAGCAAAGATGCGGAAAATAGAAAAGAACGTCTAATAAAGTTCTATTGAAAATTCCAAACTACGAAATGTGCAATAGTTGCGTTTTTACTTTATTTTTCGACACACCAACTTGCTGTTATAAAATCGTGTTAATTTTCCAAGTTATATACTTTAGAACCCAACAGTTTCAGAACCGCTGGAGGTATTTTCATAAAATTGACGTTATTTCAAAGCTGAACATTGATTTTAAGTAGAAAATTAAACGAACAAGTTTTAGCTACATTTTTACTTTATTTTTCGAGCCACCAAAAATTGATGTTAGACATCGTGTTAATTTTCGATGTTGTACGCTTTAAAACCCAACAGTTTTAGAACTGCTGGAGGTATTTTCATGAATTTGACCTTATTTCAAAGTAGAACATTGATTTAAACTAGAAAATTAAATGAGGAAAATTTAGCTACATTTTTACTTTATTTTTCGAGACACCAAAAATTGCTATTAGAAATCGTGTTAATTTTCGAGGTTGTGCACTTAAAAACCCAACAGTTTTAGAACGGCTGCAGGTATTTTCATGAAATTAATGTTATTTCAAAGCTGAACATTGGTTTTAACTCGAAAATTAAATGCGCAAATTTAGCTACATTTTTACTTTATTTTTCGAGACACCAAAAATTACTGTTAGAAATCGTGTTAATTTTCGAGGTTGTACGCTTTAAAATCCAACAGTTTTAGAACCGCTGCAGGTATTTTCATGAAATTGATGGTATTTTAAATCTGAACATTGATTTTAACTAGAAAACTAAATGGGCAAATTTCAGTTACATTTTTACTTTATTTTTGAGACACCAAAAATTGCTGTTAGAAATCGTGTTAATTTTCGAGGTTGTACGCTTTAAAATCCATCAGTTTTAGAACCGCTGGAGGTATTTTCATGAATTTGACATTATTTCAAAGCAGAACATTGATTTTAACTTGAAAATTAAATTAGCAAATTTAGCTATATTTTTACTTTATTTTTCGAGACACCAAAAATTACTGTTAGAAATCGTGTTAATTTTCCAGGTTGAAAGTATAATTTAAAACCTAACAGTTTTAAAACCGCTGGAGATATTTTCATAAAATTGACGTTATTTCAAAGCTGAACATTGATTTTAAGTAGAAAATTAAATGAGCAAATTTTAGCTACATGTTTACTTTATTTCTCGAGCCACCAAAAATTGCTGTTAAAAATCGAGTTAATTTTCAAGGTTGTACGCTTTAAAACCCAACAGTTTTAGAACCGCTGGAGGTATTTTCATGAAATTGACGATATTTCAAAGCTGAACATTGATTTTAACTAGAAAATTAAATGGGCAAATTTCAGTTACATTTTTACTTTATTTTTCGAGCCACCAAAAATTACTGTTAGAAATATTGTTAATTTTTCAGGTTGTACACTTTAAAACCCAACAGTTTTAGAACCGCTAAAAATATTTTCATGAAATTGACGTTATTTTAAAGATGAACATTGACTTTAATTAGAAAATGAAATGGGACAATTTTAACTACGTTTTTACTTTATTTTTGAGACACCAAAAATTGTTGTTAGAAATCGTGTTAATTTTCGAGGTTGTACACTTTAAAACCTAACAGTTTTAGAACCGCTGGAGGTATTTTCATGAATTTGACATTATTTCAAAGCAGAACATTGATTTTAACCAGAAAATTAAATAGGCAAATTTTGCTACATTTTTAGTTTATTTTTCGAGACACCAAAAATTGCTGTTAGAAATGGTGTTAATTTTGGAGGTTGTACGCTTTAAAACCCAACAGTTTTAGAACCGCTGGAGGTATTTTCATGAAATTGGCGTTATTTCAAAGCTAAACATTGATTTTAAGTAGAAAATTAAATTGGAGAGTTCTAGTTACATTTTAATTAATTTTTTAAGACTTATATGCTCCAAAACCTAACGGGTTTAGATATTTTTATCAAATTGATGTTAGAAAGGAGAACTGGAGAAAAAAACTAAAGTAAATTATTACTACTTTCTTAGTACCTTAAGAAGCACCAATTGGCTCAACAAAAATACTGATTTGGTGTTTACCCAGTTGTTTATTGCCATTAATCAAATCAAATCGCGTAACAATTTGATGTCCCAACACCCTTATCAATAGTTCGGTTTCATTGTGCTGCGGTTAGCTGGTTAATAGTAATCTGTGGGGGGTTCAACATCGGTTTGCATCTTTAATAGTCGTGGCATATTTAGCACAGGTTAATTTCATATGATCCCTAGGCGGTCACTTCCCTATTCAATTAGGTCGGTACAACAAATAGGTTTCCATTTATCTTGGTGGCATCACAAAATTTGCTGCTGCCAGTTCTGGTCCGGATAGGAAATAGGATGTAAAGCGGATTTCAGGACCAATCACTTCTCTGTCTTTGTGTGTATTCAGTGAAATTTGAGTGGAGAATGGATGTTTCATTATGTTACATTCACAACACAACAAGTACAAGTTTAATGTAATTATTATCATTATTTTGGAGGAGTTGAATAAGTTTTCGTTCAGTAATTATGCATGAGGGAGATTTGTGGAAAAGAAATTTGAGGCGGTGATGTGGGTTAGATTGGGTTGTAAATTACGTGGGATTAGATAGGGTAATTAAAATTTAAATTTGGGAAAAAATGCTTTGGGGAATAAAAACTATTATGAGGATTAATTGCACGAATTAATCTGATTAAATGTTACAGTAAAACGTAGCTATATACTGTAAGGTAATTATCTTCGATTTCTTATTTATAATACACAATTTTCATGGAAGTTGTTGATAATTAAAAAAAATTGTTGCAAAATACTTTAAAGTAAAATTAGGACCACTGAAACTTCGGTAGAACTGTAGCAAATTTTTATAGAAATTGATTATTGGATCAATTAAATATTTCCATAACTTTGATGCCATTAGCTGTTATAAACACAAAAACCGACTTAATCAATACAAATACTATAGATGAAATATCAAGATATACAATCAGTACTAATGGACTCCAGTTACGGCATCACATGTGGATAGTTATAGGTACGTAAATAGCTAGTAATTTTTTCTCAAGATTATAGTTAGAATGTTAATGTAATAATAATAACGGCAACCCGAAATATAAATATTTTCCATCAAGATTGAAATAAGGAAAACATTCTGCGAGTGTATAATGCATTTTTATTCGTAGTGTGCTTTTTCTACATTTTCAATTACAGAGCGTTATACATTATTCATAATGCATTGTCAGATTCAAGACAATTTCTTGGGTTTGGGTCCCCCCGTCACCAAATTGCAATTGTAAATTTTAGTTACTTGCAAATTCAAGTTTGTATTGAGTTGTTGATCATTATGAATTGGAATACTTAATATGAACCTATAGCTAGTTTTAGAATATGAAAATTGCGTATGTGATTATTTTCGCGTCAAATTCAATAGACTGTTGTGAATTACCTTACAGGCTATAAATAAGATCACACAGGGGCAAATTATAGTGGTATGTTACTTAATCAACTATTTAATCACGTCATCTGTTGTAAATTGAAAATCGTTACATTACTAGGGCGTCTTTGATATTTATCGGTACCTCCGTTTCGTTCCCCTTCGAGGCTTCTTTTCAGACACACATACACGCGGTTACAGCGAAAATATTCATTGTTGCAACGTTATTAACGAACTTTCTTTCCAATTTGCCTCGTACTTTCAGCCAAATTCATACATAATTCATGCTATGCCAACCACTGCTTTCCTCAGATTGCGTTACTGAATTTTTTAAAAGTGTTATTTCTATAGGGGTTGCAAATGACATAACCATATTGCAGCCAGTTGTTTGGGTTCATGCCAGATGAGTTTTTTTTACAAAGGATCGAACCAACAAACAAACAAACACAAAAAGAATGTGTAAATGTCGGTGATGCTGGATTTGTTTTTATTTGTTCATAGTTTAAAAATCTGATTAATATTTATGATTTACCAGCGACATTGAAATGCATGTTTGTTTGGATTCAAACGCTTAAAAACTTGACGGGCGATTTTATTATTCAATTTGTGTTAAATATCATATTTCAGCTTAAAGCCGAACACAATGATTTTGTTAGCGAGGTTAATAAAATTGTAACTTTGGAAAACCCCGGCAATTAACTGCAATAATGTACGGAGCATATTTTTACTGATGGGGATGTTTTTAGAGAAAGGTGTCGTAAAATTTCTGGAAAATAATTGAGTATCAGGTGGCTTGTCCCACAAAACCGTAAACGTGTTATATGCCCTCATTAAATTTTATTAAGTTGCTCATCAGTTATTTTTTGCGCCAGGAAATTTTATACAGCAAAAATATTACCACTACATAGACCTAAGAAAGCACACGTTGTTTATACTCCGTAATATATTACGAGACTATTTTAGCTATTATATCATACCCTACAAAAAAAAGAGATAGTAGCAGCATGTTTCATTTCTAAAAAAAATTTATGCTTATTTTTCTACAAGAAAATTAGTATTTTTACAAATAAGAAGAAGAAGAAGGGAATTGACTTTTGTATAAATGTGTACAGATACTTTTCATAATTTTATTAATCGAAGTTTGAACCCTTTGCTGTTAAAATTGTAAAAGTTACAATTAATTTCCTGATGTTTAAATTTTGGCGGGTGCGCCGGGCTCAAAATATTTTCCGTTGTCACTGTCGAAATAAAGTTAAACCAAAAATGCTTAACACTCCAAATAAAAGAGCATTTGTGTATATATATATATTTGGACCGATTATTTGTGAAATTGTAGAGAATGGGACAAATAAAGTAGAATTTATTAAAGTAGCATTAAATTATATTTTAATATATTTGAAAAAGGAGACAAAGAGAGAATCTACACAATATAAAAGGCGTATGTGTGTGTGGATTATTGTTCAAGATTCAATTTTAAACCGTGAATAAAATTATGAAAGATTATGTCGTTCAATTTTTGGTGGATGCGCCAGGAATAAACATATTTACGTTTGGAGAGTAAAAATGAAAAAATTTATCTACTGCAAAAAAAAGCAATATTATTCAATAAACATAATATCAAAACAGAAACCCTAAAAGCTTTTCGTGTTAATTTAAATTGCAAACTAATTAAAAAGTGGCACATTTCACACAATCAAAATGAAATTAAGTAGTCAAATTTTCTGTGGCAATTTGCAGAAGTCACGTCCAGCTTGCTGCTCCCTCTGCGGGTTGACGGTGCATTAGAATGCGTAACGAGAGGCTATAGTGATACTGAAAAAGTGTCGGAAAGGGAAATTGCCCTCGAGTTTTTCTTTCACGTGCTAGTAAAAAACTAGTCTGATGGGATAATGTTGTAAATTATTTTTAGCGAGACACACTATTGAAAAAATCTATCCTAGACTTCAAAATATTCTAAACGAGCTAAGGTTTGAATTTTGTGCCTAAAGTAAGTTGGAAAAATAGCGTAAGCTAACATATTCGCTTATATCTTCCACAATTTTGAAGAAAATCGCAAGAAGCTATTAACTGGAAAATACCAGATGCGACTGAGAGTTTTGTTGTAGCAATTTGTCGTGTTGCAATTTTCTAATTTGCGTAAGAGCGACATAAAAAAGCGCACATAGAGACATGAATATTATTTCTGTTTTAGTAAACATGAATATACTTGGAAATTTTCGCTGTAATATGTCGCGGTACATGTCGGTACAGATATTATTATTCCAACGATATGTAGCCTGACGATGTGAACGTGACAACAGGTGATGTATTTCAATCTAGGAGGCGCAAAGTAGGTTTTGGGCGTTGAAACAAGGCATGGAGATAGCACTTAAATTGAAACATTTGCTTTGAAGACGCCTTTGTGTGTGAATGAGGACTATTAATTAAATTATTATATGGGAGTATAACGTGAGTAGAATTCTAATGCTTGAAACACATTATCTACTTGATTAAATGTCAGGAGTTAAAAGCTTTAGATTATTCATTTCAAATACACTTCGCAACTTACAATCAATAATAATACCACACGGCTTAAGGCAAAGGAAATATCTTAATTATAAACCAGATAACTCAGCTCTGCATCACTAGAATACCAAACACAAACAGTTTTGCTTTATCCTTAATTTGTACCGAATAACCGCTTTTTATGTCCACTAAGTAAAAAACAAACTATTCTTTCGGGTGGCGGTTTTTATTAGATTTATGTGCAGGGTGTTAAAATGGACGGAATGGTAGGTTCTTCACTACGCGTTAGGATATACAGAAGAGGACACAAGGGATAGATAAACCCAATATTGGGTTGCAAATCTTGGAGAAGAAGTGAACTTTATCTTACTGTAATTTTTATTGAATTTACAGTTTGTGGAGTAAACTGTTTAGTGCTGGGACTCTTTTAAAATACTTTGTAAAGTTATCGAGAAAATATTCATGTAAAACAGCTTAGTAACATCTGTAATCCCGGCGCATCCGCCAAAAAATAAACTGCGGAAAATTTGTTGTCTTTCACACTTCAAAAAATTGCTCTTTATCTGTTCTGTCCTCTAAAATTTCACAAATAATCAGCCCAAATATTAATCCATAAATAATTCTTCATAAGCTGGGCTAAATATTTGTTTTTTATGGGTAATAATAATTTTAACTGTGTTCCCGGCGCATCCGCCAAAATTTTAAACATATTTCCTCTGCAAATTCGCCAAATATTTAACTAAATCCAATACTAAACATTGTCCCAACTGGCAAAATACTACCAACTTCTTCCACTAAATTACCTTACGGTTCCATCATCACGAATTATATTACCAAACTCCAACTACATCTGCATCGAAACTTGAGGTCACTTGTAATTCCAGGATGTAGAAACTTGGCTGGCTGGACCACAAATTTAAATGTTAACTATTAAGTGAAAACTCAAAACCCTCGAGGCGTTCTCTATATTATAATATACGTCGAAACTTAAAAGTAGCAACCGTATTTCCTGGATCATATTCAACCTTCATCATCTGATTATGACACTTCTTACAATTATGTTGATGAAGGTAAAAGGGGAAGTAGAAGTGTGGTATTGATTTGGTGCAAGTAATTAATTGTGTTTGTGTTAAATTTGATTTGGTAAGAGTTTTATATATATATATATATATATATGAGTTTTTTTACATTTATAACGTTTGCCGGTTACTCCTATAAATTTCCTATTTCATTTTTTATATTTCATATTACGATTCGCTTTCTATTCTGTGTGGCCCGAGTTTCTACATTCAGACTAAATGATTTCTGCTCCACCGATAATCGTTACAATGGATAAGCATCTTTATTATTATGCCCTGTCGTTTTTTAACCTTAGTCCTCGTTTCTCCCAGGCTATTTTTTGTTCGTGTGCTAGATTATTATTGTATATTTCAGAAGTGACTTCCTTTTTCAGGTTAAATTAAAATATATAATCCACGGAGCAATAAGGCCGCCCCTCATCTTATCGGGCCATAATACAAAGTTTTTATTTCATAAAATTCCGCCACCATTTTACTTAATAGCTATCAATTTGTTTGAAAGTCTTATAACCCAAAATTGCCTACTTAAAACTGCGGTTCCTCCATTATAAAATTCTTTAGTCGTTTTAATTTTTTTGGCAACAATAACTATTTTAATTTAGGCGCATTCCTTTATTTTCCAATAATAAAACAACGAACTTTATAATGTATCTTTAACTCCATCCAATAAAATATTTGAAAAGAGAACACAGAGCAATTGGCTGCGGTCCGAATTTCTAATAAGTTTCTTTAGTCTCGGAAAAGAAAAATCGTTTTATATTCTGCACGGATTGTCTCATTCGGATAGTAGTTTAAGGAACGACATTTTTGTTTGTCTTTTTCTGATCTTATTGTCCCAATGCCAATGCATTTTATAAAAAAACACTGACCAAAATGAAATTAAATTTGCTGTATATAGCAGCATATAAGGCAAATAACCAGCGCCGGTTATGAAAAAATCCGTTCAGGATAGAAACTAATTAAAGGCTTTCTTTCCGGATGAGCTTATCTGAAATGAACACACAGTTTGTGTCAATAACCGCTCTCCTACCTGCGAAACAAAACAGGAGTAGAAATTAATTTCGCATTTCACAAAGGCACAGCTCAAACCGGATGTAATTTAATAAATTAAAAATGTGTGTGTATGTGCAGGTTTAATTCAGAAATCGGTTTGCTAAATTCTAAATTATTCCTCTTTTACCAGTTAATTTAGTTTGACCCCGTGAAGAAATCAAATAAATTAGAGCAAATAATCCATTTTCACGGGTGTTTAGCACACAATGGCCTATTAGAGACCTAATATTATGTTGATTGTGAACAAGAACAAACAGGCATTCTCGAGTCCTAAAACGACAGATGCGGTTTCGTAGCATGCGTGAACCCCGAGGACAATTCCGGAATTTAACTAGTTAGTCATGCGTTATTTATGAAGCTATGAATTATATTTCGGTGTAAATTTGCTCCTTGCAAAACTTGCTTGTTTAAACTTCAAGCTATTGAAAATTATGTATGTGATGGGAATTTTGACAGGACTATTAGAGCATAACTTTATTAAGAAAATAATTTCATTTAGGTAATTATTTTATTATCGTATTTAATAAAATAACAATTTGGTTTAAACAAGTTTAAACGGGAATATTTCGTAATCTACCATAAAAATTTTGTTAAATATATCACTTTATCTTGTATCGAGCCTCCCGGAATCGGGTATAGTGCTAAATCTTCGTTCCCAAGTAGCAACATTAACCTTATTTTACGTCGTGGAAGTCTTTGCAGTCGATAAATTCCGCCACCGGGTGCGATGAATTTCGTTTATCCTTAACGCATTAATTTTATTATTACTTTGATTCCCAGCACCGATATACACGAAACATTTTATCTTACAAAACAATTTCAATTTATTTGATCTCGTTGTGTACTGGAAGCATTAATAGGATTAGTAATTTACAGTGGCTGGTTCACATTTTCAGAAAAGTGAGTTAAATAAAACATTAAAGTCCGCATTAGTTTGCAATATAATTCATTATTAATTTCTGTTACAAGTTGCGCCTAAAAATAGCTTGTTTATTTATAACATTGCAGGATCCTGGTATTTTATAAGAAGATTTAGTTTTGGCTCTTGTACACGTATAGACTGAAAGGAATAAGGGGGCACTTACTAATAAGAAAAGTGGCCATTTCTAAGTCACTAGAGTGTCGTTTTGTTTTGTGTACATGGGTCAGACATTCTTCTACACATTTGAAAGTCTCAAAGTAACGGCCCGCATCGGTTTACGCGCATAGTCCTCCTGTCCCATGTGCAATATAATCCGGGATTCGGGTTTCTAATCCAGTACACGTAGTCTACCTAACTTACTAAACCTGCCGTGCGAACAAGTTATTCCATAAAGATTTTTTTATCATCTAATATAATATGTGAGTTTGTTGGAGATTTACAAGATTAATTAAGGGGTTTTTGTGGAGGGAATATAATACCAGCCCTATCAACTAAATCTTCGGACAGAAGTAAATTTTTGAAGTATCAAAGGAGAACTGGAAATTTTACGCAAATAATTAGTAAACACCTAACAATACAATAAGATAGAGCCTTAATAACAATATTATGCATGGAAGAAAATTATTTATTGGATTTAACAATATTTTAACCTTAATAATTAGCAAACTTTGCAAAATGAATTTACAACTAAATGTTGGGATAATTTTTAATTTAGGACCATTAATAAGAGGTTACGTCTCTTTTTGCTTTAATAGCTGCCTGTATTCTAGCAGACATTGTATTTATCAAATTTTGGTACAATTGTGACGTGAAACTGTCCCAAATTTCTTCTATTTTGGTCTTTAAGTCCCCAATGGTTCTTGGTGGATTATTGCGTAGAATACGTTTAATTTTATGCCAAAGAGTTTCAATGACATTTAAGTCCGGACTGGATGAGGGCCATCAAAGCACCTTTATGTCGTTTTCCCCAAGTTCCAAAACTGTGATTTTTTAAAAACAGTCGTTAGAAAATTACGTCATACTTTTCAAGTGCAATCTTAAAGCTACGAAATATGCTTAAAATTACCAAATAAAGACTTGGGGATTTTTTTGTACATAAAACCAACATCCAGCTTTGCAATAAAGTAAATTTTACCAAAATCTAACCAGTGGTTCCAAAACTGTGATTATTTTAATGTAGGTAGCACCCTCAAAAAACACGTTTTTGGAAAAGTTAACTGTGAAACTCGAAAAAAATGCAAAAAAAATAATATTAACATTTCAGGATTTTTTCAATATAGTACGATTATTGAGCTTTGATTTAAATGTTTTTGGACACAAATCCAACCAGCGGTTTCAAAACTGTGATTCTTTAAAACAGTTACTAGAAAATTTTATCATTTTTAAAGGTGCAACTTTGAAGCTCCGATAAATGCCTAAAATCACCAAATAAAAACTTGTGTAACTTATTTGTAAAGAAAACCAACATCCAGCTTTGCAATAAAGTAAATTTCATCGAAATCCGACTACTAGATCCAACGTTTTGAAAATAATAATTCTTTGTTTCTAGAATTTTCCCATCCTGCTCCGTTAAAGTGCCACAGTTTTGGAACCGCCGAGCGGATTTTTACGAAATTTACGTTTTTATATAACTAAATGTTGGCATTATAACAGAAAAAACCATCAATATTATGGAAGTTAATTTAGATAACTTTTGCGCGTATGGAAAAAAGACAATCAAATTTACTTTTGTCCGAACATTTAGTTGTTACCGCTCGTATATCATTATGATGTTTACTAGCGGAGTAATTAAAGTTTTGGTTGTTTTTTTGTGGAAAGTGTTTAAAGTCGCGAGAATTTTGCCACAATATCATCGTGGTCCTGGCGCCTCCGCCAAAATTGTACCTGTAACTTAAATTAAAAACTGCACTGTTTCAGTTATTTTTGCGCTTCTTGAAAACTCTTCCACCTAATTATGTAACTTTGCCCGGTATTAAACTAAAAAATCGTTATAAACAGCGCATTCTGTTAATGCGCTAAACAGGGACAAAATTTATCGTATAGTTGCCAACTTTAAAGCACACAAACTCGCCCCAAGTTTAAAGTGCAAAGTGTGTAAACATCAAAATTTGATGTGGTGTGAAAACAAGCAGCCTCGAAGCCCTAAAACTAATGTTGATTTCATTACAAATGTTTTATAATCGTATTTTATTGACACTTGTGTCAGTTATGGTTATAGCGGGACAACTATTAGAGCTTAGGTCAGGACAACCGCAACTTGTCCATTAAATGTAAAGTTCACTACGAACCTCAAAGGATTATCGCAAATGGATTTTGCTTAAAACGGCTGGCCAATGCATATTCAATAGTTTGCGTTTCGCCTTTCCAATTTCAAACCGCACACCCCTTCACTAAATATAATAGGATACTACACTAAACGTCTTATTGCCAGTATCAAATTTCACTATATTATGTTTCAAAATGTTCCTGGGCTCGAAATTAGTTGCTTTGCCTGCAAAATGCTTCACATCTTGTGTGTGTATAGTGCGGGTCTTGATATTATATTCAGGATGAGATGATATTGCAGGAAAATCGCTTTCCTTGGTATAATAGCTCGTCACGCCAATAAAAAAACCGTATTAAAATATTATTAAAAACCCCTGAAACCAAATGGAACAAATCTTGCAAATAGGTCAAGTGACATTGATAATAATTGTAGGCTGAAACCACGAAATGTAGTTTTGCCGCACCGGGTAGGTTCTAATTTAGTTCCTTATACAAATTTATGCATCACTCATCAGACTTGGTGATGAATAAATTTATTATTTATGCAGATACAAGCACTTAAAAATTGCTTAAAGCTAATTAAATTCCTTTCAAATCTATAATAAAAAACTAAATAAATAATTAAAATTTTATCTAAAGCAGAGCCTTCAAATAAATTTCCAATATCTACAGGGTCATCATATTTTCCCTGCGATTATCAGTACTACTTAATCAAAAAGTCGACGTTACACGCATGTTTACTTAGCGTAATGATAATTCGTGTAACGCTATCAATATACATTGTACATAAACCAGGTGTAGACATAGAGATGTGTAAGCCTTGGACGTGAAGGCGATAAGGATCATGCAACAAAAATAATTTACAAATTAACACTTGTTTTTTATTTTCCTGGACAAAGTTAATTATTATCAGGGGGCTACCACGAATCTTGAATAAATCTAGAAAAAAATCAATTTATATGTATATAGTAATAATAGTCGGATGTCTCTAGTACTCTAGTGAAATCCTCCTGCATTTTCCCCACATTATTTTGTGGTTGACGGAATCGAACGCTGTGGTTAAGTCAACAGAGCGACAAAGATGCAACTCAAAGCTTCCCCAACAGCGTCTACCTTCTATCCATTTAGAAGATAAATTTTTGATGGAAAATAAGCTATTGCTCAACGCGTTGATCTAAATCCCTCATCATACTAAATTGTTAAACAGAAAGTAATTGGTATTTATTTACAGGATGCTGAAAGAAGATTTTAGTCTAGTTTGTCTTATTATAATATTCTCTGTTAGAATTTTGACAATTTTTCTAAAAATATTATTCCAAAATTTTACTTTTTTCAATAAGGTGTAAACATTTTTCAGTAATTTGAGGTTAGGCATATTTTCCTAAGTTTATAATTACCGTTTTTATGAGTGATTTAATAAAATGTGATCCTGGCGCGTCCGCCGAAATTTAGTTCAAATATTAAGTTTCTACCTGTAATAATTAAAATTAAGATTAATATCCTACAATGGAAGTTTTGTATTAACAATTTACTTTTCCCAAATATTATTCTAGCTAAACTAACTGGTGTTTGTGGTTTTGAGGCTGGCAGATAAATCGGTAATGTCCCAAACTTCCAGCTTCACATGTTTGTCTTCCTGCAATGCAGTGATATTAAAGTTAAACAATGTACAACTGTAGAACGTTAATTGTAAGATTTCGGATTGATTTAGTACGTGTTTATAGACTATTAAATGCTATTTGAAATATCTAAAGCGGTAAAGTCATGTTATATGGTCGTATTTAATGAAATACATATTCATGAGGTTATTTCATATTCAGTTAAGAGTTTTAGGTTTACTTAGTTCGAGGCGAGAAAATTGTCACTTTAATAACTTTAATTAACAAAATAGTACATTAAAATACTACTGAGAATACCAAAAACGTAACTGCTTTTGTTCAATTAAAACTCCAGCAATTATCACTTGAGTTTCCTTAAGAAAATCTGCCAAGGTTTGTTTACTTTCGCCGGATTATTTTTGGAGAACTTCTGAAATATGTTGCTTACGGATTATAATCACCTACCTGTTAAATATTTCGTGTAATTATGCTTTTACTTGCTACATGTGATATTCAATTCGTGCTGTAATAATATGGAGCCAACTCGTAACAAAGCATACATTCATTGCACGTTCTGGGAATCTCAAGAGGGTGCACCATTAATGTTCTTCCTGCAAAATTGCCAATACCTCCGAGAAATCATATTTGAACCACACGTGTAATATCATCCATAAGTAATTTTGCCACTCAAAGCCCAAGAATTTCTATAGCAAGATTAATTTTGCAGTGATTATTTATTATGATTTTTGTATGGCTTTGTCAATAAATCCTTTCATCCCTTGTACATAAGCGACAATGGCAGATTCATCAAAACAAATTAGTTATGGATAGAATAGTAAAGCATAATATTATACTGCATAAATAGTTGTTTTAGTAAAACAATAGCTCAACTAGTGATCTCTGTTTACACAAATTGAAATATGTGTAGCAATTTCAGTGTTTGCAACAACAGAGTATGTATAATACCTTCAAGAGAATACTACATGTATAGCTATAATATCCATTAGGTTACGAAACTTGGGTATATATAAAGTGGCTAATCATTATTCAAAATCATTTCGTGTAGAAGAACTAATTTAATTAATTAGTCTAAATATGTTGGTTTCGGTTAATAAGTTTAAGTTGAAACAGCATCGGATCATGACACCAATTGCTTACATAACACCTCGTCTTTTACTATACTCGTATATTTGTGTATTCAAATTCCTATTCCATTATTCTGGCTATAGTCCGGGAGCTAGTGAATTTTTTTGTTACTAATTTTTCCAGTTAGCAAACATTGATATAGGATTGTTCAGTTAGTGATTCTAATCAACTAAATCTGAGTCTGGCAAAATTTTTCCGATGGGGTCACAGGTGGAAAATACAAATGAGTTGAACTTATTTTTCCAGTTATGAATCTTTTTGATTTACTAAAGTAGATCATAAGATTTACAGAAAAAGCAGTCTGGCTTACCTCCAGTTGTGGAAAGTAGGTCTGGCTGAACTGTTTTTATAAATCCGCTGATCGGAAAATCAGATCGATTTCTCGGATACGTTACACTTATTTTTACAGTTTTGAAACTTATTATACAAATTGATATTATCACGGCATATAGTTTAAAACAAGTCTGGCTGATTTATAAAATTACCAAGTGAGTCTGGCGGCACCTTGAAATTTACAAAAATATAAAATTATTGCACTTATTTTCCCTGTGGTGAAAAATTTTCACATGATAGTCTGTACTATAATACAACGAAAAAAACCAATCTGGCTATTATTTTCAATCACCAAAAACATTTTTTTGGCTGGAATATAAAAAACTTTTATGAATGTTGTAAACTTTTTCGAAGTCAACAAACTATTTACTTTTACAGACAGCATTAATAATCACTTAAAACGGCTTAAATCCAGCATATAGCATATGCGGTGAGGATAGTTGAAAATTCATAAATTCCAAGAGTTATCTGGTCACGTATACTCATGGAACATCGAGAGGTTTTACTTTATTGCATTTCCCGATTGGATTTTCGTGCACGTCTATGATTATTACATGCCCAACTTGCATTTAGTTATATCAAAGTGAATATGGCCTCGTTCTTGTCGTTGCATAATATAATTCTTATTGGTACATCATAATTTGGGATTTTAATTTATTAAATTGGCATTCGAAAAATTTCTATATAATATTGAAATATATTTTATTTATTAGTTGGGGATTTTAATTTCCAATATCAATTTTCATTTTAAAGATAATAATTATGGCTGGGATTAATTATTATTTGCAATTTATTTAATTATTAAATCCTATAAATAATTTTATATTAATATTATTGATAAATAATAAACTAAACGCATAGATTATTTTATAATTAATATATTTTAGTTTTTTGTACAAATCCCCTGCTAAAACTAATCAACAAAATGCTCCTCGTTGCATTCTAAGTGAAGAAGACAAAACGTAATAATGCCTCACCTCTCACCCAGCGTTATTAACAAGGCTTGTCAAAGGCACAGGATGTCTTACAGTTCATGTATAACACATGGATGTGGTTGACCTATAGCTCCAACTGCTGCTCAAAACCCATTTCTTGTCCTGCTGTCAGACGTAACCAGAGTTTGTCAGGTCGTAGACATAGAAATGTTGGATTGAATGAGTCAGTTTTGTTCATGTGAAATTTAAAAATATTTTTAGTTGTGATAAAAATTTAGTTTTGAAATCGATATCGTTGTATAATGATCCGTATAAAATTATATAAAAGCTTTCCCTAACTAAGTATACAAACATTGCTTTATTAAAAGGTCGTTAAATTATTGTGCATGAATTGCGCTTTGGATATAAATTTCGCAGAAAAAACCTCATCACTTTACATTTCATCATAATCTTAGTTAGACATTTTCAAATTAACTATGCGAAAGATTTAGTACAATTGTGACGATAGATATTAAAACCGTCTCGTACCAGACAGTGTCAGAAACTAGTTTAATATTACAAAGAACTAACTACTAACGTTTAATTACACCCATTGCCACTTTATTTCATTTCGCTTCCTTCCAGAAAAAACCCCCGCGCCTATAATTATAAACAGTTAATGATTATACACGAACCTAACTAGTTTACGAGTCTGGTGCTTTAAATCAAATGCGGTTCGACGGTTCGCGAAGTTTTCGGGGGTTGATAACACTCTTCACACCATTAAGCAGACACTATCGTTAAAGCTATAAACGTTGCGTTTATATCTAAGCAGTTTTTCAAACCGGCATAACATTAAACATGTCAAATCAAAATGTTTGAATGCAGGCTGAGAGACTGCGCCGGGTGCAAATTGCTTATTAAGGGTGATTACAACATGTAACTCGGTTCAAATGACATTAAAATTGATTAGGTAAATGTCGCGGTTTATCGAATGAGGGCGAGGGCGGTTTTTGTCTGGTGTTTAAGTCTTATGGAAATGCGCGATGGTGATGAGATGATTAAATGGAGGTTTTTGTTGAGAATTGTGGTTAATTATTTCGGGTTTCTAAGTTACAGAAATTTTAATAATAACAAGAGTGTTTTGGCACCGGCGCATCCACGTAAATTTAGAGCTAGTTTAACAGCTTCTATTAAAGTTTAGCAATGTTTTACAAATATTTTTACTGATTTAGAAAATACATGAAACGCTTATAATATAAGCTGAAAATTTCTGAAAATACCGTGTTGGGTTCCAAAGTTACATCATTTTTAAAGCAAACCTCTAATTACTGGCACCGAAATTTAAACCTAGTTTAACTGCTTCTATTAAAGTATACCAAGGTCTTTTTTGCAAATATTTTTACTGATTTCGAAAATACATAAAACGCTTATAATATAAGCTGAAAATTTCTGAAAATACCGTGTTGGGTTCCAAAGTTACATCATTTTTAAAAACAACATCAAATTATTGACACCGGCGCATCCACCAAAATTTAAAGCTAGTTTAACTGCTTATATTAAAGTTTAGCAAGGTTTTTTTGCAAATATTTTTACGGATTTCGATAATACATAAAACGCTTATAATATAAGCTGAAAATTTCTGAAAATACCGTGTTGGGTTCCAAAGTTACATCATTTTTAAAAACAACATCAAATTATTGACACCGGCGCATCCACCAAAATTTAAAGCTAGTTTAACTGCTTATATTAAAGTTTAGCAAGGTTTTTTGCAAATATTTTTACTGATTTCGAAAATACATAAAACGCTTATAATATAAGCTGAAAATTTCTGAAAATACCGTGTTGGGTTCCAAAGTTACATCATTTTTAAAAACAACATCAAATTACTGACACCGGCGCATCCACCAAAATTTATAGCTAGTTTAACTGCTTCTATTAAAGTTTAGCAAGATTTTTTTGCAAATATATTTACTGATTTCGAAAATATATATAACGCTTATAATATAAGCTGAAAATTTCTGAAAATACCGTGTTGGGTTCCAAAGTTACATCATTTTTAAAACAACCTCAAATTACTGACACCGGCGCATCCACCAAAATTTAAAGCTAGTTTACCTGCTTTTATTAAAGTTTAGCAAGGTCTTTTTTGCAAATATTTTTACTGATTTCGTAAAATACATAATACGCTTATAATATAAGCTGAAAATTTCTAAAAATGCCGTGTTGGGTTCTAAAGTTACATCATTTTTAAAACAAACCTCAAATTAATGACACCCACCAAAATTTCAGTTACATTAAATTGTTTTTATGATGGTTTAGCAAGGTTTTTTTGTAAATAATATTACTGATTTCGCTAATGCCTTACACTTATAGTACCTACAAGTTGAAAATTTTTGTGAAATTCGTCTCGGGTTTCATAGTTATACCATTTTTAAAATTCCTCAAATTATTGTAAAACTGTTTTATTTTTTCTAAACGATGTACCAGTTTGAAATTATGCTCTGCCTCGACAAAACGCTAATGTAAAAAAATCACTAAAAAGGTGATAAAGCTTAAAAAGTCATTAAAATCCCAATTTTTCATATTAAACTATCGTTTATCACAAAATGCACGAAGAATTCCAATATCGCGGTGATTTAATATGATTTATGGAGAGTCGATTGCAGACATGTCATTCAGTTTCCCCTTTGATGTCCCAACGTACATTGCGTGTTATTACTTTCTGTCGCACCACTGGCACATGTTCTATTATTAACTAAAATATACAATATGTAATTTTTAACACTCCAACAACTGGAAACAATCATTGTGTCATTGTAAATACAAGCAAACACGCGTTAATGTATTTTTAATCCTCTCAAAATTCTTACCCACAAAGTTATATTAAAATCTACAGTTCAACTGATGCAGGATAATAAAACTGGATCTCGCCTTATACAAAGTATCTTAGCAGCCGTTAAAACAGCGCAACATTCTCGTTTTCCACACATCATAAAATTCAAAATGAACTTGCATAATATAATCTGGTCCAATACAGTTAGATTCCACGATTGTGCTGAACTGAATGGATTCCAAAAATACATGAGCTGAATTCCCGTAAAAGTAAAAGTAAATCTCTTAGCAGTTGTTTGACTTTATACAGGCGTCATCCAACAAACTTTCCGCGAACAACTAGGTAAAAGTATCTTTTATGAGTTGCGATCTCCCTGAAGACTGCAAAACTAATCGAATACAAAAAAGATTGCCGTTGCTTTATTGAATCACAGCACAAAAAGCGAACCAACAAAAACCAGTAATAAGCAATAATTATTGCTTGTCAGTTTCGAGTTTTAAAAGAAATCGAGTGATGGCTGGATTTTTCTTATATACAGGAACTTGTTGACTAAATAACGCTATCAACAATTTTAATAGCGCCATACATCAAAAAACTTTCAGGCCAAACGTAAATTCAATAGAATTTTTTAGTTTTCTAAACTTTGAAAGAAGTCAGAGAAACTCTCCCAGCAGGCTAATTACTTTGAAGAAATAAAAAGCTGCATTAAAAGTTTAACTAAGATAATTTGTGTTCATTTATTATGGGGCTCAAATTACGCTTTCGATTTTTTTTAAACTGAAACTGCCTCAGGTCTTGAATTACATAATAAAAATTTATTCGTTTAATTAGTAGTCATCATTTTTGTATTATAACTTTTCCCGTTTATATGCTTATGAAAGGTTAAGGAAATTTATTGCTGGGCCATTTCTTTTGGCATCATAAGAATTCATGGAAAATGGGCAACATTTAGCCTTGCGCGTTTTTTCACAGTGTATTAATAAGGATTATAAAACGCGCGTGCCCTTTTTGTACTTATATACACACTATACTTTCACAACAAATTACCATTTGCTATAAAGGAAAACGGAGAATTATTATTACTACGAAAATTGTTTTCTGACATTAAACAGTGATGGTTTATTATCTACTGAAATGCAGAAATTGTTACAACTGATAATTTACAATGGGGCATAAATCATTAGACATGACTGTATTTTTGGTGTAAATCTCATTACCATTCGTGAACCTCATAATGACTGTAGGTATTGATTTTATCTGCAGGTCTAAATATTAGCGCACTAGGTACTAATTAGAATAACCACAGAAATTTGCGAGTTTGTATGTAGAAAATCGAATAAATTTTGTCCAATTTTGCCCCATATTACGAAGTCGCGGGGCAAGATGGTTTTGAGGTCCAATCTTACCCCAACTTATCTTAAGTTGCTTCGTTCTAAGTAAAGCAGATTCTTCTTCTTGTTTTACTAAACTAATATTATGAATTTTAAAAATTTTTCACATCTGGTTTTTATATACAAATTGCTGGAAAAATTGTTAAATTTCCAGCTTGAATACTTTTGAGTTTAAAATAATTATTAGACTACTCCTAATTTTCACAAACTCAATATATTCCGGGCCGTAGGAAATCTGGGTAAAATATTAGCGGTTAACTTTCCACCACATGCACAAATTAGTCATATGTAGGGACTATAACAGGAAAGCCCCATACCTACATACATTCCTGTAAATTTTATATCACTTCACGTTGAAATGCAGAGGTAGCAACGCTACTATCCTGCGGCGCATGGGCCTTTTAGGCGCGGTGAAATGTGGATGGATCCCCAAGAACTTCAGTGTGGTTTGGGCGCCGCGAAGTTTGCAATTGTACAATAAAACAGTGTGTTGGTTTTTAATTCAAAACTCACATAATGTGTTAAAATGTACTGGTGAATTTATAAGAAAAACCTGCGGTGGCAGGAGTTTTTGTGGTCGAGGTTTAAATTTTATTTTGCCCACAATCCCTTTTCAAAACTGAACTGAACAAATAGTAAATTGCAGTTGTTATGCCGGTTCAGGAAGTTTCAATAATATATTGGTCCTGGTAATAGGACAACACTGAAGTGGTTGTGGTTTTCGAACTGGCAATTTATTTACGAGCTTTTATTTATATTTTGGTCGGTTCGCTTTTTTACAATCATCCCAAACAATTTGATTAACTTGTTGTACAAGGTTTTTTAAATTATAGATTTCCATGGAAATAACGTATATTTGTAGGATATGTGCAAGAAATATAACGTAATTTCCCGATTCATACATTATGTATACGAGAATGTTCTGGCTGAAAATTGTAACCATCTTTCTGAGCACTTCCATTTATTTTATACTTTGATTTCAGATAGAGAGTAATATAATTTATGGCGTACTTGTGAACTACCACCAAGTTATTTATTGTATAGTTATTCCAAAATAACTAGTTTTTAAATGGGCTATGAAATGGAATAATACAATATTTTATTAGGGTGCCATACCATCCACCATAAAACTGTAATCAAAAATAAAATACCTGGCTTGCAGAAATTTGTATATTAGTTCGCAATATCAACACAAATATAACTTTTTGGTTTAATATAGAAAATTACAGACCACCAGCGAAAACCAAAGTGTTAACTACGCTCCTGAATAATTTAAAATGTGTGTAACGGAATGTTATTTACAGACGAGTGAACGTAATGACTTAAAGATGGATGTTCTTTAAATAAAATGTTATACACTTGGATGAGGATGGCAATACATCTTCGAGACTTGCTGATTTACTTAATAATCTGTGTATATTTTATTGAGTTTATAAACGGAGCTTCGCCTTTAAGTGAGTATTTGTATATTTTTGCATTTCATTCGTATTCCAGGAATTTTCCAGTGTAAAAATATCGCTGTGTTTTACAATAAAAAACTGTATATCGTAAAAGGTTTTTTGTGGATATTATTATTGATTTAGAAAATGCCTTAAACGTTTATAATACAAGTTGGGAAATTTTGCAAATATCTACTTGGGTTTCAGAATTATAAAGTTCGAATATTATTGACACCGGCGCATCCACCAAAATTTAAGTATAATTGAATGCTCTATTTGATGAGGTTTATTAATATTTTTAGCTAATATTATTACTGATTTAGAAGATGCCTTAAATGGTTATAATACAGGTAGAAAAGTTTGCAAATATCTTTTCGATTTTTAAAGTTACAGTATTTTCAAAATAGCCCAAAAATTTTGGCTCTGGCGCATCCGCCAAAATTTGAAATTTATATTCTGGTGCCTTCTTTTAAATATTATCACTATTTGTATATTTTTACATTTAGTTCGTTTTATTCGAGGTGTAAAAATGTGTTTTATAAAAAACTATACGATTCCTTAATTAGCTTTTTATTAGTTGACATCACGCGTGCTCAGAGTTCTAAAAACGCGAATAAAAGCCGGAAAAAATTCATCAGCATCCAAGATTTGTTTTGTACATTATTCATCATCACGCGAAAACAAAGCGAAAGACATCAAATAAAAATAACATGCAATAACACAAACGATGCTTTTTTTCCCGCAGCTCTCCACTCACTGTTATGACAAACATATCTTTTTGTCACACAACGCAAATCTGGTTGTAAAGTAATTTGTCCTTATTTATATCTATCATCGTGGCTGATTGTGGGTGTATAAAAGAGTGTGATTTCAGCTTTTTTGTGCGGTTTGGCTTTTATGCCCATCTGACACAGTTTTTTGGCTGATGGAGGAAAATGCGTGTGACACGCAATGGTGTAAGAGTTTAAACACCCACTAAAACACTTTGTGGTAACCACTACTCCTACACCCAGCACTAATTTACTTCAATATTCAATGGGTGACGGCAGGACGAAAATTCTCATGCACGATTGTGATATTATACCTCGCGTAAATTATTTTGAATTCTTCACTTATACGAAAAGTTTAAATTACTGGCTTGACAAATAAAATTGTTATTTTATGGTCTATTAATGATTTTCCCAGATGCATGCTATGTGATAATAAAAACTAGATTAAAATGCTGAAAAAATCGCGTGTAATTATCGTTGCGCCCTTTTTCTTGCAAGACAAAATTTTCTCGAACTAAATCTGTTTATTGTGTGAAAATCGTTGGGTTGGGCTTTCAGCTTGATCCCTCCGCATGAAATTTAAAATATGACGTTTAAAAGTATCATCGCCACAATCTCGATCCAATCTCACCAAGGAATTGGAAATTTACTAAAGCACCAAGCCAAAATGTCTAATGTTTTATTAACAAAAAAAAAAGTTAATATTATATTTATATATCATTTACGACGCAATATTTATTAAAGTATGTTAGATATTCCTAGCCGGGTGCCACGTAATATTCTTTATTGATTATTGAATTTACGAAAAAACAAACAATATTACCTATTCATAATTTAATTTGTTGATTTAATGACTACGTAAACTAAGCGCAGTTTTTATAATTGAAGCTCATAATTTTATAATTTATTGTCAATTAAGGTTTAAAACTAAGAAATATTAATAATAACCAAAGTAAAAAAAGTGTACAGGATGTTCTAATAAAAATAGTATTCAATATTTATTGTAAGTCACAGGAAACATCGAGAAGGTTCCGCACTAGAATGTGTGGCATTTTAGGAATTTCTAGTTTTGATTTAAATGGCTACAAGTTAATATGTTCAAGAGTTCAAGGTCAGATAAAAGATTCCTACGCTGGTATATTTTTTATCTCTATATGTTTAAATTTTATTTTTTGCCAAGTACGAATTTCCAAACAAAATTCCGGTCAACTCTACCTATATATCAACGAACATTTTAACCACAATTGCACAGAAATAAATTTTTCTGTATTTTGTATACGCTTCTATTTGGCCATTAGTTAACATTCATAAATGCATGCATACCGACAGTTCTCTTTTTATAAAGATTTCAAATAAAACACACAACTGGCTACCTGTTTTATAATATCCAGCGTAGCGCTTACATAGCTACATGACAAATAGCGTCCATTTAATTAACAAGTAAATTATTCTCTTTCGTTCGCCTCTTTTTCGTAGTACCATCAGAACTAAAGCAACAATTTGCAATTAAGCGATGCGAACTACATCCGAACCATTTGTATTCAATTCAGAAACAGTGTTTTCACTAGAAACGCACCTAACCCAAAACGACATTTGCAATTCAAATTTGGAAATACAAAGAAATCAATTTCAATGTGTATAGTATATGCAAGCGGTGGGATGTGTTAAAAAATACAACTTTCCAAAGCACTTAAAACAGACATTATTCTTTTACTTCGCCCGTTTCTTCTATATTCTACTGCGGGCTTTTTTCGGTGTTGCAGAATATGCAGAGGACTACTACATGTATCGCCATAGGAGGAGCTATGAACCGCGACATAAAAGCAAGGAAACGATCATGAGTAATGCCATCAAAGCCGCCGCAAATGGGAGCAAAACGGGGGTATTTGCTACCGAAAACTGCACAACAGTGGTTGCACAAATTGGTGGAACGGCAACTCTACCGTGTGTGGTCCGCAAGTTCAATACTGGAGTTGTAAGTTATCTTAAAGCCATGCCACACTTCATTTGACCGATTATATTGGGTTTCCAGGAAGATTATTAATGCATAAAGGTTACTTGATTTTGCTTTGATATAGTTTTTTGCCAATTAAACTAGTTTCGTGTTGACACCGGCGCATCCACCACAATTTTATTTTGTTAAAAACCTTGTTGTCCAAATTCTAAACAGTCCATCGCCAGTGACAATCTGTAATCCACAATGATTTAATAAACTCCCACCAGCTTTTAGTTTAATTTTTTTCCGGTCAACGTCAACGTTAATCATCCATTAAGTAAACACCGCCCCCACAGTCAGTTATAAAAATAAAGGCACATAACAACAAGGAGTTTTCTGTAGTATGTATTTGCAAAGCATGAAACAGAAAATTATACTTTTAAATTATTAGAAATTTCTTCTCGCTCTGGTGTGGTGGTGGTACTGAAAACTCAAACTGTTTGCTTTTTACCATTTGAAGTTATTTATTTAGTTTTTCAATTAATCCCTTATTCACCAGAAAGTTTCAACAGCTTTGTTATTTGAAAATGTAAATTTTAGAAAGTTTTAGCTTTGTTTTATTTCCAGTTTTCCTTAAAAGTAATTTATTGAAAAGATTTCCAGATCAGTTAGCAGTGATGAATAAAATTAATATTTTAATACAAAACGGCTACATCATCAGCGAGTCAGAAAAGATCGTTAGCTTAATTAGATAATTAGTGAATTAACATACTATAATCAATATTATTCGTGTTTGATATTAAATAATTAATTGGCAATTGTCTTAAATCCATGCTGCAAAAAAAACTGTTTACCCAATTCGTTGCATCAAAGGGATTTAATCTGGTGGTAAATCAGAATTCAAAGAGGTGCTTTGTGTTTATGCATCCATTTACTTTATTTTAATTTAAAAACAAACCTAATTAAAAACAAATTTGACCTATAAACGTACAGTTAAACCTTCTTTTTCTGTACCTACTACACAAAGTAATAATTTTTAGAATATGGATTTGGAATTTAAATTTAAATTTTAAATTAACGTCTTTGTCGTCAGGTCTCGTGGATTCGCAAACGGGATTATCACCTTTTGACAGTCGGTTTAGGAACGTACAATGCCGACGGACGGTTTATGGTGGTACATGTACGCCATCTACAGAATTGGGGCCTGCTTATCAAGCATGTACAGCCCTCAGATGCTGGGCTGTACGAGTGCCAAATGTCGACTCATCCGCCGACCAGCATCGTTATTGAACTGAAGGTCACAAGTAAGTTTCGTAAAAAAAGATTACATCCGCCACATTAAAAAAAATTAAATTTGGCGGAGGTGCCGGTTTTTTATATGGAGCTCATCCTCGCCCCAATCAAAATATTTATCTACAACTAACCCAACATTTCCGATTCCAGAGGCACTAGCAGAAATCCAAGGCGCCCCCGACTTATACCTCCGGGCCGGATCCCTGTTGCGCCTAGTTTGTACCTTGCAACATTCAACTGAACCACCCGCCTTTGTTTTCTGGTACCACGAACAGAGGATGATTAACTACAACCCGGGGGTGCTGGTTACAGAGGGTCGTTCGTCGAGTATTCTGCAAGTTCACGAAGCTGATAAAAGTCACAACGGCAACTATACCTGCAGCCCTTCTAATGCTGTCCCATCTTCCATTAACGTCCATGTCCTTAACGCAACTGCAGGTGAGCTTTTAAGCTGTTTTATATTGTGGTGGTGGTATATTATTCTTTAATAGTCGTTTGTACTGTAAACAATACGAACTTGGCGCTTGTTTGGATTTGTGTGCTTTGTTTATTTAATTATTCGAGCAGGGTATTTACAACCATGTATAATAAACGTTTTGTTTGTAAATATTGGCTTTTGAAGATAAATTTTCATTAGATTTTTTTGTACATGATCGTAAAATTTAACACCATATATCATAACAACCTCAAGTAGTAAACAACTTTAAATACAAATTTAGAAATTGATAAAATGATTATAATAATGGCATGCTGTCACTCTGTCTATTTAGCTAAATATCAGATGTACAAGTCAATGAATTTAGTTTGTATAAATATAATTACACATAATATTTGAAACAAATGTCAGAGATAAGAGCCACGTTCACAACAATTTTTAAAATTGGACACGCAACCCAATCGTAGCATGACTGCTGTTTACTATAATTGGCCCCATACGATATTTTTATTACATTATTTTATTTGAAGATAATCTTTACGAATTCCAGGGAATTTTCCCCTATTTATCGTTTGTGTTTTATGATCAAAGTAATTGTGTTAAAATTCCTTCGCAACTTTGAATATTTCCCATGAGCTAAAATACAATAATTAACTACCCGAAAATTTGTATTTTATGGTCTGCATGAAATATTTTATTTTAAAGTGAAATTTATATTGCAAGTGCCCCGGATGATTTATGTGAAACTGCCTGGGTTTATGTAAAGGACTATTAGGTCAGGCAATATTACCGGAAACAAGCCTGACTTTGAGTTACAATAAGCATAAATTACTGCAATATATTTACTAAACAAATTTGACGTTATATTAATGCAAAGTTCAGGAGCTTATTAAACAATTATCAGGCTTTAGACAAAACTTTTTCTATTGCAAATTCTATTTAGCAAATTAAGCAAAATATACAAAGCTGTATTATTAACGCTAACTTTTCCTCTACTCATTGGCACATCCATGTTATTTTCCAAACCTCTAGTAATTACTGGAAGTCTTACCATCAACTTGAAACTATCATTTGCAATGCTGAACATGTTTACTTTAACAAGTTGAAGTTTCAAATTCAGGGATCCGTATAAATTGCTGAAAGTCTGATTGTTAATGAGCTCAATTTTACATTTTGTTGTTAATCCTGCTGATAATGCGGAGGGCGAAAAACATCATTATCCTTTAAGTAGGAATTCGAAAGCAATATACCGGGGGAAACGAAAAAACAAGTTTTCTAATAGCTGTAGGCATTCGTTATTATACTCTAACCTAACTTTAGCGCGCCTCCTGGATTATTTCATTAATTTGAGCAAAATTTTTCCAGATTATAACTTGCCATAAATTTTTTTACAGAGGAAAAACCAGCTGCAATGCAACACGCCAACACAAGTTCAGCCCCAACGTGTTCCCTTCATCTGAAATGCTGTATTTTGTTAGTGATATTAATACCGGCAGTGTTGGCAAGTACGTGATTTTAATTGTAATAGAACAAACACCACACCACACCACAAGAACTAATTTGTGATGTTTTATGAGTGATAAAAAAAAGTATTTCTGCATAAAGTATGTTTTTTGTAAATTTGTATATATCTAATGCTCTTTAATTAAACGAAACGTATTCATTTATTGTGAGATGTTTTACGTCATAGGCCAAAGCAAGAACATACGAGATTAAATGTGTATAATGTATTTTATTTTTATTGATGAATAAATGAGTGGAAATTGTGTTTTATAGACTGTTATTTTTATAATTGACGTTTACATGTTCAACAGTTTTATCGATGAAACAGGCGATATAAAAAACCAATCAGATATTAAGGTTGTGCTGTAACTGATTTTAATCGGATAGTGCATACAACATTAAAATTATTAAACTAAAACGAAGGTTTAAAAAATATGCATCATAATAACATCACGTGGGCAGTAAAAATTTACTGCATATTGATATAATCTGCATTTAGTACTTTTATACACGGTGTCGCAGTTTATATCGTCAGGATTTCGCCAGTCGATAGTTTAGCGAAAACTAAAGGTGGTTTGTCTAATAAACTATGGTCGAATGTTGCTTCTTTTTGACGTACAGGCCATTAAAGAAAATAAATTATTTTAAATAATTTGCTATAAATCAATAACAAAAAAAGTTAGCCTTCTGAAATTTTGCATAAATCTTTTTTTTTTGTATTCTCTTATTAATAGTGGTTGCAATTATTTGGAATAAAGAGTCGTGCGTACGGGTTTCTTCAAAAACATTTGATTGAATAAAACGTACGCCATTGGTTTTTTTTTTGCAGCACCAATATGCAGAGAGTATTTTCCATTCAATTTAGAAACTTTTTCGTATCTTATAATTTTTTGATAACTTATCTCAAAATAACCTAATAGTACAGTAAATAAGGGAGAAAAAAAGGCTTCAAATAGACTTTTTTTACCCTACAGCCAATTTTTGTAGAATCTTCTAGAGGGTCATCTTGAAAGTTTAAAACTGAGTTTGTGTATTCGTAGACACCGCCCTTCCTTCACCAGCCCTCAATTAAAGGTTGGATTTTTTTGTTTAAAGAATAAAAATTTGCAACTTATTTGTTGAATATCTTTTTAAATATTGACAATATCAAAAAAATATTAAAGGGAAAGTTGTAGGAAATATTTTTCTCTACAACTTTGTACTGATGCTTTTTTCGGAAATCTAATAGGGAAGAACCTCTTTAATAAATAAGATAAAAAAAAGTTAAGTTATCAAGAAATTGTAAGATACAAAAAAGTTTCTAAATTGAATGGAAAATACTCTCTACATATTGGTACTGCAAAAAAAACCAGTGGCGTACGTTTTATTCAATAAAATGTTTTGAAGAGACCCGTACGCACGCCTTTGTGTTCTAAATAAAATAATTGCAACCACTATTAATAAGAGAATACAAAAAAAAGATCTATGCAAAATTTCAGAAGGCTAACTTTTTTTGTTATTAATTTATAGCAAATTATTTAAAATAATTTATTTTCTTTAATGCCCTGTACATCAAAAAGGAAGCAACATTCGACCACCTTTAATTTTCGCTAAACTATCGACTGGTGAAATCCTGACGATATAAACTGGGACACCCTGTATAATACATTTTTTTTGTGTAAAATTAAAACAAATTTTAAACTTTATTTTCAAACAATTTAAATTAAGTTCAATTTTCATATAAACATATTAAAGTTTTGTTAACTTGCACCACCCCAAAATTTCAGCAACTCCCCCTAGATTTCTCACTGACACATTCTTAATAATTGTGAAGCATAAAACTGAGATAAGACGCCATTACGTCCACTTGTCTTCCCTGGTCGCATTTCTATATCTATGTGGGATGTGGTAAGTATCCAGATAATAGTAAAACACAATTTAGATACACTAGCCTGAAATGACTCTGTTGTCACTGATAAAGTAGAAGGTTCCGGGAAACTAGGTTGATAACACTAAATCCACCCTACTTTATTTCATCGATATAAACAAAAAAAATTCCGTGTAGAAAATTGATTCATTTATTTAAAAAAGTTTGTGCTGGAGGAGTTTAATACCAAAAGAAAATAGTAGAATAAATATAAATCTTAGAATGTATTGATGCACCTGAAAATACAAAGTATATAAACGGCTCCAGTCACGTAAAAAAAACTTTTCTCATATCATTGATGATATTAAACTTCCTAATCAATCACTTCAAAGTAGACGTGACTTGCCCCGAACGTAGATCAATCATCATAAAATAGAAAGCACAGCACATGAATCAATGCATAGTTATGCTAAATTTTTTCACACAAAAGCTCCAGAATAATATACTGCAAAAGTTGTATAGTAATTATGTTAAATTACCGCCAATTTCCAGTATATGTGTATGGGACGTGGCAATTGAAAATTATACGATTTCCTCCCCGATCTGCTTGTTCTTTTTTATCTCCTTTAAAGTGTTCTAAATTTAGGGCAGGCAATATGTGGCAATTTCCATTTAGATGAAGTTTAGCGGCAGCAGATATTCTTTTCGTTTCTTTGATCCAACATCTGTGCACTTCAGAAACTGTTTCAGTCTTTAAATTTACGTTCATATAAACTTTTTTGTTTTCTAGTTTTCGGTATGTTCAGAATTTAATCTCATTAAAATACTGACAATTACCTCATTTAAGCGACTGCGAGAAACTTCTTATCGTTTAAATTAAATTACGTCAACCAGTTCACGGGACGAGAGATTATTTATAGAAATGGCGAATGCGCCGGGAACTGGATTATTTAAAATGTGGTGGATGCGCCTGGAATAAACATTTCGCATAAATTATTGTAATTTATTGCTTTGAACTTTCTTTAAAGCTCAAGGGCACAACTACATTTATAACAAAGATGATTTTATTATTTTACGTTGCTCACTTTTATGAGAAATGAAATTTGTCGCAAGCGGTTGAAGGGCTCTGAGTTTATTAAATTTTGAAGGCAGGCCTGTAGAGACTGATTGGAGTATATATACACTACTGTATACCTGCTGAACATAAAATTTTATTTACCATCACAAAAGACTATTTATTCTTCTAATTTTCTAAAAAATTTTATATATAATTAGATGATGTAACTTTTAAAATCTACCACCTAATACTTAACTCTAATTAAATATTTCATTTGACTTAACCACTAGAAACAATTTTAACTGTGTTCCCGGCGCATCCGCCAAAATTTTAAACATATTTCCTCTGCAAATTCGCCAAATATTTAACTAAATCCAATACTAAACATTGTCCCAACTGGCAAAATACTACCAACTTCTTCCACTAAATTACCTTACGGTTCCATCATCACGAATTATATTACCAAACTCCAACTACATCTGCATCGAAACTTGAGGTCACTTGTAATTCCAGGATGTAGAAACTTGGCTGGCTGGACCACAAATTTAAATGTTAACTATTAAGTGAAAACTCAAAACCCTCGAGGCGTTCTCTATATTATAATATACGTCGAAACTTAAAAGTAGCAACCGTATTTCCTGGATCATATTCAACCTTCATCATCTGATTATGACACTTCTTACAATTATGTTGATGAAGGTAAAAGGGGAAGTAGAAGTGTGGTATTGATTTGGTGCAAGTAATTAATTGTGTTTGTGTTAAATTTGATTTGGTAAGAGTTTTATATATATATATATATATATATGAGTTTTTTTACATTTATAACGTTTGCCGGTTACTCCTATAAATTTCCTATTTCATTTTTTATATTTCATATTACGATTCGCTTTCTATTCTGTGTGGCCCGAGTTTCTACATTCAGACTAAATGATTTCTGCTCCACCGATAATCGTTACAATGGATAAGCATCTTTATTATTATGCCCTGTCGTTTTTTAACCTTAGTCCTCGTTTCTCCCAGGCTATTTTTTGTTCGTGTGCTAGATTATTATTGTATATTTCAGAAGTGACTTCCTTTTTCAGGTTAAATTAAAATATATAATCCACGGAGCAATAAGGCCGCCCCTCATCTTATCGGGCCATAATACAAAGTTTTTATTTCATAAAATTCCGCCACCATTTTACTTAATAGCTATCAATTTGTTTGAAAGTCTTATAACCCAAAATTGCCTACTTAAAACTGCGGTTCCTCCATTATAAAATTCTTTAGTCGTTTTAATTTTTTTGGCAACAATAACTATTTTAATTTAGGCGCATTCCTTTATTTTCCAATAATAAAACAACGAACTTTATAATGTATCTTTAACTCCATCCAATAAAATATTTGAAAAGAGAACACAGAGCAATTGGCTGCGGTCCGAATTTCTAATAAGTTTCTTTAGTCTCGGAAAAGAAAAATCGTTTTATATTCTGCACGGATTGTCTCATTCGGATAGTAGTTTAAGGAACGACATTTTTGTTTGTCTTTTTCTGATCTTATTGTCCCAATGCCAATGCATTTTATAAAAAAACACTGACCAAAATGAAATTAAATTTGCTGTATATAGCAGCATATAAGGCAAATAACCAGCGCCGGTTATGAAAAAATCCGTTCAGGATAGAAACTAATTAAAGGCTTTCTTTCCGGATGAGCTTATCTGAAATGAACACACAGTTTGTGTCAATAACCGCTCTCCTACCTGCGAAACAAAACAGGAGTAGAAATTAATTTCGCATTTCACAAAGGCACAGCTCAAACCGGATGTAATTTAATAAATTAAAAATGTGTGTGTATGTGCAGGTTTAATTCAGAAATCGGTTTGCTAAATTCTAAATTATTCCTCTTTTACCAGTTAATTTAGTTTGACCCCGTGAAGAAATCAAATAAATTAGAGCAAATAATCCATTTTCACGGGTGTTTAGCACACAATGGCCTATTAGAGACCTAATATTATGTTGATTGTGAACAAGAACAAACAGGCATTCTCGAGTCCTAAAACGACAGATGCGGTTTCGTAGCATGCGTGAACCCCGAGGACAATTCCGGAATTTAACTAGTTAGTCATGCGTTATTTATGAAGCTATGAATTATATTTCGGTGTAAATTTGCTCCTTGCAAAACTTGCTTGTTTAAACTTCAAGCTATTGAAAATTATGTATGTGATGGGAATTTTGACAGGACTATTAGAGCATAACTTTATTAAGAAAATAATTTCATTTAGGTAATTATTTTATTATCGTATTTAATAAAATAACAATTTGGTTTAAACAAGTTTAAACGGGAATATTTCGTAATCTACCATAAAAATTTTGTTAAATATATCACTTTATCTTGTATCGAGCCTCCCGGAATCGGGTATAGTGCTAAATCTTCGTTCCCAAGTAGCAACATTAACCTTATTTTACGTCGTGGAAGTCTTTGCAGTCGATAAATTCCGCCACCGGGTGCGATGAATTTCGTTTATCCTTAACGCATTAATTTTATTATTACTTTGATTCCCAGCACCGATATACACGAAACATTTTATCTTACAAAACAATTTCAATTTATTTGATCTCGTTGTGTACTGGAAGCATTAATAGGATTAGTAATTTACAGTGGCTGGTTCACATTTTCAGAAAAGTGAGTTAAATAAAACATTAAAGTCCGCATTAGTTTGCAATATAATTCATTATTAATTTCTGTTACAAGTTGCGCCTAAAAATAGCTTGTTTATTTATAACATTGCAGGATCCTGGTATTTTATAAGAAGATTTAGTTTTGGCTCTTGTACACGTATAGACTGAAAGGAATAAGGGGGCACTTACTAATAAGAAAAGTGGCCATTTCTAAGTCACTAGAGTGTCGTTTTGTTTTGTGTACATGGGTCAGACATTCTTCTACACATTTGAAAGTCTCAAAGTAACGGCCCGCATCGGTTTACGCGCATAGTCCTCCTGTCCCATGTGCAATATAATCCGGGATTCGGGTTTCTAATCCAGTACACGTAGTCTACCTAACTTACTAAACCTGCCGTGCGAACAAGTTATTCCATAAAGATTTTTTTATCATCTAATATAATATGTGAGTTTGTTGGAGATTTACAAGATTAATTAAGGGGTTTTTGTGGAGGGAATATAATACCAGCCCTATCAACTAAATCTTCGGACAGAAGTAAATTTTTGAAGTATCAAAGGAGAACTGGAAATTTTACGCAAATAATTAGTAAACACCTAACAATACAATAAGATAGAGCCTTAATAACAATATTATGCATGGAAGAAAATTATTTATTGGATTTAACAATATTTTAACCTTAATAATTAGCAAACTTTGCAAAATGAATTTACAACTAAATGTTGGGATAATTTTTAATTTAGGACCATTAATAAGAGGTTACGTCTCTTTTTGCTTTAATAGCTGCCTGTATTCTAGCAGACATTGTATTTATCAAATTTTGGTACAATTGTGACGTGAAACTGTCCCAAATTTCTTCTATTTTGGTCTTTAAGTCCCCAATGGTTCTTGGTGGATTATTGCGTAGAATACGTTTAATTTTATGCCAAAGAGTTTCAATGACATTTAAGTCCGGACTGGATGAGGGCCATCAAAGCACCTTTATGTCGTTTTCCCCAAGTTCCAAAACTGTGATTTTTTAAAAACAGTCGTTAGAAAATTACGTCATACTTTTCAAGTGCAATCTTAAAGCTACGAAATATGCTTAAAATTACCAAATAAAGACTTGGGGATTTTTTTGTACATAAAACCAACATCCAGCTTTGCAATAAAGTAAATTTTACCAAAATCTAACCAGTGGTTCCAAAACTGTGATTATTTTAATGTAGGTAGCACCCTCAAAAAACACGTTTTTGGAAAAGTTAACTGTGAAACTCGAAAAAAATGCAAAAAAAATAATATTAACATTTCAGGATTTTTTCAATATAGTACGATTATTGAGCTTTGATTTAAATGTTTTTGGACACAAATCCAACCAGCGGTTTCAAAACTGTGATTCTTTAAAACAGTTACTAGAAAATTTTATCATTTTTAAAGGTGCAACTTTGAAGCTCCGATAAATGCCTAAAATCACCAAATAAAAACTTGTGTAACTTATTTGTAAAGAAAACCAACATCCAGCTTTGCAATAAAGTAAATTTCATCGAAATCCGACTACTAGATCCAACGTTTTGAAAATAATAATTCTTTGTTTCTAGAATTTTCCCATCCTGCTCCGTTAAAGTGCCACAGTTTTGGAACCGCCGAGCGGATTTTTACGAAATTTACGTTTTTATATAACTAAATGTTGGCATTATAACAGAAAAAACCATCAATATTATGGAAGTTAATTTAGATAACTTTTGCGCGTATGGAAAAAAGACAATCAAATTTACTTTTGTCCGAACATTTAGTTGTTACCGCTCGTATATCATTATGATGTTTACTAGCGGAGTAATTAAAGTTTTGGTTGTTTTTTTGTGGAAAGTGTTTAAAGTCGCGAGAATTTTGCCACAATATCATCGTGGTCCTGGCGCCTCCGCCAAAATTGTACCTGTAACTTAAATTAAAAACTGCACTGTTTCAGTTATTTTTGCGCTTCTTGAAAACTCTTCCACCTAATTATGTAACTTTGCCCGGTATTAAACTAAAAAATCGTTATAAACAGCGCATTCTGTTAATGCGCTAAACAGGGACAAAATTTATCGTATAGTTGCCAACTTTAAAGCACACAAACTCGCCCCAAGTTTAAAGTGCAAAGTGTGTAAACATCAAAATTTGATGTGGTGTGAAAACAAGCAGCCTCGAAGCCCTAAAACTAATGTTGATTTCATTACAAATGTTTTATAATCGTATTTTATTGACACTTGTGTCAGTTATGGTTATAGCGGGACAACTATTAGAGCTTAGGTCAGGACAACCGCAACTTGTCCATTAAATGTAAAGTTCACTACGAACCTCAAAGGATTATCGCAAATGGATTTTGCTTAAAACGGCTGGCCAATGCATATTCAATAGTTTGCGTTTCGCCTTTCCAATTTCAAACCGCACACCCCTTCACTAAATATAATAGGATACTACACTAAACGTCTTATTGCCAGTATCAAATTTCACTATATTATGTTTCAAAATGTTCCTGGGCTCGAAATTAGTTGCTTTGCCTGCAAAATGCTTCACATCTTGTGTGTGTATAGTGCGGGTCTTGATATTATATTCAGGATGAGATGATATTGCAGGAAAATCGCTTTCCTTGGTATAATAGCTCGTCACGCCAATAAAAAAACCGTATTAAAATATTATTAAAAACCCCTGAAACCAAATGGAACAAATCTTGCAAATAGGTCAAGTGACATTGATAATAATTGTAGGCTGAAACCACGAAATGTAGTTTTGCCGCACCGGGTAGGTTCTAATTTAGTTCCTTATACAAATTTATGCATCACTCATCAGACTTGGTGATGAATAAATTTATTATTTATGCAGATACAAGCACTTAAAAATTGCTTAAAGCTAATTAAATTCCTTTCAAATCTATAATAAAAAACTAAATAAATAATTAAAATTTTATCTAAAGCAGAGCCTTCAAATAAATTTCCAATATCTACAGGGTCATCATATTTTCCCTGCGATTATCAGTACTACTTAATCAAAAAGTCGACGTTACACGCATGTTTACTTAGCGTAATGATAATTCGTGTAACGCTATCAATATACATTGTACATAAACCAGGTGTAGACATAGAGATGTGTAAGCCTTGGACGTGAAGGCGATAAGGATCATGCAACAAAAATAATTTACAAATTAACACTTGTTTTTTATTTTCCTGGACAAAGTTAATTATTATCAGGGGGCTACCACGAATCTTGAATAAATCTAGAAAAAAATCAATTTATATGTATATAGTAATAATAGTCGGATGTCTCTAGTACTCTAGTGAAATCCTCCTGCATTTTCCCCACATTATTTTGTGGTTGACGGAATCGAACGCTGTGGTTAAGTCAACAGAGCGACAAAGATGCAACTCAAAGCTTCCCCAACAGCGTCTACCTTCTATCCATTTAGAAGATAAATTTTTGATGGAAAATAAGCTATTGCTCAACGCGTTGATCTAAATCCCTCATCATACTAAATTGTTAAACAGAAAGTAATTGGTATTTATTTACAGGATGCTGAAAGAAGATTTTAGTCTAGTTTGTCTTATTATAATATTCTCTGTTAGAATTTTGACAATTTTTCTAAAAATATTATTCCAAAATTTTACTTTTTTCAATAAGGTGTAAACATTTTTCAGTAATTTGAGGTTAGGCATATTTTCCTAAGTTTATAATTACCGTTTTTATGAGTGATTTAATAAAATGTGATCCTGGCGCGTCCGCCGAAATTTAGTTCAAATATTAAGTTTCTACCTGTAATAATTAAAATTAAGATTAATATCCTACAATGGAAGTTTTGTATTAACAATTTACTTTTCCCAAATATTATTCTAGCTAAACTAACTGGTGTTTGTGGTTTTGAGGCTGGCAGATAAATCGGTAATGTCCCAAACTTCCAGCTTCACATGTTTGTCTTCCTGCAATGCAGTGATATTAAAGTTAAACAATGTACAACTGTAGAACGTTAATTGTAAGATTTCGGATTGATTTAGTACGTGTTTATAGACTATTAAATGCTATTTGAAATATCTAAAGCGGTAAAGTCATGTTATATGGTCGTATTTAATGAAATACATATTCATGAGGTTATTTCATATTCAGTTAAGAGTTTTAGGTTTACTTAGTTCGAGGCGAGAAAATTGTCACTTTAATAACTTTAATTAACAAAATAGTACATTAAAATACTACTGAGAATACCAAAAACGTAACTGCTTTTGTTCAATTAAAACTCCAGCAATTATCACTTGAGTTTCCTTAAGAAAATCTGCCAAGGTTTGTTTACTTTCGCCGGATTATTTTTGGAGAACTTCTGAAATATGTTGCTTACGGATTATAATCACCTACCTGTTAAATATTTCGTGTAATTATGCTTTTACTTGCTACATGTGATATTCAATTCGTGCTGTAATAATATGGAGCCAACTCGTAACAAAGCATACATTCATTGCACGTTCTGGGAATCTCAAGAGGGTGCACCATTAATGTTCTTCCTGCAAAATTGCCAATACCTCCGAGAAATCATATTTGAACCACACGTGTAATATCATCCATAAGTAATTTTGCCACTCAAAGCCCAAGAATTTCTATAGCAAGATTAATTTTGCAGTGATTATTTATTATGATTTTTGTATGGCTTTGTCAATAAATCCTTTCATCCCTTGTACATAAGCGACAATGGCAGATTCATCAAAACAAATTAGTTATGGATAGAATAGTAAAGCATAATATTATACTGCATAAATAGTTGTTTTAGTAAAACAATAGCTCAACTAGTGATCTCTGTTTACACAAATTGAAATATGTGTAGCAATTTCAGTGTTTGCAACAACAGAGTATGTATAATACCTTCAAGAGAATACTACATGTATAGCTATAATATCCATTAGGTTACGAAACTTGGGTATATATAAAGTGGCTAATCATTATTCAAAATCATTTCGTGTAGAAGAACTAATTTAATTAATTAGTCTAAATATGTTGGTTTCGGTTAATAAGTTTAAGTTGAAACAGCATCGGATCATGACACCAATTGCTTACATAACACCTCGTCTTTTACTATACTCGTATATTTGTGTATTCAAATTCCTATTCCATTATTCTGGCTATAGTCCGGGAGCTAGTGAATTTTTTTGTTACTAATTTTTCCAGTTAGCAAACATTGATATAGGATTGTTCAGTTAGTGATTCTAATCAACTAAATCTGAGTCTGGCAAAATTTTTCCGATGGGGTCACAGGTGGAAAATACAAATGAGTTGAACTTATTTTTCCAGTTATGAATCTTTTTGATTTACTAAAGTAGATCATAAGATTTACAGAAAAAGCAGTCTGGCTTACCTCCAGTTGTGGAAAGTAGGTCTGGCTGAACTGTTTTTATAAATCCGCTGATCGGAAAATCAGATCGATTTCTCGGATACGTTACACTTATTTTTACAGTTTTGAAACTTATTATACAAATTGATATTATCACGGCATATAGTTTAAAACAAGTCTGGCTGATTTATAAAATTACCAAGTGAGTCTGGCGGCACCTTGAAATTTACAAAAATATAAAATTATTGCACTTATTTTCCCTGTGGTGAAAAATTTTCACATGATAGTCTGTACTATAATACAACGAAAAAAACCAATCTGGCTATTATTTTCAATCACCAAAAACATTTTTTTGGCTGGAATATAAAAAACTTTTATGAATGTTGTAAACTTTTTCGAAGTCAACAAACTATTTACTTTTACAGACAGCATTAATAATCACTTAAAACGGCTTAAATCCAGCATATAGCATATGCGGTGAGGATAGTTGAAAATTCATAAATTCCAAGAGTTATCTGGTCACGTATACTCATGGAACATCGAGAGGTTTTACTTTATTGCATTTCCCGATTGGATTTTCGTGCACGTCTATGATTATTACATGCCCAACTTGCATTTAGTTATATCAAAGTGAATATGGCCTCGTTCTTGTCGTTGCATAATATAATTCTTATTGGTACATCATAATTTGGGATTTTAATTTATTAAATTGGCATTCGAAAAATTTCTATATAATATTGAAATATATTTTATTTATTAGTTGGGGATTTTAATTTCCAATATCAATTTTCATTTTAAAGATAATAATTATGGCTGGGATTAATTATTATTTGCAATTTATTTAATTATTAAATCCTATAAATAATTTTATATTAATATTATTGATAAATAATAAACTAAACGCATAGATTATTTTATAATTAATATATTTTAGTTTTTTGTACAAATCCCCTGCTAAAACTAATCAACAAAATGCTCCTCGTTGCATTCTAAGTGAAGAAGACAAAACGTAATAATGCCTCACCTCTCACCCAGCGTTATTAACAAGGCTTGTCAAAGGCACAGGATGTCTTACAGTTCATGTATAACACATGGATGTGGTTGACCTATAGCTCCAACTGCTGCTCAAAACCCATTTCTTGTCCTGCTGTCAGACGTAACCAGAGTTTGTCAGGTCGTAGACATAGAAATGTTGGATTGAATGAGTCAGTTTTGTTCATGTGAAATTTAAAAATATTTTTAGTTGTGATAAAAATTTAGTTTTGAAATCGATATCGTTGTATAATGATCCGTATAAAATTATATAAAAGCTTTCCCTAACTAAGTATACAAACATTGCTTTATTAAAAGGTCGTTAAATTATTGTGCATGAATTGCGCTTTGGATATAAATTTCGCAGAAAAAACCTCATCACTTTACATTTCATCATAATCTTAGTTAGACATTTTCAAATTAACTATGCGAAAGATTTAGTACAATTGTGACGATAGATATTAAAACCGTCTCGTACCAGACAGTGTCAGAAACTAGTTTAATATTACAAAGAACTAACTACTAACGTTTAATTACACCCATTGCCACTTTATTTCATTTCGCTTCCTTCCAGAAAAAACCCCCGCGCCTATAATTATAAACAGTTAATGATTATACACGAACCTAACTAGTTTACGAGTCTGGTGCTTTAAATCAAATGCGGTTCGACGGTTCGCGAAGTTTTCGGGGGTTGATAACACTCTTCACACCATTAAGCAGACACTATCGTTAAAGCTATAAACGTTGCGTTTATATCTAAGCAGTTTTTCAAACCGGCATAACATTAAACATGTCAAATCAAAATGTTTGAATGCAGGCTGAGAGACTGCGCCGGGTGCAAATTGCTTATTAAGGGTGATTACAACATGTAACTCGGTTCAAATGACATTAAAATTGATTAGGTAAATGTCGCGGTTTATCGAATGAGGGCGAGGGCGGTTTTTGTCTGGTGTTTAAGTCTTATGGAAATGCGCGATGGTGATGAGATGATTAAATGGAGGTTTTTGTTGAGAATTGTGGTTAATTATTTCGGGTTTCTAAGTTACAGAAATTTTAATAATAACAAGAGTGTTTTGGCACCGGCGCATCCACGTAAATTTAGAGCTAGTTTAACAGCTTCTATTAAAGTTTAGCAATGTTTTACAAATATTTTTACTGATTTAGAAAATACATGAAACGCTTATAATATAAGCTGAAAATTTCTGAAAATACCGTGTTGGGTTCCAAAGTTACATCATTTTTAAAGCAAACCTCTAATTACTGGCACCGAAATTTAAACCTAGTTTAACTGCTTCTATTAAAGTATACCAAGGTCTTTTTTGCAAATATTTTTACTGATTTCGAAAATACATAAAACGCTTATAATATAAGCTGAAAATTTCTGAAAATACCGTGTTGGGTTCCAAAGTTACATCATTTTTAAAAACAACATCAAATTATTGACACCGGCGCATCCACCAAAATTTAAAGCTAGTTTAACTGCTTATATTAAAGTTTAGCAAGGTTTTTTTGCAAATATTTTTACGGATTTCGATAATACATAAAACGCTTATAATATAAGCTGAAAATTTCTGAAAATACCGTGTTGGGTTCCAAAGTTACATCATTTTTAAAAACAACATCAAATTATTGACACCGGCGCATCCACCAAAATTTAAAGCTAGTTTAACTGCTTATATTAAAGTTTAGCAAGGTTTTTTGCAAATATTTTTACTGATTTCGAAAATACATAAAACGCTTATAATATAAGCTGAAAATTTCTGAAAATACCGTGTTGGGTTCCAAAGTTACATCATTTTTAAAAACAACATCAAATTACTGACACCGGCGCATCCACCAAAATTTATAGCTAGTTTAACTGCTTCTATTAAAGTTTAGCAAGATTTTTTTGCAAATATATTTACTGATTTCGAAAATATATATAACGCTTATAATATAAGCTGAAAATTTCTGAAAATACCGTGTTGGGTTCCAAAGTTACATCATTTTTAAAACAACCTCAAATTACTGACACCGGCGCATCCACCAAAATTTAAAGCTAGTTTACCTGCTTTTATTAAAGTTTAGCAAGGTCTTTTTTGCAAATATTTTTACTGATTTCGTAAAATACATAATACGCTTATAATATAAGCTGAAAATTTCTAAAAATGCCGTGTTGGGTTCTAAAGTTACATCATTTTTAAAACAAACCTCAAATTAATGACACCCACCAAAATTTCAGTTACATTAAATTGTTTTTATGATGGTTTAGCAAGGTTTTTTTGTAAATAATATTACTGATTTCGCTAATGCCTTACACTTATAGTACCTACAAGTTGAAAATTTTTGTGAAATTCGTCTCGGGTTTCATAGTTATACCATTTTTAAAATTCCTCAAATTATTGTAAAACTGTTTTATTTTTTCTAAACGATGTACCAGTTTGAAATTATGCTCTGCCTCGACAAAACGCTAATGTAAAAAAATCACTAAAAAGGTGATAAAGCTTAAAAAGTCATTAAAATCCCAATTTTTCATATTAAACTATCGTTTATCACAAAATGCACGAAGAATTCCAATATCGCGGTGATTTAATATGATTTATGGAGAGTCGATTGCAGACATGTCATTCAGTTTCCCCTTTGATGTCCCAACGTACATTGCGTGTTATTACTTTCTGTCGCACCACTGGCACATGTTCTATTATTAACTAAAATATACAATATGTAATTTTTAACACTCCAACAACTGGAAACAATCATTGTGTCATTGTAAATACAAGCAAACACGCGTTAATGTATTTTTAATCCTCTCAAAATTCTTACCCACAAAGTTATATTAAAATCTACAGTTCAACTGATGCAGGATAATAAAACTGGATCTCGCCTTATACAAAGTATCTTAGCAGCCGTTAAAACAGCGCAACATTCTCGTTTTCCACACATCATAAAATTCAAAATGAACTTGCATAATATAATCTGGTCCAATACAGTTAGATTCCACGATTGTGCTGAACTGAATGGATTCCAAAAATACATGAGCTGAATTCCCGTAAAAGTAAAAGTAAATCTCTTAGCAGTTGTTTGACTTTATACAGGCGTCATCCAACAAACTTTCCGCGAACAACTAGGTAAAAGTATCTTTTATGAGTTGCGATCTCCCTGAAGACTGCAAAACTAATCGAATACAAAAAAGATTGCCGTTGCTTTATTGAATCACAGCACAAAAAGCGAACCAACAAAAACCAGTAATAAGCAATAATTATTGCTTGTCAGTTTCGAGTTTTAAAAGAAATCGAGTGATGGCTGGATTTTTCTTATATACAGGAACTTGTTGACTAAATAACGCTATCAACAATTTTAATAGCGCCATACATCAAAAAACTTTCAGGCCAAACGTAAATTCAATAGAATTTTTTAGTTTTCTAAACTTTGAAAGAAGTCAGAGAAACTCTCCCAGCAGGCTAATTACTTTGAAGAAATAAAAAGCTGCATTAAAAGTTTAACTAAGATAATTTGTGTTCATTTATTATGGGGCTCAAATTACGCTTTCGATTTTTTTTAAACTGAAACTGCCTCAGGTCTTGAATTACATAATAAAAATTTATTCGTTTAATTAGTAGTCATCATTTTTGTATTATAACTTTTCCCGTTTATATGCTTATGAAAGGTTAAGGAAATTTATTGCTGGGCCATTTCTTTTGGCATCATAAGAATTCATGGAAAATGGGCAACATTTAGCCTTGCGCGTTTTTTCACAGTGTATTAATAAGGATTATAAAACGCGCGTGCCCTTTTTGTACTTATATACACACTATACTTTCACAACAAATTACCATTTGCTATAAAGGAAAACGGAGAATTATTATTACTACGAAAATTGTTTTCTGACATTAAACAGTGATGGTTTATTATCTACTGAAATGCAGAAATTGTTACAACTGATAATTTACAATGGGGCATAAATCATTAGACATGACTGTATTTTTGGTGTAAATCTCATTACCATTCGTGAACCTCATAATGACTGTAGGTATTGATTTTATCTGCAGGTCTAAATATTAGCGCACTAGGTACTAATTAGAATAACCACAGAAATTTGCGAGTTTGTATGTAGAAAATCGAATAAATTTTGTCCAATTTTGCCCCATATTACGAAGTCGCGGGGCAAGATGGTTTTGAGGTCCAATCTTACCCCAACTTATCTTAAGTTGCTTCGTTCTAAGTAAAGCAGATTCTTCTTCTTGTTTTACTAAACTAATATTATGAATTTTAAAAATTTTTCACATCTGGTTTTTATATACAAATTGCTGGAAAAATTGTTAAATTTCCAGCTTGAATACTTTTGAGTTTAAAATAATTATTAGACTACTCCTAATTTTCACAAACTCAATATATTCCGGGCCGTAGGAAATCTGGGTAAAATATTAGCGGTTAACTTTCCACCACATGCACAAATTAGTCATATGTAGGGACTATAACAGGAAAGCCCCATACCTACATACATTCCTGTAAATTTTATATCACTTCACGTTGAAATGCAGAGGTAGCAACGCTACTATCCTGCGGCGCATGGGCCTTTTAGGCGCGGTGAAATGTGGATGGATCCCCAAGAACTTCAGTGTGGTTTGGGCGCCGCGAAGTTTGCAATTGTACAATAAAACAGTGTGTTGGTTTTTAATTCAAAACTCACATAATGTGTTAAAATGTACTGGTGAATTTATAAGAAAAACCTGCGGTGGCAGGAGTTTTTGTGGTCGAGGTTTAAATTTTATTTTGCCCACAATCCCTTTTCAAAACTGAACTGAACAAATAGTAAATTGCAGTTGTTATGCCGGTTCAGGAAGTTTCAATAATATATTGGTCCTGGTAATAGGACAACACTGAAGTGGTTGTGGTTTTCGAACTGGCAATTTATTTACGAGCTTTTATTTATATTTTGGTCGGTTCGCTTTTTTACAATCATCCCAAACAATTTGATTAACTTGTTGTACAAGGTTTTTTAAATTATAGATTTCCATGGAAATAACGTATATTTGTAGGATATGTGCAAGAAATATAACGTAATTTCCCGATTCATACATTATGTATACGAGAATGTTCTGGCTGAAAATTGTAACCATCTTTCTGAGCACTTCCATTTATTTTATACTTTGATTTCAGATAGAGAGTAATATAATTTATGGCGTACTTGTGAACTACCACCAAGTTATTTATTGTATAGTTATTCCAAAATAACTAGTTTTTAAATGGGCTATGAAATGGAATAATACAATATTTTATTAGGGTGCCATACCATCCACCATAAAACTGTAATCAAAAATAAAATACCTGGCTTGCAGAAATTTGTATATTAGTTCGCAATATCAACACAAATATAACTTTTTGGTTTAATATAGAAAATTACAGACCACCAGCGAAAACCAAAGTGTTAACTACGCTCCTGAATAATTTAAAATGTGTGTAACGGAATGTTATTTACAGACGAGTGAACGTAATGACTTAAAGATGGATGTTCTTTAAATAAAATGTTATACACTTGGATGAGGATGGCAATACATCTTCGAGACTTGCTGATTTACTTAATAATCTGTGTATATTTTATTGAGTTTATAAACGGAGCTTCGCCTTTAAGTGAGTATTTGTATATTTTTGCATTTCATTCGTATTCCAGGAATTTTCCAGTGTAAAAATATCGCTGTGTTTTACAATAAAAAACTGTATATCGTAAAAGGTTTTTTGTGGATATTATTATTGATTTAGAAAATGCCTTAAACGTTTATAATACAAGTTGGGAAATTTTGCAAATATCTACTTGGGTTTCAGAATTATAAAGTTCGAATATTATTGACACCGGCGCATCCACCAAAATTTAAGTATAATTGAATGCTCTATTTGATGAGGTTTATTAATATTTTTAGCTAATATTATTACTGATTTAGAAGATGCCTTAAATGGTTATAATACAGGTAGAAAAGTTTGCAAATATCTTTTCGATTTTTAAAGTTACAGTATTTTCAAAATAGCCCAAAAATTTTGGCTCTGGCGCATCCGCCAAAATTTGAAATTTATATTCTGGTGCCTTCTTTTAAATATTATCACTATTTGTATATTTTTACATTTAGTTCGTTTTATTCGAGGTGTAAAAATGTGTTTTATAAAAAACTATACGATTCCTTAATTAGCTTTTTATTAGTTGACATCACGCGTGCTCAGAGTTCTAAAAACGCGAATAAAAGCCGGAAAAAATTCATCAGCATCCAAGATTTGTTTTGTACATTATTCATCATCACGCGAAAACAAAGCGAAAGACATCAAATAAAAATAACATGCAATAACACAAACGATGCTTTTTTTCCCGCAGCTCTCCACTCACTGTTATGACAAACATATCTTTTTGTCACACAACGCAAATCTGGTTGTAAAGTAATTTGTCCTTATTTATATCTATCATCGTGGCTGATTGTGGGTGTATAAAAGAGTGTGATTTCAGCTTTTTTGTGCGGTTTGGCTTTTATGCCCATCTGACACAGTTTTTTGGCTGATGGAGGAAAATGCGTGTGACACGCAATGGTGTAAGAGTTTAAACACCCACTAAAACACTTTGTGGTAACCACTACTCCTACACCCAGCACTAATTTACTTCAATATTCAATGGGTGACGGCAGGACGAAAATTCTCATGCACGATTGTGATATTATACCTCGCGTAAATTATTTTGAATTCTTCACTTATACGAAAAGTTTAAATTACTGGCTTGACAAATAAAATTGTTATTTTATGGTCTATTAATGATTTTCCCAGATGCATGCTATGTGATAATAAAAACTAGATTAAAATGCTGAAAAAATCGCGTGTAATTATCGTTGCGCCCTTTTTCTTGCAAGACAAAATTTTCTCGAACTAAATCTGTTTATTGTGTGAAAATCGTTGGGTTGGGCTTTCAGCTTGATCCCTCCGCATGAAATTTAAAATATGACGTTTAAAAGTATCATCGCCACAATCTCGATCCAATCTCACCAAGGAATTGGAAATTTACTAAAGCACCAAGCCAAAATGTCTAATGTTTTATTAACAAAAAAAAAAGTTAATATTATATTTATATATCATTTACGACGCAATATTTATTAAAGTATGTTAGATATTCCTAGCCGGGTGCCACGTAATATTCTTTATTGATTATTGAATTTACGAAAAAACAAACAATATTACCTATTCATAATTTAATTTGTTGATTTAATGACTACGTAAACTAAGCGCAGTTTTTATAATTGAAGCTCATAATTTTATAATTTATTGTCAATTAAGGTTTAAAACTAAGAAATATTAATAATAACCAAAGTAAAAAAAGTGTACAGGATGTTCTAATAAAAATAGTATTCAATATTTATTGTAAGTCACAGGAAACATCGAGAAGGTTCCGCACTAGAATGTGTGGCATTTTAGGAATTTCTAGTTTTGATTTAAATGGCTACAAGTTAATATGTTCAAGAGTTCAAGGTCAGATAAAAGATTCCTACGCTGGTATATTTTTTATCTCTATATGTTTAAATTTTATTTTTTGCCAAGTACGAATTTCCAAACAAAATTCCGGTCAACTCTACCTATATATCAACGAACATTTTAACCACAATTGCACAGAAATAAATTTTTCTGTATTTTGTATACGCTTCTATTTGGCCATTAGTTAACATTCATAAATGCATGCATACCGACAGTTCTCTTTTTATAAAGATTTCAAATAAAACACACAACTGGCTACCTGTTTTATAATATCCAGCGTAGCGCTTACATAGCTACATGACAAATAGCGTCCATTTAATTAACAAGTAAATTATTCTCTTTCGTTCGCCTCTTTTTCGTAGTACCATCAGAACTAAAGCAACAATTTGCAATTAAGCGATGCGAACTACATCCGAACCATTTGTATTCAATTCAGAAACAGTGTTTTCACTAGAAACGCACCTAACCCAAAACGACATTTGCAATTCAAATTTGGAAATACAAAGAAATCAATTTCAATGTGTATAGTATATGCAAGCGGTGGGATGTGTTAAAAAATACAACTTTCCAAAGCACTTAAAACAGACATTATTCTTTTACTTCGCCCGTTTCTTCTATATTCTACTGCGGGCTTTTTTCGGTGTTGCAGAATATGCAGAGGACTACTACATGTATCGCCATAGGAGGAGCTATGAACCGCGACATAAAAGCAAGGAAACGATCATGAGTAATGCCATCAAAGCCGCCGCAAATGGGAGCAAAACGGGGGTATTTGCTACCGAAAACTGCACAACAGTGGTTGCACAAATTGGTGGAACGGCAACTCTACCGTGTGTGGTCCGCAAGTTCAATACTGGAGTTGTAAGTTATCTTAAAGCCATGCCACACTTCATTTGACCGATTATATTGGGTTTCCAGGAAGATTATTAATGCATAAAGGTTACTTGATTTTGCTTTGATATAGTTTTTTGCCAATTAAACTAGTTTCGTGTTGACACCGGCGCATCCACCACAATTTTATTTTGTTAAAAACCTTGTTGTCCAAATTCTAAACAGTCCATCGCCAGTGACAATCTGTAATCCACAATGATTTAATAAACTCCCACCAGCTTTTAGTTTAATTTTTTTCCGGTCAACGTCAACGTTAATCATCCATTAAGTAAACACCGCCCCCACAGTCAGTTATAAAAATAAAGGCACATAACAACAAGGAGTTTTCTGTAGTATGTATTTGCAAAGCATGAAACAGAAAATTATACTTTTAAATTATTAGAAATTTCTTCTCGCTCTGGTGTGGTGGTGGTACTGAAAACTCAAACTGTTTGCTTTTTACCATTTGAAGTTATTTATTTAGTTTTTCAATTAATCCCTTATTCACCAGAAAGTTTCAACAGCTTTGTTATTTGAAAATGTAAATTTTAGAAAGTTTTAGCTTTGTTTTATTTCCAGTTTTCCTTAAAAGTAATTTATTGAAAAGATTTCCAGATCAGTTAGCAGTGATGAATAAAATTAATATTTTAATACAAAACGGCTACATCATCAGCGAGTCAGAAAAGATCGTTAGCTTAATTAGATAATTAGTGAATTAACATACTATAATCAATATTATTCGTGTTTGATATTAAATAATTAATTGGCAATTGTCTTAAATCCATGCTGCAAAAAAAACTGTTTACCCAATTCGTTGCATCAAAGGGATTTAATCTGGTGGTAAATCAGAATTCAAAGAGGTGCTTTGTGTTTATGCATCCATTTACTTTATTTTAATTTAAAAACAAACCTAATTAAAAACAAATTTGACCTATAAACGTACAGTTAAACCTTCTTTTTCTGTACCTACTACACAAAGTAATAATTTTTAGAATATGGATTTGGAATTTAAATTTAAATTTTAAATTAACGTCTTTGTCGTCAGGTCTCGTGGATTCGCAAACGGGATTATCACCTTTTGACAGTCGGTTTAGGAACGTACAATGCCGACGGACGGTTTATGGTGGTACATGTACGCCATCTACAGAATTGGGGCCTGCTTATCAAGCATGTACAGCCCTCAGATGCTGGGCTGTACGAGTGCCAAATGTCGACTCATCCGCCGACCAGCATCGTTATTGAACTGAAGGTCACAAGTAAGTTTCGTAAAAAAAGATTACATCCGCCACATTAAAAAAAATTAAATTTGGCGGAGGTGCCGGTTTTTTATATGGAGCTCATCCTCGCCCCAATCAAAATATTTATCTACAACTAACCCAACATTTCCGATTCCAGAGGCACTAGCAGAAATCCAAGGCGCCCCCGACTTATACCTCCGGGCCGGATCCCTGTTGCGCCTAGTTTGTACCTTGCAACATTCAACTGAACCACCCGCCTTTGTTTTCTGGTACCACGAACAGAGGATGATTAACTACAACCCGGGGGTGCTGGTTACAGAGGGTCGTTCGTCGAGTATTCTGCAAGTTCACGAAGCTGATAAAAGTCACAACGGCAACTATACCTGCAGCCCTTCTAATGCTGTCCCATCTTCCATTAACGTCCATGTCCTTAACGCAACTGCAGGTGAGCTTTTAAGCTGTTTTATATTGTGGTGGTGGTATATTATTCTTTAATAGTCGTTTGTACTGTAAACAATACGAACTTGGCGCTTGTTTGGATTTGTGTGCTTTGTTTATTTAATTATTCGAGCAGGGTATTTACAACCATGTATAATAAACGTTTTGTTTGTAAATATTGGCTTTTGAAGATAAATTTTCATTAGATTTTTTTGTACATGATCGTAAAATTTAACACCATATATCATAACAACCTCAAGTAGTAAACAACTTTAAATACAAATTTAGAAATTGATAAAATGATTATAATAATGGCATGCTGTCACTCTGTCTATTTAGCTAAATATCAGATGTACAAGTCAATGAATTTAGTTTGTATAAATATAATTACACATAATATTTGAAACAAATGTCAGAGATAAGAGCCACGTTCACAACAATTTTTAAAATTGGACACGCAACCCAATCGTAGCATGACTGCTGTTTACTATAATTGGCCCCATACGATATTTTTATTACATTATTTTATTTGAAGATAATCTTTACGAATTCCAGGGAATTTTCCCCTATTTATCGTTTGTGTTTTATGATCAAAGTAATTGTGTTAAAATTCCTTCGCAACTTTGAATATTTCCCATGAGCTAAAATACAATAATTAACTACCCGAAAATTTGTATTTTATGGTCTGCATGAAATATTTTATTTTAAAGTGAAATTTATATTGCAAGTGCCCCGGATGATTTATGTGAAACTGCCTGGGTTTATGTAAAGGACTATTAGGTCAGGCAATATTACCGGAAACAAGCCTGACTTTGAGTTACAATAAGCATAAATTACTGCAATATATTTACTAAACAAATTTGACGTTATATTAATGCAAAGTTCAGGAGCTTATTAAACAATTATCAGGCTTTAGACAAAACTTTTTCTATTGCAAATTCTATTTAGCAAATTAAGCAAAATATACAAAGCTGTATTATTAACGCTAACTTTTCCTCTACTCATTGGCACATCCATGTTATTTTCCAAACCTCTAGTAATTACTGGAAGTCTTACCATCAACTTGAAACTATCATTTGCAATGCTGAACATGTTTACTTTAACAAGTTGAAGTTTCAAATTCAGGGATCCGTATAAATTGCTGAAAGTCTGATTGTTAATGAGCTCAATTTTACATTTTGTTGTTAATCCTGCTGATAATGCGGAGGGCGAAAAACATCATTATCCTTTAAGTAGGAATTCGAAAGCAATATACCGGGGGAAACGAAAAAACAAGTTTTCTAATAGCTGTAGGCATTCGTTATTATACTCTAACCTAACTTTAGCGCGCCTCCTGGATTATTTCATTAATTTGAGCAAAATTTTTCCAGATTATAACTTGCCATAAATTTTTTTACAGAGGAAAAACCAGCTGCAATGCAACACGCCAACACAAGTTCAGCCCCAACGTGTTCCCTTCATCTGAAATGCTGTATTTTGTTAGTGATATTAATACCGGCAGTGTTGGCAAGTACGTGATTTTAATTGTAATAGAACAAACACCACACCACACCACAAGAACTAATTTGTGATGTTTTATGAGTGATAAAAAAAAGTATTTCTGCATAAAGTATGTTTTTTGTAAATTTGTATATATCTAATGCTCTTTAATTAAACGAAACGTATTCATTTATTGTGAGATGTTTTACGTCATAGGCCAAAGCAAGAACATACGAGATTAAATGTGTATAATGTATTTTATTTTTATTGATGAATAAATGAGTGGAAATTGTGTTTTATAGACTGTTATTTTTATAATTGACGTTTACATGTTCAACAGTTTTATCGATGAAACAGGCGATATAAAAAACCAATCAGATATTAAGGTTGTGCTGTAACTGATTTTAATCGGATAGTGCATACAACATTAAAATTATTAAACTAAAACGAAGGTTTAAAAAATATGCATCATAATAACATCACGTGGGCAGTAAAAATTTACTGCATATTGATATAATCTGCATTTAGTACTTTTATACACGGTGTCGCAGTTTATATCGTCAGGATTTCGCCAGTCGATAGTTTAGCGAAAACTAAAGGTGGTTTGTCTAATAAACTATGGTCGAATGTTGCTTCTTTTTGACGTACAGGCCATTAAAGAAAATAAATTATTTTAAATAATTTGCTATAAATCAATAACAAAAAAAGTTAGCCTTCTGAAATTTTGCATAAATCTTTTTTTTTTGTATTCTCTTATTAATAGTGGTTGCAATTATTTGGAATAAAGAGTCGTGCGTACGGGTTTCTTCAAAAACATTTGATTGAATAAAACGTACGCCATTGGTTTTTTTTTTGCAGCACCAATATGCAGAGAGTATTTTCCATTCAATTTAGAAACTTTTTCGTATCTTATAATTTTTTGATAACTTATCTCAAAATAACCTAATAGTACAGTAAATAAGGGAGAAAAAAAGGCTTCAAATAGACTTTTTTTACCCTACAGCCAATTTTTGTAGAATCTTCTAGAGGGTCATCTTGAAAGTTTAAAACTGAGTTTGTGTATTCGTAGACACCGCCCTTCCTTCACCAGCCCTCAATTAAAGGTTGGATTTTTTTGTTTAAAGAATAAAAATTTGCAACTTATTTGTTGAATATCTTTTTAAATATTGACAATATCAAAAAAATATTAAAGGGAAAGTTGTAGGAAATATTTTTCTCTACAACTTTGTACTGATGCTTTTTTCGGAAATCTAATAGGGAAGAACCTCTTTAATAAATAAGATAAAAAAAAGTTAAGTTATCAAGAAATTGTAAGATACAAAAAAGTTTCTAAATTGAATGGAAAATACTCTCTACATATTGGTACTGCAAAAAAAACCAGTGGCGTACGTTTTATTCAATAAAATGTTTTGAAGAGACCCGTACGCACGCCTTTGTGTTCTAAATAAAATAATTGCAACCACTATTAATAAGAGAATACAAAAAAAAGATCTATGCAAAATTTCAGAAGGCTAACTTTTTTTGTTATTAATTTATAGCAAATTATTTAAAATAATTTATTTTCTTTAATGCCCTGTACATCAAAAAGGAAGCAACATTCGACCACCTTTAATTTTCGCTAAACTATCGACTGGTGAAATCCTGACGATATAAACTGGGACACCCTGTATAATACATTTTTTTTGTGTAAAATTAAAACAAATTTTAAACTTTATTTTCAAACAATTTAAATTAAGTTCAATTTTCATATAAACATATTAAAGTTTTGTTAACTTGCACCACCCCAAAATTTCAGCAACTCCCCCTAGATTTCTCACTGACACATTCTTAATAATTGTGAAGCATAAAACTGAGATAAGACGCCATTACGTCCACTTGTCTTCCCTGGTCGCATTTCTATATCTATGTGGGATGTGGTAAGTATCCAGATAATAGTAAAACACAATTTAGATACACTAGCCTGAAATGACTCTGTTGTCACTGATAAAGTAGAAGGTTCCGGGAAACTAGGTTGATAACACTAAATCCACCCTACTTTATTTCATCGATATAAACAAAAAAAATTCCGTGTAGAAAATTGATTCATTTATTTAAAAAAGTTTGTGCTGGAGGAGTTTAATACCAAAAGAAAATAGTAGAATAAATATAAATCTTAGAATGTATTGATGCACCTGAAAATACAAAGTATATAAACGGCTCCAGTCACGTAAAAAAAACTTTTCTCATATCATTGATGATATTAAACTTCCTAATCAATCACTTCAAAGTAGACGTGACTTGCCCCGAACGTAGATCAATCATCATAAAATAGAAAGCACAGCACATGAATCAATGCATAGTTATGCTAAATTTTTTCACACAAAAGCTCCAGAATAATATACTGCAAAAGTTGTATAGTAATTATGTTAAATTACCGCCAATTTCCAGTATATGTGTATGGGACGTGGCAATTGAAAATTATACGATTTCCTCCCCGATCTGCTTGTTCTTTTTTATCTCCTTTAAAGTGTTCTAAATTTAGGGCAGGCAATATGTGGCAATTTCCATTTAGATGAAGTTTAGCGGCAGCAGATATTCTTTTCGTTTCTTTGATCCAACATCTGTGCACTTCAGAAACTGTTTCAGTCTTTAAATTTACGTTCATATAAACTTTTTTGTTTTCTAGTTTTCGGTATGTTCAGAATTTAATCTCATTAAAATACTGACAATTACCTCATTTAAGCGACTGCGAGAAACTTCTTATCGTTTAAATTAAATTACGTCAACCAGTTCACGGGACGAGAGATTATTTATAGAAATGGCGAATGCGCCGGGAACTGGATTATTTAAAATGTGGTGGATGCGCCTGGAATAAACATTTCGCATAAATTATTGTAATTTATTGCTTTGAACTTTCTTTAAAGCTCAAGGGCACAACTACATTTATAACAAAGATGATTTTATTATTTTACGTTGCTCACTTTTATGAGAAATGAAATTTGTCGCAAGCGGTTGAAGGGCTCTGAGTTTATTAAATTTTGAAGGCAGGCCTGTAGAGACTGATTGGAGTATATATACACTACTGTATACCTGCTGAACATAAAATTTTATTTACCATCACAAAAGACTATTTATTCTTCTAATTTTCTAAAAAATTTTATATATAATTAGATGATGTAACTTTTAAAATCTACCACCTAATACTTAACTCTAATTAAATATTTCATTTGACTTAACCACTAGAAACAATTGCAGTACGAATTTAAAACCAATTAGCGCTTGTAACACCTAAACAAAACCACCGCATAATTAAAGGTAAAGCAGAGGTGCCTCTCGGCACAGTTGCATAAGTCTTTTGTTGTGGTAATAACAACATGTAACATTAATCCACAAAGAAATGTGAGTGTTCCACAAAATATACACAAAGTACAAACAGTAAATCCTGTTTGCTTTAATGGTAAAATAAACATGAAAATGGTAAAATAAAAAGTATCATCAAATGTTCGAACAAAAGTAAATTTTTAAAGTATGAAAGAAGAACTGGACATTTTACGCAAATAATTAGTAAACACCTAACGACGCAATAAGATAAAGCCTTAATAACAATATTATGCATGGAAGAAAATTATTTATTGGACTTAACAATATTTTAATCTTAATAATTAGCAAACTTTACAAAATGAATTTGCAACTAAATGTTGGGATAATTTTTAATTTAGGACCATTAATAAGAGGTTACGTTTCCTTTCGCTTTAATAGCTGCCTGTATTCTAGCAGGCAGTGTATTTATCAAATTTTGGTACAATTCTGGCGTGAAACTTTCCCAAATTTCTTCTATTTTGGTCTTTAAGTTCCCAAAGGTTCTTGGTGGATTATTACGTAGAATACGTTTAATTTTATGCCAAAGAGTTTCAATGACATTTAAGTCCGGACTAGATGAGGGCCATGAAAGCACCTTTATGTCGTTTTCTCCAAGTTCCAAAACTGTGATTTTTTAAAAACAGTCGTTAGAAAATTACGTCACATTTTTCAAGTGCAATTTTAAAACTACGAAATATGCCTAAAATCACCAAATAAAGACTTGGGGATTTTTTTGTACATAAAACCAACAACCAGCTTTGCAATAAAATAAATTTTACCAAAATTCAACCAGTGGATCCAAAACTGTGATTATTTTAATGTAGGTAGCACCCTCAAAAAACACGTTTTTTGAAAAGTGAACTGTGGAACTCGAAAAAAATGCAAAAAAAATCATATTAACATTTCAGGATTTTTTCAATATAGTACGATTATTCAGCTTTGATTTAAATGTTTTTTGACACAAATCCAACCAGCGGTTTTAAAACTGTGATTCTTTAAAACAGTTACTAGAAAATTTTATCATTTTTAAAGGTGCAACTTTAAAGCTCCGAAAAATGTTTAAAATCACCAAATAAAAACTTGTGTAACTTTTTTGTAAAGAAAACCAACATCCAGTTTTGCAATAAAGTAAATTTCATCAAAATCCGACTACTAGATCCAACGTTTTGAAAATAATAATTCTTTGTTTCTACAATTTTCCCATCCTGCTGACTTATAGTGCCACAGTTTTGGAACCGCCGAGCGGATTTTTACGAAATTTACGTTTTTATATAACTAAATGTTGGCATTATAACAGAAAACACCATCAATATTATGGAAGTTAATTTAGATAACTTTTGCTCGTATGGAAAAAGACAATCAAATTTACTTTTGTCCGAACATTTAGTTGTTAGGACTTGTAATAGGTAATAGTTTGAAAACTAGTTTATTAAATTAATCATAATACTCGTCAAATTTTTTATTTATGCTACAACATTTAAAACTCATGACCTATTATGGGAAATAATGAGTTTTAACTTGAAAACATCTGGCCGGGGACCTTTTTATATAAAAACTTTTTAGGCTGTTATCCCTGGATGTATTTTATAGTACACATAAAATTTTTAAATTATAATAATACGGTTTCTAAATATAATATTATTATGGAGATGGCCGAGATTTAATTTTCAGTTATAATTATACGAGTATTTTCATTTTAATTAAACGGCAAAGCATAAAAATATCGTTAGAGGATTTTATTAGCGTTTTCCTCAAAATTCCGATTTTAATTTTAACCTTAATTCAATGGAGCTTTAGATATTTACAGCTTGCGTCTTAAACCGTTACGTAAAAAATTTAATCATTCAACAAAATTTTCTAATGAACTACCAATCGAAGTTAAACTCTCGTAATAAAATATTTACGTAGGTGCTTTAAATTATTTTCAGTTTTAAATTTAATAACGTTTTATATTAAATTATTCTGATTTAATTTGCGGCTGTCATTCAATTTTGGTAAATTATTATTATAAATTTTGAATATTTTCATTCGCGAATTCCGATGTCATATTCAATCTTCATATTAGTACATCTGCATATTGTATAGCTTTATTAAATTATGCATTTTGAAAAGCTCTCCGTCTAATACAAAGACCCATCCAAATCAGCACCACTCAAAATTAAATCCAAATGCAAAAATTCTGACAAAAAACAATATTGCTTTCTGTGTTTTACGCATATTATTCAAATTTTTATTGGAGAGTGTGGTTATATTTTCCAACCGAATTAAAAACTTCAAAGTATGGATATTTTGGTACCCATGTTTGTTATACCATGACAACTTTCCTACGTTTTGTTGGAAAGCTGGTCGGAATATTCAACAAGCGCATTCATGAATATTCATTTAATTAAGTGAAGGCAACGATAACAAGGCTGCGAGTGGCCACGTTTCTCAGATTGCGGTCATGATTGTCCAAGAGGAAATCACTCCTTGTACAATATTTTCAAACACACAATTTAAATTACACATAAGGTAATTTCGATCCAACTTGAAAACAAATTAACTTCAGGCGTGGTAGTCGATGGAGTTTTTCAAGCGAAATTAGTTTACTCTTTTTCCTCAGAAACTTTCCAAACTCTTGTCCACTCGACCCGTTGTGACTTTTGTCTTTGTCAACAGCTGGCTTCGTTTCAAAGTCCAACCACGCTATCCGTCGCCTTGTTGTGGCTTCTTCCACAATTTCCACGCGGAAAAATTATTCACTGAACAAGAAAATGTAGACGCACTAAAAGGGTATTGAATTTAAATCAAAAGGTGTTGGCAGCTTATGGAGTCTCGAATTTCCGCAGATCATCAGACACGCCAGACTAAGAGTTTTACGGCATATGCGTGTCGGGTAACAAAATACCGCAATTGTGTATAAGACGTAAATCTGTGGACCGTTTAGCGTCAGATAATGTTACATGGTAGAAGCAGAACTATCAAAGGGAAGATTACCCCTGTAAAACGTAGCATTCCCCCAATTCAGCGAAAACAAGGAGATTCTCACAAATCTTTAAGAGAACACTCGAATAGGGCGGCTTGTTATCAACCAAGTCAAGCTGAAATCCTAGGAAATTGGAATTCTCCATACTATCTCTTGTTCATGTTTAAATAATACGAATATATTATCACGCTAGACTAAATCGTAAATTAATTCAATTACATATGTCTCCTGCTGCTGCTGTGTCGGATGTCACAATCTTATTTCAGATAAAGATGTCTTCAATACAATTTTCAAAGCAATAATAACTAAAATTTTAGAAAGTTGCAATTTTGGTGGAGGCGCCGGTGTTAGAAAATTTAAAATACATAACTCTGATGTAACGAGAGAAGATATTTGCAAACTCTTCACAGCGTTTTAATAAACATGTAGCCCTCTTTCAAAATCTGTAATAATATTTCCGAAAACTACACCGGTTTATAAAAAAAATTGTTTAAAACGAAAATATTGTCAAGAATTGTGCTTTTTATTTCTTGTAATTTCGTCGCATTTTTTTAAAACTAAAAGTGGTACAATTGCAGATAGATTTGGATGTGGTCTCCCAGAATTTTCAAACCCCATTACAATATCTTTACGCGTTTATAAGATACGAGGGTTGCAAATTGGTAAAAATTGACGACATTTTTAACTGACCAATTTCAAAGTGCTGTAACTTTTAAAGCCCAAAAGATTTCAGCAAACTTTGTACACAATTTTAGTCAGTTTTTAATACTGTTTAAGATTCAATATTATTATTTATTGTCTAATTTTAATTTTAATTACTTATTCCTGTAGTTCCACGAACAACTACCTCGAAATTAAACGCACATCCAGCACGCCATCCCCCAGACCGATTTCCAATAAAATATATCTCATTCGATTTATTTGAGAAATACCGTTGCATATTGCATCCGAGCATTTCGTGATTTCCTTGATGTCGCAACAAATAGCTCAAAGCTTGGCTATGCGTCGATATAAAAATCGTTGACTTTTATAAAAATATCGTGCACGCTATTGAATTTTTGTGGGCTATTCATTCAAAATGAGGTTCATCAGTAAGCAAACATCTTTCGCTATTGTTTTGCAGCCTAATTTAAATGTCGTTCCGCCCATAAGCTTCCGAGGGGAGAGCGTGAATGAGGGCTGAGGAACACAGCTCATTCGTGACATTTCTCAGGTTGGGACGCTAATTCCGACACGGGTATGCCGCGAAATATATCGTCTTGAGAATTGAAAGGGTTCTGTGCATTGAAAATAAATTATATTTTGGTTTTGCGAGAATATGGCGGTGTAGTTTCTAGGCGAGATGCTACATAATGTTAAGTATAACCATCGATTCATTTAGTTTAGGAAATAGCTTTATAACGACATTCGATATTTTGGTGGAGGCGCCAGTGTTAAAAATTATACTTTTTCAGGCTTTAATTCTGAAAATAGACCAAATATTTACACCCTTTTTCAACAACTACTTAGTTTTTTTTCCAAATTGGGTCATTTCTAAATATTTTGCTAAAAATTGCGTTTTATTTCTCTTAATTTCGCCAAATAAGCTCATGTAAAATCCATTATGAACCTCATGCAACACAACTAACTGGTAACTACAAACTTAAAGTGAAATAATGATGTACTTACCATGGTTATTACCGCCTAACTACTTTTTATCGCTTATAAATAACTGGTACGTATGCAATTTAGTTTGTGGGTTATTTTATATTTTTTTGCAATGTTTTAGTCACTTCCTGAGATTGCAGGTGAAAATTTATAAAATATTTCTTGTACCTAACAGAAGTGTAGTAATATTTTCGATATTATCAACTTTAGCTCCATTCGACTGGATATTTCTTTATTATCTCTAAATCTTCGTATAAAATAAATTTAAACTCTAAGCTACTTTTTCAGCGTATCTTTTATTTAAAGGTAGAATTAGGCAGGTAATTAAGACGGATTAAGCTGCAGAATAAATCTTCGTTGCCAGTGACGCAAGGTTATATTACATCTGCTCCGATGAGCCCATTCTTTTTCAGAATCCTCCACAGATTCACCAGTAATTAATGCGTTATTAAAGCGTCTGCTTCTGGCAAACTGCAACATATTTCAATCGATCGGGTGAAATACCTTCTTGTGACTTCACAGTTTGTCTCAATTTAAAATTATAACAAAGAAAGTCGGTAAGTTGAAATAAAAATCTGAAAGAAATGAAATACAAAAACGTTGCGAACCATAAAGTCATTGTCCTGGTGTAAATTATTTTTAAGGATGCCTTCAGTTCAAGTTTTTATTTACAGAGATGGCGTACAAGTTCCTTTGTTTTGTTATGTACGCTTTCTTAGATATTTGTATAAAATAAGTGTCTGTTATACAAATACGGTTTTTGTTATTTGAATTAAATTTTTTAACACCATTTATTTTAATTATTATGTCCTCATCAAGTTTGCTGCTGTAATAATGAAGCGAATACAAAACAGAATTTTTGTAACTTTGCACTATAGACTACAGAAACAAAGAAACATTAGATTTAAGCAGAAAATATGAAGCAGAAATTCTTAATTACTAAAGACTTTCCTTTGCGCTGATGAGTTCAACCCATTTACGGCTCAACTGTCTAATATTCCTTCAACTAACATTATGTAAATAACAATACCATGCCATTGCAAATCAGCATAATCCACAAGGAAATTTTAAGTACCTACTTAGACTCAAAACTAAAACTTGTGTAAGCCGTATTTAATAAGTTATATGTACAGATAATCCGTAAATATGCGACACACGCATAAATTGCAAAACTTAGCGGATTAAAATTGATATTAAACATAGTTTTTTTCAGAAGAAATCGATGATGGAATTTAACAATGAATGAATAATAGACCTCTGTGAATGACAACCTATAAATCACATTGACAGAATTATTAAAAGTTCCAGAATCGATGTGTATATAAAGTTAAATGCCATTATTCAGATTGTGATATCTATACCTCCATTTCGGTTTTTTTTGGGTTAGATTGCCTATCGGTATAATTAAAACTTTACAGTAAAACTAAACTTTTTGTGTACAAAATTATTTCATGGGGATAAAAAGTTTCAAAAATAATCCTGTTGCTTTCAGTGGCATCATTGCAGGTTTTAATTATATCTAATTATAACATCACAAAAATTGAAGAGTAAAAAAATTCATTTTGTAATAAAACAGCTGCAAATGCTATTTAATAAATATTTTAAAATATTTGGCGGAGGCGCCGGTGTTAATTTTTTAAGGCTCTAATTATAAAGCGGGAGAAAATATTTACAAACTAGTTACACTTTTTTAATAAAAATTTAACTAATAGTCTCCCCAAAAATTACTTAAATTTTTTTATTTGGTACAAACAAAATATTGCCAGAAATTGTTTATTTTTCAAACTTCATCGTACACTTTTGTACGTTGTGTGTTCTCCATTACATTAATTAACAGGATAGAATATAAGTTCGTACCCGTAATTTAAGCCAAAAATCAACAAATAACTAAACGTATTCGCTTGATTTATTTAACGATTGTGTATATGGAATAATAAAATAAAAAATAAATGTTCCAGAGTTTGTTATTTCTACCATTATTTTGAAATCAAAAATAAAGCTTGATGAAATGTTTTTATTAACAGGCCATAAAAGCATTCATTTGCTGCACTAAAATACTGATGTTAATTCTGAATGCACGATTTGCCTAAATCGCGCATTCAATAAATTCGTACATACATACCAGATTTTTTTATAGTTCTTGGATCACACCGTGGAATTATTTATATAAATCACCTAAATAGACTAACCAAGAATTATTATTTTTATATATGTATGCTTAGGTATAATAAGTTCCTTTTGCAGCAATCTCCACATATACGTATTCAGTGATTTTAAATGCGTGTTGTAAATCCTAATAACAGAGCTACTGTTGTCAGAGTTGAGCTCACCCGTGAAATATAGAGTTCATTTTTCACAAGAGCACCTCAAACTGGCTAGGCGCGCGGCAAAGCTCGCTAAAATAAAACAAATAACACACGCGATTACTGGTAAAATAACGAATTTTTCACGATAAGAAATGATCAATTTATTAGAACGACACCTAGCACCCATTCATTTACTTTTTAGATAGTATAACAAAAGCGGGCCCTTTTGTTTTAAACACTGTGGGGCGTATTGTTTGAATGTTTTATTTGTTTCTACCGGCTGCATTCCGTGTTTGGATCATTTGCTGCTACCAAGATAATGTTGGCCATATTTCTTTGTTACAAGCTATTGGTGCAGTTGCCACAAAGTAATTATGGCGACTGGCTGGAAAACGTGTTTATCTTTTTGTGCAGAGGATGTGTTACTAACATTCCTCATGCCAGCTTCACCTTCAGGCCAGAAGGGTACTACTAAGGATCGTTTATTAACAGCAAACAATTATGATTGTTACTGTTAATAAAATATTTTGTTGTCTCTAATAAACAACATAGTTGTCAGTAATAAATCGCTACCTGCTAATTATTTACTAATTTTTTTAAGAGTCTAGTATTTAAGAAAACACTCTGTAAATATATGAAGATTCTTTTGAAATCATCTTAAACACTACGTTCCTTGTTTTATTGCTTCACGTAATCACTCCTTTTTCAACTATTCCTACACGTAAATCCGCAAATTCCCCAAACTTTCTCAAATTCCTTCTGCACCTCAACATCATCGGTTGACACGAAAATTGCACCATTAACCTTCCGCTTAAACTTACCAACAAACTTTAAATGATGTCTTGTAAGTCAATTAACGTGACAATAATGACATTGTGGGAAAAACAAGACCGCCGTTTTTGTATTAGGCTTATCATGGTGTGAAGGGGGGGAAAGGGGGTAGTCTCGTTAGGAGAACCGCTAACTCAGCACTTCCGGTGAACGGGTGCGGTGTGTCGTGGGACCCCGAATAAAACGGAATTGAGTCGAACACACTTACATTTTTTTTATTGCATCCATAAAATTTTTTACTTCACAACCATATTTTATTAGGAAACAATAAGCTATTTATTTTTCTGTTAAAAAGGACAAGGGGGAATATTTTAACGATATAATGTTAACGAGAATCGTTGTTATAAGAATTAGTAGTCATTAAAAAATCATTTTCTAACTAGTAGATATTAATTTGGCTACTAGAAATAAGTATATCTTATTACATTGAAAAAAAGGTTTTGTATCTATAACTAAATAATTTAATTGGGTTTAGTAATAAGTAAGTTTTTCAGAGTACACGATTACATCACCAAATTTGTTTCTAAAACTGGAATAAAATTATATATAAAATGTTTTAAATACATTATCATGAGTGCAGCGGCTGTTAATGTTTACTGAAATTATCCGTTAATTTATCGCATATTTCATGCAGAAACTTTCCATTTATAGAGAGTATGTTAATGAACAAGTTCACTTGAGTGATGTAACTGGAAACGAGAGCAAAGCAGAAACACTTCGGGAGCTAATAAAACATACAGTCTCATTTAAGTTTTGCCTGACGACCCGGGGAGTAGCTGGGTGCGATATAAATAAGGAAATCATATTTTTGTGAAATGATCATTTGCCACTCGGTTTCAGCCATGTGGTGTGCGGTGTAATAGACTCCTCGAGAGGCTATTTCATTTTTGCTTCGTTGGATAATATCTTAAAATTGCTTACCAAGCTTCAATAAGAGAACAAAGTTGTGTATGTTAGAAATGGTATGTTAACTAATTGTAAGTGAAGAATGTTAATGTGAGCAGGAGGCAATCTTGTAAATTAAAAACAAGTTATACAAACTTTACCCTTTTACAAAATTGTAGGAAGTCTTTTCATCACCAATCCGCCTTTTAAAAAGATACAAAGAGTGATTCAAAGATACCGTCACAATGATCCAAACAAAAGGGATTTCCTTGGCGCAAGCATTAAAGTCACAAGAAATAATGCCGCTTCCCTAATAAACAGCTTAAGGTTTAGAAGGCGCCCAAGTCTCTCCAAGTTATTGTAATAGTATGAAAATGCAGACACGCAAGTTGAGTAATTAACTTCCGGACCATTGTACGAAATCAGAAGCTGACGCGTAAACATCGGCTGCTTAGCATGAAGAAAGCGTTGTATACCCAAAAGTACTTAGGTTTGATCAATAGTCAAGGCTGCGATAATAATCGTAAGAAACAAACAACGAAATTAATTCAATTAGAAATTTGGCTTCACCTCGCAGTCACACAGGTGCAAATTTTCATTTAGGGAACAATAACTTGAATATATAGCTAAGCATGCAATGTATATTCAGCTGATGGATCCACAGAAACTTTTACACACAGAAAAAAATATAAATATAAATAAATAAATTTTGTTTCATTAAAGCGCAAACATTTTTTTGTGTGTATTCAGTTGTTTAATCCCCAGAAACTTCTAGCAGGTTTAGTGTTAGTTTCAGCAAACAATTTACATATAGCAGTTGAGTATCACTGACACTTCAAATTGGGACAATTGCTTTTGAAGCTACAGGAAAACCATTGTCGATTGTGTGACGTTCAGCCTGACAATCTTTATTGACGTTCTCAATACACACAAATTGAATCAACTTCGTTACGTGGTGCTATAAGGCTGAAGCGCACACAAACATTGTAGCATCAACCGGCGTTTAATTAATAGATTTCGGCGTTGGCAAATCCGGTATGCAGGAATGACGAGCATGTACATCTGTAGTAAGATGGACGCGCGCTCCTGCTGGGATTCTCTCGCGTCTCGTCAGTGCCACTGTGTGATGAACGAGCTCTTCTCATCACTCACCATCCTGACAAATTACACTGATGCCTCCCTTGTGAGCCGCTAAACAAGCAAAAAATCCAGTATATACGCAGTTGTAAATGCGTTATACGAGTGTAATTGTATGGCTTCGCGCGAAGACGATCAAAACTATAACTGAAATTTTCCGAGGGGAAACAGATTTGTCAGAGTGAAACAGGAGCGGGTACACGTAACAAATTGCGATTGGAAGATTTATGGTGGGAACGAAAGCGATTCTGGTGTTGGAAGTTCTTGTGGGGGTTTTAGACAGCTACTTTTCTTGCGGATGAAATGCATGTATCTGTTGCACAATGCAATTTTAAAGACAAATATGTAAAAAGATAAAATGAAACCGGCGCATCCGCCAAAATTTAAACAAACTAAATCAGATTTATTTTGGTTATTTGTAGTAAAATTGTGGGTTTGATGACAGATTCTAATGATCATTTAAATGTGGAAAGATTATAGTCATAAAAAACGTAGAATAAACCCGGCGCATCCGCCAAAAATTTAAATATAATCTCAGATTTGAAAACTGAATTTTTTTGTCACTAATTTTTCCAGTCAGCAAACACTGATAGGATTGTTCAGTTAGTGATTTTAAATAAAAAAATATATTATGTATAGGGGTATTCCGATGGGGTGAGTCAGAAAATGCGTTTCAAAATACAAATGCGGTGCACTTATTTTTACATTAATGTAAATGCTTCTACTATCAAGTCGTGTACTAAAATTCAGTAAAAAGACAATCTGGCTGATCTGTAGGCACACCAAATATGTCTGGCACGTGAAAAACTGAAAATGTTTTAACAAAATAATTGCACTTATTTTGGTAGCTCTGAAAACTTGTCAGATGACAGTTTGCATTATAATAATAGCTTAAAATACAGTCTGGCTATAATGCGAGATCACCAAAGCCCTGCCAGACTCGTCTAATGCTCATAAGGCTATATACGTTCGATTACACAGGATGTTTAAAAAATACACCAAAATATTTCAGGGGGTGATTCCCGAGATCATTCTAAGAAAAAAAATTCATATGAACTTGGGTCCGAAAACCTTTTTTTAACCCCCCACCCCCCTGGTTTGATCCACCTCTGGAGAAAATTTCAAAATGATTTACACTCTATCTTATTAAGCCTAAAAACATTAGTGGATGTGGTGAATTTCATCATTTTACCTTGAACAGTTTCGGAGATAATAAATGAAAACCTTCTCAGGGTCACAAATTTAAGGGCCTATACCTAACTCAGCGGGTAAGCATTTTCGGATCCATGTTCATATGAACTTTTTTCTTAGAATGATCTCAGGAATCACCTCCTGAAATATTTTGGTGTATTTTTGAAGCACCCTGTACAGATGATTGGTGTTGTATCTACCTTATCATAAAGGGTGTCTCAGGTTTTAATCGGGAAAAGTTAACAGGCGATAGAACTCGCAAAAATAAAAAGAAAAGTTCATATGAACATGTATGTTTCAAAGCTTCATTTACGATATACAGCGTGTTAAAGTTAATAAAAAAAAACCTTTTCTTTTCAAATATGTATCTCAAAGACTACTTGGCCGATTTTGATAAAACTTGGCAAGTTTTTAGTGACAAGTAAAGTGCTTCATTTGGTGTAATTAGATTGAATTTAATTATTCCAGGGGCGGCGCTGGGGCGTCCTAACTAGATATTTTAAAGAAAAATTTGAGCACGTCACTGCTTTTTTATAAGTTTGATATTATTTTCAGATTGAGCAATTTTCATCTATCTTGCTTACTTTTCGAGAAACAAAATAAAATTTTCCCCACCACCGCAAAATTTGAAATAAAAGGATTGTAATTTTTATCAACCCTCTAACAATAAAATGATAGGGCAAGATAGTGTACAAAAATCAAAGAATTTTCCTGCGTCGCATTCTTCTCTTATTTCTCTCTATTTTGGGTGTAATTTGCATTTTTATATTTTCGTAGTTTCACATTCCACTACTTTGGCGTATTGTCGAGTACGGAACCCTCTTAAGGGCTTATTTATTTATTATAGTTCAAAATTTTCACGCCTAAGTACCCAAAAAGTTTTTACGAACTTCAGAGCATAACGAATTAAGCACGTACTATTTAGAGTCTGGCGAGACTTTGGTGATTGAAAATAATAGCCAGATTGGTTTTTTCGTTGTATTATAGTACAGACTATCATGTGAAAAATTTTCAGCACAGGGAAAATAAGTGCAATAATTTTTTATTTTTGTAAATTTCAGGGTGCCGCCAAACTCACTTGGTAATTTTATAAATCAGCCAGACTTGTTTTAAACTATATGCCATGATAATAATAAATTTGTATAATAAGTTTCAAAAATGTAAAAATCAGTGCAACGTATCCGAGAAATCGATCTGATTTTCCGATCAGCGGATTTATAGAAACAGTTCAGCCAGATCTACTATCCACAACTGGAGGTAAGCCAGACTGCTTTTTCTGTAAGTCTTATGATCTACTTTAGTAAATCAAAAAGATTCATAACTGGAAAAATAGGTTCAACTCATTTGTATTTTCCACCCATGACCCCATCGGAAAAATTTTGCCAGACTCAGATTTAGTTGATTAGAATCACTTACTGAATCAATGTTCGCTGACTGAAAAAATTAGTACCAAAAAAATTCACTAGCTCCCGGACTATGATTATTATGAATGGTGATTTCAGATGCTTTCTGTGGTTTTAATATATAAGAAAGTAAGAACAAACTCAAGCACTTTAACGTTATTAATTACCCCTTTATTACGTGTAACATTTTCTGTATTAACAACCACCAACCGCAATAATTTCTATATATTTACGCATCAAAGCGTAAGAGGATACAATACATGCATATTAATTTAACTTCATCCGATGATATGATGCTAACATATATATACACTCGTTGCTATATGCAAATGAAATACAATTACCGCAAAATGTTACACCAATAGCATCAAATTTACCCACTTCATGAAATAGAACGAAATGGTTAATTTAACGACATGCAAAGTACGGAACTAGAAATACGGCAATTTTCAAATATATTTCATCCGTGGGTAATACTAAACGATATCGTGTTAAAACTATACGAGTAAACCACAAAAATTAATAAATGGAAGAGGGTCAATATGAAATGTATTTTACACACGCTGAAAAAATGGGAAGAAACACCACCTGAAAGTAAGTAAATAAGTACCTATGCCAAAACTAAAATTTAATTCAACAATACAATGAAGCTTTCCTATAATCTGTGCTAGTTGTAGTTAGTTTACAAATTCTATAAGACGCTTATTGTTTGAAATTTAGCACCCCTCATAAGTAGCGATTTTACTTTATATTTGTTTCTAATTTTCTTGAAAATTTAAAAAAATTCTATATAATTTCGCTTAGTCTTAAATTAGCAATTTTAGTTAATTTCTGTATGTAATTACGTCATTGTCGTTTGCTAAAATAATATTCAGTGTTGTATTGTATTCCTCCAGAACTTTCTCTCAACTTTTTGTTAATAATTCCACGAAACTGTGTATACGTAATAAATTGTTTGAAATATGCTAAAACAATACAGTATACAGCAACAAAAAATTGCTTTGCATGTTTCAACTTCACAGACATTAAATATAATAACGTAACAAATTTCAAAAGGCTTTTATAAAATAAACTAAAAAGAACACGACGTAACATATTTAAAATTAAATCATCATCATCTGCTAATAAGCTTTAATGTTTAAAACAAAAATGCCTTGAGGGTTACTTCGGCATCATAAACATAGAAATTGAAATAATAAACGAAAATCTCCTTCGGGTTCAAACTCAAACAGGATAAATAAAAAAGCTCTCATCCAACATTAACTCACATCCCTTTTACTAAGGAAGACAAATTGGGTGATAAAAGTCTCAATACTTTAACTTGTCAAACACAATATTGTTTCTCACTTTTAGGGATGACCGATGAATTGGTTTTTCTACTCAACTACAAATAATGCGCAAAAATTAAAAGGATAAAAAGTGTTCTACAGAATTTTTTCCAGCAACTCAGCAGGAATTTCAAACACCACTCACTATAACATGTAATATCCTCCAACAAAAAACTATTACGGATTAGAAAAAACATTCCAACTGAAATGCGGAAAAGAACCCAAGCGAAACGACGGCTATTTCTGCTGCGGTATACTTCACATTGTCAATGTTCTTATATTCATATTGTCACAAGTGATATAACAGAATGTAAATGGTTGCGGATGTAGGCCATCATTTCCATTTAAATGGAGTCTTGTAGATTCGGATATTGCCGGCGCTTTCTTCTTCTTCTTGGGAGTCCCCCACATTTTAAGTTCCGACACCAACACAATTCTGGCGTGGTGACAAATGGCACTGGGATTCAGATATGCAGATTCGTCCCACCAATTCTAAAGAAATAATGCGTTCTTGTTCCACTGGAAACTTTGCACGATGGTCTATTTAGTTTAATGCCTAATTGACGGAATGTTATCTTAATTTTAGGAGGGTGGCCTCTGATATTAATTCAGTCAATAAGGGATTAGTTAGGTAATAAAAGGGGCTGTTTTGATGAGTTTTTGCAGGGATATTTTAAAAAAAGCTCCTAAAATGCTCTGGGTAATTTTGGATTCTAATTTCCAGATTTTCGGATTTTCACCTAAAATATAGATTTGATAAGCTTAATATAGACTTAATTAAAAAAAAAATCAACAATATTTCGGTTATTTTAGAATATTTTTGCGCGAATAAAAAAAAATCCTCATCAATTTTCTACAAGTTTTAAAATGTTTGATGAAACTACATTTTTCTCGTATAGTTTCACTGTTAATGTTCCTTAACACAATAATATATTTAGTGCTAAAACAGCTTCATAAACTACGCGTACATATTTTATGACGTAGTTAGCTCTAAATTTAAATGAAAAGGATTATCAAGTTTTGTAGCGTAACAAAAAGACTAGCCTATGTACTATATCACTTAGTGAAATGGCTTTTATCTCGATAACAACAAATTTCAAGTCCGTTAATGCCTCCAAACCAAGTACATAACAAAGTAAACCGGAGATCTAATTAATACAATGTTATTTACCCAAGTTGCCAACTTAATGGCATCAGTCCACAATTAGTTATACAATTCAGAAGTTTCCTAAAACATTAACTTCTCTATATCCACTGTATACTTGAGTGCAGCAGGAAAGTGTGCAATATTACTCATGCTTAAGTAAGCAACTGCATTATACTTGGTTAACTTTGTTAGGTTTTATATTTCTTTGAAGTTGCAACAGGCGCGTGGAATGCGGCAATAACTAAGATCGTTATATTGAGTTAAAAATTTAATAATCAAATTCGGAACTTTCTATTATAAAGGATTTTAATATATAGTTTATATCGTCAGGATTTCACCAGTCGATAGTTTAGCGAAAATTAAAGGTGGTTTGTCTAATAAACTATGGTCGAATGTTGCTTCCTTTTTGATGTACAGGGCATTAAATTCTGAAATTTTGCATAAATCTTTTTTTTTGTATTCTCTTATTAATAGTGGTTGCAATTATTTTATTTAGAACACAGAGGCGTGCGTATGGGTTTCTTCAAAAACATTTTATTGAATAAAACGTACACCACTGCTTTTTTTTGCAGCACCAATATGCAGAGAGTATTTTCCATTCAATTTAGAAACTTTTTTGTATCTTACAATTTCTTGATAACTTTTTTTTTCTTATTTATTAAAGAGGTTCTTCCCTATTAGATTTCCGAAAAAAGCATCAGTACAAAGCTGTAGAGAAAAATATTTCCTACAACTTTCCTTTTAATATTTTTTTGATATTGTCAATATTTAAAAAGATATTCAACAAATAAGCTGCAAATTTTAGCGAAATTTTTCTCTAGTTAGGTACTACTTACTACTACTACTTACTACTCTTTCCCCAAAATTTTCAACTTATTTGTTGAATAACTTTTTAAATATCGACAATATCTAAAGAAGATAAGTTGTGGGAAATATTTTTCTTTACAACTTTGTACTGACTCTTTTTTTCGAAAATTTAATAGGCAAAAAGTTATTCAATAAACAAAAAAATCCAAACCTTAATTGAGGGCTGGTGAAGGAAGGGCGGGGTCTACGAATACACATACTCAGTTTTAAACTTTCAGGGTGACCCTCTAGAAGATTCTACAAAAATTGGCTGTAGGGTAAAAAAAGTCTATTTGAAGCCTTTTTTTCTCCCTTATTTACTGTACTATTACGTTATTTTGAGTTAAGTTATCAAAAAATTATAAGATACGAAAAAGTTTCTAAATTGAATGGAAAATACTCTCTGCATATTGGTGCTGCAAAAAATCCAGTGGCGTACGTTTTATTCAATAAAATGTTTTTGAAGAAACCCCTACGCACGCCTCTGTGTTCTAAATAAAATAATTGCAACCACTATTAATAAGAGAATACAAAAAAAAGATCTATGCAAAATTTCAGAAGGCTAACTTTTTTTGTTATTGATTTATAGCAAATTATTTAAAATAATGTATTTTCTTTAATGGCCTGTACGTCAAAAAGGAAGCAACATTCGACAATAGTTTATTAGACAAACCACCTTTAATTTTCGCTAAACTATCGACTGGTGAAATCCTGACGATATAAACTGGGACACCCTGTACAATACAAACAAAACAATTTTACGAAAAAATATTACCACAATAAATCGATTTGATTCGGCAATTCCTTTTTTGGTAAATATAAATCTTGCGATCTTACAGTTGACATAATATGTATTATCTCACTGTTAATGCCTGCTACGCCCCTATGCTGTAGATGAAAGGCCCCAGGAACGTTATCGTCCTTAATTCCGTGTCGAATCGAATGTGATTTATGTTGACTTCCTTTTGGCTTGAACAAGGACTATGTTAATACATTGTGGAATTATGTTACCTCCGAGGATTAAACTGCTAGGTAATGGTTACTTAAAAAAAATTATTTCCCCAAAACTCAGTTAACTAGAAATTTCTTTGCAATAAGTTTACCGTAGTATATATGTATGTCTGCTGCATATTGGCAGATGTATACTAAAAACTTACAGTATATTTCATTTTGCCATGGCTGGAAGTTCGGGAAATGTTTATATGGAAAACTTTTTTAATATTCTGATTTGCTGTGATTTAAGGCTGCAGCCAATAAGGCAACAGAACATTACTAAAGGCAATAAATCATGAACTCAATTCGGTACCATCGGTAAATGTGCCATTGATATTATTTATTGATTGTAAAGGAAAAAGTTTCTACACGCTATTAGTACAGTCCTATCAGTAGCATCACAAATTTTATGCATAGAATAGAATCGAAATATAAATAACCTAGTAGCCTATTAAATAATTTTATTGTGGTTAGTATCGGTCTATCATTTTTAAAAGGAGGGACAGAGATATTAGATTGTTTTATAAAAATAAAATTATTTCCGCGACATGTACTCGCAAACAGTTAAATATCCAAATGCCTTCCACCATCATTCATTTAACATTTGGCTATACGGAAGCCAAGCTGTTTTTTGTACTGGCTTTCAATTGAAAAACGTTCTCCAAGCGTGTGCACTTCGTACTGAGAAAATTTAATTAAAATTGTTCATAACAAAACGAAAGAAACAGCGAAAATTTATTAAACAAAAACACACATATGTATGAACATGTTATGAATTTTTGCTTTAATAGCGCTTATATATCAAGGATTAATTAAAGTGGTAACATTTCAAAGTGCGAGGAATTTCCTTTTGTAAACTAAATAATATTATTTAACAAATTTTGTTGATAGGAGGCAGGTTTGTTGTGTAATGTATGTGCTAGTTTTATTTTTATTTTATTCAACCTGTGCAAACAAGCTCTTGCTAACTTGTTTTCCAGTTGCCACTTGTGTTGTTGTTTCCAACAAATTTTCTTTGTTGAACACAGCCATTACACATGTTATTTTTGCCAAACAAAAATTTGCATCATGCACGTGTCTCTCTTCCATTTTATTTGCATAAAATTTTATATTTTCTTTTGATATCATACAAAACGCAATTTCCCCTGTACAGTTTATTTAGGTCTCAATTTGCGCTAAACAATTAAAGTAAGAATAATAATTCGTAGGTTTGTTATTTATACGTTTTACTACGCATATAGCGTGTAATATTTTAAGTTCCCAGAGGAACTGATGGTGGGATGCGGCTGCTTTTAGTGTAAAAGCCCGTATCTAGACGCATTTCAGCCTAAATGTGAAAAGGTTCCCGGTGTATATTCTAGTAAGATTTAAATTAATGCTCTGTTCCTGACCTTAGGTAAACATTAAAGCTTAGAGAAATGTTCTGTAAATTTATTGACAACTTTTTCCTTAAAATATTTTTATTTTAATCAGAAGTGGGATATGTTCATCACTTTTTATTCTCAAAAAACTGTTTAGTATTCTCTATAAAACTTAGCAACAGTTTATTTTCTTCAATCGGTGTGGATTTCTGCAGTTTTATTACGGAACATAAAATTTAATTACGCGGAATCTAAAAATAGGTTAGCAACCCCTGCCGTTAAATTTTAAAGATCATCATAATAGCAGCCCTTAAATTTGTGCATCCTTCCCTGCGTAAATTACCATCAAATTCTGAAAAAATATTTGCTGAGTCCACAAAATTCAGACAAAATAATCACATTGAGTAAGATACAATCATTTAATGAAAACAAATTAATCTAGGACTGAAGTATCCGAAATCCTATATACGCAATTTATATCGTAATTAGGACCCTTGCGCTATTTATTTAGTCCGAAGCATCTGTCAAATTCCAAATAATGTTGTACACACTTCTAGAAAGTGAAATAATTATTTCCTATTGGTCCACGTGGTAAGTAAGCTATTTTCTGAGGGGTTCACACACTGGCCTTATCAGATTAGTTTAGGACAGCTCGGTCACAGAGAAAATTAAGTTTGTATCTTTTAAAGCTCCCCTTCCGTTGCGGTGAACCAGACACCCTTAAGCTTATTTATGGCCAGATGACTCAACCAATAGTACACATTTCTTATCTGCGTGAAGACAATTATACACGAAAACTAAATTAAATTTGTGGCATGATGCGAAGATGTAATGAAAATCAAAAATTTAAATAAGCACGCGGTTCTTTGAGTCTCTTTGTATTTTGTTGGGTTTTGTTGAGCTTCCGCGTTTTTCCTTTGCCTGTTTTACAATAATATTTATCTGAAAACATTCCTGCTAGGGTGAGTTTATTTGTTTTTCAATTTAAAACGCTTGCTTTAAAATGCCTTCAGCATTGCAAAAGAATTCTGTTTATTGTTAAAATTGTGGCTGCAGGAAACTAGGTGGTATAAAATTATTTAAACAAGGAAAACAAGGAAAATAACGCTGAAAAGGCGGGCAGTGTTAAACAAGTCAAGAGTTCTTAATGTCAGGAAAAATTCAATACAATATATCTAAATTCAAGACATCAAGATTTCGGAACTATAAAACTTGCAAACTAAACAGGAAATCAGGTTTTGTTATATATTTAATAATCATATAAAAATAAATAAATATAAAAATTTGTCGCATTCTAAACCCAATTCCACAAACGAATCTTTCTCCTAGAATCCCATTAAACCAAATTTATCCAATTCCGCATTACCATAAACTCCTAGCCTTCTAAAATTCATAAAAACTTACTACCCACCATTTTTTTGTCGCCTAACCACCTCCCTTATAATGTTGAATTGCCTCCTTGTAAAAGACATAGAAATTTATGGAATTTTGCAGTTGCATTAGTGCACTCTTGGGAAATTCAGCATAAGTTTTACCTAACCCTCCACATACATACCACAATATAGGGAGTGAAACTCCATCTACATATAAGGTGGGTAAATCAAAATCACCATTAAAAAATGATTTCACTGGGATATGTACAACATTCAAAGTAATGAAGGTTTGTTTATGTATTTGGAAGCGTGTGACTCAAAAGTACAAAGAGTAATTTCAATGGGGTTCTTAGTATATGTGACAGAACATGCAAAGATGCTTGAAATAATGTCAAATAGTAAGTCAAAGGCGCAAAGCGAGGATTAAGTATCAAAAGGTGTAGAAAATAGTAGAATTGCCTTCAACACAATCCAGACAGTCTTAATTAAAAGCTAGCAACTGCATAAAAAACTATAAGTACAAATTAAATTTGAAATTCCCGGTTAAAGTAGCGTTTGATTGGATTATATGACGTAATCGTGGCGCGAGTTATAAACACTATAACTAAAAATATCTTGAAATTTTAATTTCAAGATAGGGGTGTTACCATATGTTGTATTATGCAAATCGGACAGGCAAGTCAAATCTTTAATTTATATCGTGGTGGTTTAGTTTGATTAGGGACACACTGTATGCCCGGCCTGTCCACGAAATTAATTTATACAGGAACCGCAAACGGACCAAATTACACTTTCCGAGTGAAAAATCGAGGCGGTCCCTCTAAGATTTACACAGTTAATTTCCATAGCTTAGCCGACCAACCAGGGGAACAAATTACATGGCGACAACATTCAAGTAGCCACAAGGGAGTCTGGTTAGTAGATTACAAGCTCGTCAAGATGCTTCGCTTTATCTAATTTATTTTACGCATTAATATTGAAATGCGGCACCCTTTCATCTGCACTATAAAAATTAATTATAAATATTATGCGACAAATTACTCAGAAATATTTGACAGAAAATTTAAAATCTGCGAGTTTCAAAAAATGAGTTTTGTTTTGTATCTAAGGATTTAATTATGTTGTTATAATTGTTTCGCACTTCGTTTTATTATTTTCTGTTTACCACCACCACTTTTCTCGTGCTGTAATTATCCAGATAATTACATTTTTTCATCTTTAACTAGAACAGATGTTCCAACAAACATCTTTCACAAATATAATTGCTTGGTGCGTTTGGCTATATCGTTAAAAAGCGATTAAGATACAAAAAAGTATAACACACATAGAAAGAGACTAATACACCCTAAAAATATTGAGCGAAACTTGTCTCCTTTGAGTGATTAGTTTTCTAGTAAGACTAAGTATTAGTCGTCATCGACAATTTTTCTGAAATTGCTTTAGTGAAAAAACTTCCCTCCATCATATTAATTGCATATTATGGAAAAATGAAAATATCTGATTGAGGTGGCGCTTATCCAGATGCGCGTAAAGATGATTGATGAGGCTTGGTATCTTAACTGAATTATATTCGGTAAGTAATATATTCATACTGTGTAATAGAGCGACAAGTTTCAATGGATTTGACTTTTAAAATGAACCATGCCATAAAATAAGTAAGTATTAAGGTGGGGTAACGCATCACTAGCGCCTCGACTCGACGGCTTGCGCACAAACTAGCCACACTCATAAAACAAAGCGCATCTAGTTAATTAGTAAAATCCCAAACAAAAGGATATAAAAAACGAATCATTGCGAATATGCACTATCAATATCCAGTAGAGAGGGTTGAAATAAAGCTAGTATATAGAGGTCGATGTGCTATAGCTTTATTGCTATTTAATGGTAATGCAGCTTTATTGTATGCGACATAAAAGTTAATTGATAGATGAAAAATTAATGGAAATTGCAGTTTTTATTGTGTATAGAGAGTTTGATAAAAGTTTAATTCAATTCGGGTGGTAGATTTTTAATAGGATAACAACAGTATGCGTTTAGCATTTAAGTTAGGTTAGAATCATAGCTGATCTAACCTCACATTATATCACCGCAACTAAATTATTATTTTTTTATGTTAATTTGTATCTATCAAATTTCTGTCACAAAAACTTTTTGAATTTCGCGGGTTTGTTTACATGAATCATAATTAAATTGCACAGTTTTCTAACATACATAATCCTACAAACTGAAACTTAATTTAATCAACTAATTAATTAGTTCGTAGTTTTGGGTAGGTAGGTATATCAGGATAAAATCCGTCTGAAATAATTGTAATAAAAGGAATCTTTAGCAACCATTGAAACTCAAACGTAGCGGATAATTAAAATAATTTCTAATGATGTAGCAACGCGAAAGTTACACTAATTAAGGGAATGAACCAAGAGCCACATGTGCCCGTATCAATTAATTTAATCTAAGCATGAGAGCGTTTTGTAAATCGGGGAGGATTTTTCGAAGTTATTCGGATTTAAAGCTTGTTTCTGCCGGTTTACCGTCAGTTAGTATTAACTTTTGCTGTGAATTATTCGCGTATATAATATATGAGAGGGAACCAGCCGAGCCGGGGTATTTTTCAGTGATGTAATCACTTTTAACTGACGGTTTTTACACCGATACATCAACGTCGGGTTTCTTGTATTTCGCACATTTTCATATTCGGAGAATTAAAGTTTTATATAGCGGTGTAGATAAACAGTTTATTCGGACTGTGAAATATTAAACAAAATTTCAATTTACTAACGTACATCAATAAAATTTCTTATGATGCCACATCTGAAAAATTGATAATAATATCGCAATTCAAATGTGCATTTCAACGCCTGAATAAATCACCATCAGAATGTAATCTCGAACAATGCATCTGTAATCCATGAAATTCGACTGAACGTAATTATACCACAATGCCATCAACTTTAACCACACATAATAATGATGTTAAGATTGATTAAATTCAATGACAGAAAAAGGGGTTCTATTCAGACAGGGAAAACCCCAATCCCTGTAGAGATTTGTAAAAAGTCAGTATTTAGGATTACGGTAACAGGACGAAACTGTGCAAGATTTTACCGCGGCGTATATACAGGGTGCCCCAGAATTATCGTATCACTAGCATATGCAGTTTGCGAGTGTTGCCTTAGTGCCCATAACATTTACTAGGTATCTTCCTTTAGTTTCCTCCAAATTACGTTTGCTTTAATTGAACATTAACTTATCCAGGCACCGTAATTAACTTTACAGGATTCCCATTATAAACTAGCTAAAATTTTATTAAGTCATCAAACCGTCAAAAAAAAAACCGGGCAAAATTTACTATAATGAAATTCCTTGTCTATTGTATTATTTGTTGTTGGGGAAGTATTCGAAAAATACCAAGTTAATAAACTGTGTTTTCAGACGTAGAAATCTTGTGCGCTAAACTAATTACACAAGACTTCACATCAACTTAAGCCTCACGAAAATCATAACTTAGGAACATAGTTTCTATATGACGGCGTTCTTCAAATTCAACTTGAAGTTGTATCAGATTGGAATTATTCTAACCAGTTGTGGTTTAATTAGTTGGCCCTTGAATTCCTCCCCAATAATTCACAACACGGAGGTGATTTAATTTTGAACAAAAACCGTGAAAATAACACACACACACACAAAACACGGTTTTATTCTTCATGGCTTAGAGATTTGATTGCAGTATTTTTCTATATATAAAAAGAAAGTTTCTCTTAGGGCAATCAGTGTTGGCAGAGGAAGACTTCACGGTTGGACGCCACTTTTATCTCATCAAATCACGAACAGGACAAACCAAAGCTGTGCAACCACCAAGAAAATTAACTAACTCCCTTCGAGGGATATTTCACTGCATCTAGGCGGGTTTCATCTTTTGTTTGAATTATACACTCGGATATTGTATTTACATTTACTGGTGCAAATGTGATGTTGAGAGGCATGGGCATTTTAATTAATTAAGCTGAGATGTAGCCGAGAGAAATTTTACAAGAAAAATTTGATGTACTTAGTCGAAAATGTTCTAAACTAGTTAAAATATTATACTGAAGTTTATTTAATAAAACTAAACTAACCTAATGATTAATACTGTCAAAAGTAAAGTTGTGGGTTGTTATATTTTTCAATTATTAATGCTCTGTGTAAAACTGCAATTTTTTTCAAAATCCAACCAGTGGTTCTAAAATAATAACGCCTTCAAACAGTCGTTACATAAAATTGTCTGGAAATGTTTGACTGTTCAAATTTTTCAGCAAAATGAGGTTAGGTCGTGTAGAAATTTTTTCATCATAATGCTAACTTTTGGTTATATAAAAACACAAATTTTTTCAAAATACGCTCAGCGGTTCCAAATTTACATTTTTTTTAAATCAGTCACTTTACGATTTTTGATGGAATTTCTCTTGGAACTTCTAGAGTATCTAACCTAACTTAAAAGTGAGGTAATGGTTTCTTTTATTATTCCATTAATAATGCTCTGTGTAAAACAGCAATTTTTTTCAAAATCCAGTCAGTGGTTCTAAAACAATAACGCCTTCAAACAGTGTTACATAAAATTGTTTGGAAATGTTTGACTGTTCAAATTTTTCAGCAAAAGTGAGGTTAGGTGGTGTAGAATTTTTTTCATTATAATGCTAAGTTTTTGTTATATAAAAACGCAAATTTCTTCAAAATCCGCTCAGCGGTTCCAAATTTACAATTTTTTTTAAATCTGTCACTTTACGATTTTTGATGGAATTTCTCTTGGAACTTCCAGAGTATCTAACCTAGCTTAAAAGCTGAAGTTATGGTTTCTTTTATTTTTCCATTAATAATGCTCTGTGTAAAACTGCAATTTTTTTCAAAATCCAACCAGTGGTTCTAAAACAATAACGCCTTCAAACAGTCGTTACATAAAATTGTCTGGAAATGTTTGACTGTTAAAATTTTTCAGCAAAAGTGAGGTTAGGTCGTGTAGAAATTTTTTTATTATAATACTAACTTTTGGTTATATAAAAACACAATTTTTTTCAAAATCCGCTCAGCGGTTCCAAATTTACAAATTTTTTAAATCAGTCACTTTACGATTTTTGATGGAATTTCTCTTGGAACTTCTAGAGTATCTAACCTAACTTAAAAGTGAAGTTGTGGGTTCTTTTATTTTTCAATTATTAATGATCTGTGTGAAACTGCAATTTTTTTCAAAATCCAACCAGTGGTTCTAAAACAATGACGCCTTCAAACAGTCGCTATATAAAATTGTCTGGAAATGTTTGACTGTTCAAATTTTTCAGCGAAATGAGGTTAGGTCGTGTAGAAATTTTTTCATCATAATGCTAACTTCTGGTTATATAAAAACACAAATTTCTTCAAAATCCGCTCAGCGGTTCCAAATTTACAATTTTTTTAAATCAGTCACTTTACGATTTTTGATGGAATTTCTCTTTGAATTTCCAGAGTATCTAACCTAACTTAAAAGTGAAGTTGTGGGTTCTTTTATTTTTCAATTATTAATGCTCTGTGTAAAACAGCAATTTTTTTCAAAATCCAATCAGTGGTTCTAAAACAATAACGCCTTCAAACAGTGTTACATAAAATTGTTTGGAAATGTTTGACTGTTCAAATTTTTCAGCAAAAGTGAGGTTAGGTGGTGTAGAATTTTTTTCATTATAATGCTAAGTTTTTGTTATATAAAAACGCAAATTTCTTCAAAATCCGCTCAGCGGTTCCAAATTTACAATTTTTTTTAAATCAGTCACTTTACGATTTTTGATGGAATTTCTCTTGGAACTTCCAGAGTATCTAACCTAGCTTAAAAGCTGAAGTTATGGTTTCTTTTATTTTTCCATTAATAATGCTCTGTGTAAAACTGCAATTTTTTTCAAAATCCAACCAGTGGTTCTAAAACAATAACGCCTTCAAACAGTCGTTACATAAAATTGTCTGGAAATGTTTGACTGTTCAAATTTTTCAGCAAAAGTGAGGTTAGGTCGTGTAGAATTTTTTTTATTATAATGCTAACTTTTGGTTATATAAAAACACAATTTTTTTCAAAATCCGCTCAGCGGTTCCAAATTTACAAATTTTTTAAATCAGTCACTTTACGATTTTTGATGGAATTTCTCTTGGAACTTCTAGAGTATCTAACCTAACTTAAAAGTGAAGTTGTGGGTTCTTTTATTTTTCAATTATTAATGATCTGTGTGAAACTGCAATTTTTTTCAAAATCCAACCAGTGGTTCTAAAACAATAACGCCTTCAAACAGTCGTTACATAAAATTGTCTGGAAATGTTTGACTGTTCAAATTTTTCAGCAAAAGTGAGGTTAGGTCGTGTAGAAATTTTTTTATTTTAATGCTAACTTTTGGTTATATAAAAACACAATTTTTTTCAAAATCCGCTCAGCGGTTCCAAATTTACAAATTTTTTAAATCAGTCACTTTACGATTTTTGATGGAATTTCTCTTGGAACTTCTAGAGTATCTAACCTAACTTAAAAGTGAAGTTGTGGGTTCTTTTATTTTTCAATTATTAATGATCTGTGTGAAACTGCAATTTTTTTCAAAATCCAACCAGTGGTTCTAAAACAATGACGCCTTCAAACAGTCGCTATATAAAATTGTCTGGAAATGTTTGACTGTTCAAATTTTTCAGCGAAATGAGGTTAGGTCGTGTAGAAATTTTTTCATCATAATGCTAATTTTTGGTTATATAAAAACACAAATTTCTTCAAAATCCGCTCAGCGGTTCCAAATTTACAATTTTTTTAAATCAGTCACTTTACGATTTTTGATGGAATTTCTCTTTGAATTTCCAGAGTATCTAACCTAACTTAAAAGTGAAGTTGTGGGTTCTTTTATTTTTCAATTATTAATGCTCTGTGTAAAACTGCAATTTTTTTTAAAATCCAACCAGTGGTTCTAAAACAATCACTACATGAAATTGCATGGACTATTAAAATTTTTCAGCAAAAGTGAGCTTAGGGCGTGTAGAATTTTAAGTTTATTTAATAAAACTAAAGTAACCTAATGATTAATACTGTCGGTTACATAAACTGAAGAATATTTGTGGAAACGAAAAGCAAATAAATCTGCCAGTCACGCCAACAAGAATAAATGCATTATTCTTTCTGGTAACTCTATTTCGTTTTTGGATTTGGACTTTAATGAAAATCACAAAACGAATAGTGGCTAGAAAATAAAGATTTGCCACTTACAAAGGGTTTTGCGTCAGCGTATTTTATAAACTCCGCCCGCGCGCGCCACCTTTCTCTATTGGAAAGTTATTTAGGAGAACAAAAACAATTTGATTTTTTTGGGATTATACACGAATGCTCGCTTTTATATTCTGAAACACGACGGAAAAATATTTAATTAGATTCGGTTTGAATTTTAACAGACGATTTTCCTATAAGTATGACAAATTATTTTGATGAAAATAATTAAACTTTCGTCCCCAAATCCGCCTTGTATGCTGGCTAGTATTCAATAAATCACCTTTAGCAAGGGACTCAAAATCCAGCTTAGTCGCTCACAAAGAACTTGCCAATCTAGTTCAAGAAATCCCTTCAATCATTGATGGTCATCGATTACTGGAGCAGTAAGGACATCATGCGGGGTTTCTAATCACAGAGTACCTTCACTGAAGAGAAAGGACAAGGCAATAATTTATCCCTTGAGTCGACGTTCATTGGCTGGCGCATGTGGGTGTTATTTTCACATACAACTAAAACGACAATACTTTAGTTTGAACTTTATTTGTGTTAGGGAACGAGTCTGATGTTTAAACTGGTCTCTGAAGGATAAACGAAAAAACTCCATGGGAAGAAAGTTTGTTTAACTGGAAATTGTTTCAACATGTAGCACCACTAATGGTATTTTCAGATTATTATATTAAGATTTGTGGAAGGAAACTTGGGAAACTGTGTAGTAAATTAGTTTTTAGCAAACGTGATGAGCAGCTTCAAGGCATGATCAGCATATATTTGAAATAAATAGTTTATTTATCGCCGTGTTCGCAACAGGAACATCAATCAATATTTAAACAAATTAACTGTTGAACTCTGATATAACCAAACGAGTTTAGAATAATTTTGTGGCGTCGTAAAAGAGTTTTTACTTGCCGCTCCCAGTAACAAGGTTACTTTATGTATTAATAATATTTTAGTTAGAATACTATTTACTTAAAATTTCACTAACATAAATCTTAATATCAGAGATTAGCTGTCTAGAAAAGCGCTCAAGCATGAAATATGTTGTTCATTTATCAGACCTGTTCGGACGTTCTGTAAATTTCCGGAAATATTGTCAGAACTTGTTATATTGCAATGTATTTACTACTGCCAGGGTTTATGTGTTTAATATTTAACATAAATATTTTGTTAGGATATTGCAACTTGATGGCAAACATCTGATACGGATTAAGTTTTTATTGGATGTAACACAAAAAAACAAGTTTCCAATTATCGTCATAATAATAGTGATATATATGCCTTCTTGAATGAGATTTAACATGGCAGAAATTTGCAAATCCTGGTGTGTAAAGTATTACAACAGCCGTACATGTGCAATACAATTTTCTCCACACCCTTTCTAAATGCAAAGCGAGTCCAAGTGAAAATGTAAAACCGGGATTTTGAATGGATAGCCGTGTTAAACACGACTAAGCAATTTAAGGGACTATATAGTACACACTACACCTACAGGTATGTGCTTATTAATTTGAATATTAAATTTATTTGAGAGGATTTTCTATGTATTTTGTACTGAGTATTAAGACATATTGACGATGACCTTTGCGTGCAATCCAAAAACGAAACAGAGTTACCAAAAAGATAAGAGAATAATCGGAGCCCCAAAAAATCTAGAAATAATTCATATAACCCCTTCCTGAATTTTTCTAAAATAAAATCGTTATGTAGCTTTAAACTAAAAGTATTTTGACATAAATTCGATTATTGGTTCCAAAACTGTTAATTTTTAAAGCAAACACACTAAAAATGCAATTTTTGAAAAGGGTCATTTAGGGTCTAAAAAAAATCCAGAAGTAGTTTGTAAAATCAGTTCGTAATTTTTTTCAAAATAAAGCCATCATTCAGCTTTCAAATAAATGTATTTTTATAAAAATCTACCTAGCGGTTACAAACCTATAATTTTTTAAAACAATCACTAGTTAAAAACGCGATGTTTTGAAAATACAATTTGGGGCCTCAAAAAAAATAGAAATAATTCATGTAAATAGTTCGTGATTTTTTTTTAATTAACGCCATCAATCACATTTCAAATAAAGGTATTTTGATAAAAATCTACCCAGTGATTACAGAACTGGAAATTATTAAAGCAATCACCCTGTAAAAACGCGATTTATAAAAATATGCAATTTAGGGCCTCAAAAAAATATAGAAACAATTCATAAAACCCTTTTCGGAATTTTTCTAAAATAGAACCTTTATTCAGCTTTAAAATAAAAGTATTTTGACAAAAATTTGACCTGTGGTTCCAAAACTGTAAAATTTTAAAACATACATCCACTAAAAACGCGATTTTTGAAAAGTGATATTTGTGATCCAGAAATAATTCATCTAAATAGTTCATGATTTTTTTTTTATTAACGCCATCATTCAGCTTTTAAATAAAGGTATTTTGATAAAAATCTACCCAGTGATTACAGAACTGGAAATTATTAAAGCAATCACCCTGTAAAAAACGCGATTTATCAAAAATGCAATTTAGCGCCTCAAAAAAATATAGAAACAAGTCATATAACCCTTTCCAGAATTTTTCTAAAATAGAACCTTTATTCAGCTTTAAACTAAAAGTATTTTGACAAAAATTTGACCAGTGGTTCCAAAAGTATAAAATTTAAAAACAAACATCCACTAAAAATGCGATTTTTTAAAAGTGATATTTGGGATCCAATAATAATTTATGTAAACAGTTCGCGTTTTTTTTCAAAATAAAGCCATCATTCGCCTTTCAAATAAAGGTATTTTGATAAAAATCTAACCAGCGGTTACCAAACTGTAAATTTTTAAAACAATAACCCTTTTCATTCTCAAATAAATTTCTGCTTTGAGATCCATAAATATTATTATTTTAGAACCACTAGTCGGTTTTTGGAAAAAAACTACTTTACCGATTATTTGGCATTATTATAGAAAAAAATCCATAACCACACTTTTATGTTAGATTAGACAGTCAGAAATTTTGAAAAGAAATTACATGAAAAATCCTAAAGGGAAAATTAAACTATAGGTAATTCATCTTGGAATAAATTTAAAAAATATCTAGATATACAACCACTACCACATCAAATTATAACCTTAATCTCCGTTGATCCCTCAATCAAAATTGTACCACTAATCAAAAATTTACAGCCGGTTTTATTATTTCAACTCAGCTAGAAAAAAGATCTGGAAATTTGGTAGTAAAACAAACCGGTTGGAAAATAATAAATTTCTCAACGCTCAGCTCAAAAAAATGTAAACCAAATTATTTGGCTCATATTGTTTATCATCAACCCAATAATTGAATATTTTAGAATATTGAATAGAACGTAAACTATAATAGACTAAAATTGTCGTTCTTTTCCGAGCAATTACTATTAAGTTCTTTGTGTATATTATAAGTTAAATACTCATATTATTTGTATTTTAATAGCCCTGTAGCATTAAATATAATTAAGCACGCGGTATATTTTCTACAACTTAACGAATTAAATCCTTGTTCTATAAAGAGTAATTTAACAAATTACGTTAAAATGTAATGGAAACTGAATATTCGTTATTAATTTAATAAGTAGAAAGTCCCGGAATATTTGCAAGAAATTTTAATTTCGTTAATCTACTTATTATGCTAGGGTAAAACTTGGTAATGTCGTATATATATTGAAGAATTACTGTAGATATTAATTTACCATAGCTGTACTATGTAGCTAGGGGAGCTGGAACGAAAATGCAATAAATCGCCGGTATTAACAATAGAAAAGAATTTTATGAAAGACAGCAGCACATATTGACCGATCGATTGCAATACAAGGATCTATTGTTAACATTCTGTGTATTATTTGCATCGTCATTTTATTATGAATTTATAGATAATGGAAATTCAGGGAAGAAAGAGAATTAATTAAAAAAGGAAAGTTGCTTAATTATTAATTAGTAAGTGAAGAGGGAAACTGTAATATAACAGTGTAACTGTAAAAAAGTTTGTACAAATCTCCTCAAAGGTCCTGCTTCTGGCATGATTATATTAATATTAATATTAACCACAAAGGTATAAAGGATTTTTTTTGTGCGCTTTTTTGTTGTTTGCTTTTAATTTATGCTTTATATTTTATTATTAAAAAGTTATATTGTGTAAATTATTCATGAAAATAATTAGGAAAAAGGATTTTTCTACCTACGCAATTTTATTGAAATTATTTCACCGTAACTACAAACAAATTTAAATTACCAAATTCACATGACGACTTTCAGATTTTGCATCATATAAGCCAACGATTTAGGTAATGATTTTAAGGATTGAAATTAAGCTGTAACCAGCTGAAATTTTCAAACTTCAGTTATAAAGGAACTGAAATGTCAGCATCAAAATATCAACCTTAATCTTCAAGTCACAGATAAGCTTTTATAATCTTCGTCCCTTTGGAACTTCCCCTCAAATAAAACCAAAATCTCCCCTAGTAATATCCTGTCAATATCATTTCTGTGTATTAATTACTTTTGTATACTACTTCAAGCAGATAAATTCGTTTATCTGATCGACATGTACAAAGTACACAACAATATAAAAAGTGCGGTTTGGTCGTCATCCGCAAGCGCAGAGCAAAACGGCGCCAGTCGTCGCGGCGCCTCCACACAGTATGCTTGCTGGAATATTATACAATATAAATCCCATAGTTTAAGCGTGCGCGTCTCGGTAATTATTAAATACCAATCTCGTTGTACTGATTATGAGCATTTTGGTAAAATATTTACGTGCTAACATATGGTAAACATAGTGGTGAATCCATAGGTAATAACAACTCATTAATTATGGATTTAAACCGATTAAAGTTGGTGATTGTTATTGCTTCATGGTTTTGTCTGTTGATGATGGGTGGTTGGGTAATTAAACCGTAACTATTGCTTTGATTATTATTTAGATTGTACGTATATATGTTGAATAATAATTGTATTATTTGCGGTGTGAGTATTGAGCATGCGCGAATTTGAAATTGTGACATAGAAACTTAGACAATAAAATGTATTCAATATAGAAATAATTCAGATATTATAGCCGATTTATTTTATGGTACAGTAAAGATAAGGCTTGAGGATAGCGAAAACTTAGTCCGTTTCTCTCTACTTCTCTTTCAGCTGAAAGAGAGAGAGAGTGCTTTTATCATAGAAATTAATAGGCAGAATTGGCAAACAAACTTTTACCTTATCTTTTATTCAAATTATTGTCATTATATCAAATCACAAATGTACAATATTTTTTACAATCTTTGACAAAAATTCACTTACTTCTATTAGAATTAGTTGACAGTATAGACATCATTATAAAACTAAAAATTATCATGTACTTGTTTACTTCACTCTCGAGATAAAAGGAAAAACAGTTTGACGCATATGTCTACCATATACCAAGATTATTTTCAGTAGACCATGTTTGCCACTCTGTCTCTATCTCGCTTGCTCCCCCTAAAGGACCAGACCAAAGAACAGTGTGATGTTAGGTTATCTTATTAAATTAAATTAAATATCTAAAAAGTTTTCTGACAGTTTCAGTGGAAATTTCTAGAAATATTCCACTCGATTACCAGAATAAATTTTTTTCTAGGAGTTAAAGGAGCTAAATTATTTTAGTCCTGTCATCAAATTACGTTAGTATTAAGTCTTGTCATTCAGGAAAATCAAACTCAGAGAAATTTGGAGCAATTTTCCACTTTTTATGGCAGTTTCAGTGGAAATTTCTAGAAATATTCCACTCGATTACAAGAATTAAATTTTTTCTAGAAATTAAAAGAGCTAGATTATTTTAGGCCTGTCATCTAATTACGTTAGTTTTAAGTCTTGTCATTCAGGAAAATCAAACTCAGAGAAATTTGGAGCAATTTTCCACTTTTTATGACAGTTTCAGTGGAAATTTCTAAAAATATTCCACACGATTACAAGATTTAAAAATTTTCTAGGACTTAAAGTAGCTAAATTATTTTAGGCCTGTCATCAAATTACGTTAATTTTAAGCCTTGTCATCCAGGAAAATCAACCGCAAAGAAATTTGGAGCAATTTTCCACTTTTTATGACAGTTTCAGTGGAAATTTCTAAAAATATTCCACACGATTACAAGATTTAAAAATTTTCTAGGAATTAAAAAGCTAAATTATTTTAGTCGTGTCGTCAAATTACGTTAGTATTAAGTCTTGTCATTCAGGAAAATCAAACGCAGAGAAATTTGGAGCAATTTTCCACTTTTTATGGCAGTTTCAGTGGAAATTTCTAGAAATATTCCACTCGATTACAAGATTTAAAATTTTTCTAGGAATTAAAAAGCTAAATTATTTTAGTCTTGTCGTCAAATTACGTTAGTGTTAAGTCTTGTCATTCAGGAAAATCAAACGCAGAGAAATTTGTAGCAATTTTCCACTTTTTATGGCAGTTTCAGTGGAAATTTCTAGAAATATTCCACTTGATTACAAGAATTAAAATTTTTCTAGGAATTAAATGAGATAATTTATTTTAGTCTTGTCGTCAAATTACGTTAGTTTTAAGTCTTGTCAAATTATTGTCATCATATCAGATCACAAATTTACAATATTTTTTACAAACTTTAAGAAAAATTCACTTATTTCTATTAGAATTAGTTGACAGTATAGACATCATTATAAAACTAAAAATTATGTAGGTACTTGTTCACTTCACCCTCGAGATAAAAGAAAAAACAGTTTGACGCATATGTCTACCATATACCAAGATTATTTTCAGTAGACAGTCATGTTTGCCACTCTGTCTCCATCTCGCTTGCTCCCCCTAAAGGACCAGACCAAAGAACAGTGTGATGTTAGGTTATCTTATTAAATTAAATTAAATATCTATAAAGTTATGATAATTTTCAGTATTATAGACTCTCCTTCTCTGTCGCTCTTAAGGAAGGCCAACGTGAGGTAGAGATAGAGATATTTCGAAAATAGAAACCACCCACAAATTATTCATGCGTGTTCCAACAAAACTACCCAACCACCTAATACCGCATTAAAAAAAATTAATCACTTATCCCGAAACGTATCTATACACAAATTTTCGTAGCAATCAGCTTACAGCGGAGCACTGAAACGTAGAAAACATGTGACTGTGGTCGGATTGCCGTCTACGCCAAAGTAAACAAACACGGAGATGCAAGGTACATCCTGGTAAACATTTGCAAATTGATCCATGACAGAGCAGCTAAAGTAGAGACTCGTGTTGAGTACCGACAGTGGGTGCTGCAAATTCACCATGAACATCGTTTGCAAACATTTAGCGATGTTGCTCGTGTTTCTATTGTTAGTTGGTGCTAGTGGATTGGGTAAATTCAGCGAAGATGACGAGGCTTGGCAATATTTACCTTCTTCAGGTAAGGCAATATGTTGTAAGTTGTAGTGTAGAGTAGACTCTTTTTACTGCCCACGCGTTCGCTAGGTGTTTGTTTTGGATTTCATTTCATTAGGAAGTTCTGTGGAGATTGCTATCTACATACCAATTACTTGTCGCATAGGTTTTCACTTCACAACTTGATTAATTTCGGCGCTAAGTGAAACACTATCTAATTAGGAACGATGCCGTGTTAAATTAATTTGAATAAGAGCTCGAGTGGAAATAGATCTTGGTATACAAGAAAATATATATTTTTTAAATATTCAGGGGTGAGTGCAAAACTGGAACCAGATTTTGTAAACATTTTCATTTTTCTACAGTGTAAAGTTTTGGAAAATCTAAATGTCACGCGTAGGTGTAAAATTTTCTATCTGTTTCTGCCCATTTTATGAAGGTCTAGTAGTTTTTCAGCGGTCTAAATAAAAACTTTGAAAAATTACAAAAATTACAACCTGGAGCAATTTTCCACGTTTTATGACAGTTTCAGTGGAAATTTCTAGAAATATCCCACTCGATTACAAGATTTAAATTTTTTCTAGGAATTAAAGGAGCTAATTTATTTTAGTCCTGTCATCAAATGACGTTAGTTTTAAGTCTTGTCATTCAGGAAAATCAAACGCAGTGAAATTTGGAGCGATTTTCTACTATTTATGGCAGTTTCAGTGGAAATTTCTATAAATATTCCACTCGATTACAAGAATTTAAAATTTTCTAGGAATTAAACGAGCTAAATTATTTTAGTCCTGTCATCAAATTACGTTAGTTTTAAGTCTTGACATTCATGAAAATCAAACTCAGAGAAATTTGGAGCAATTTTCCATTTTTTATGGCTTTTTCAGAGGAAATTTCTAGAAATATTTCACCCGATTAGAAGATTTAAAAAATTTCTAGGCATTAAAGGAGCTAAATTATTTTAGTCCTGTCATCAAATTACGTTAGTTTTAAGTCTTGACATTCATGAAAATCAAACTCAGAGAAATTTGGAGCAATTTTTCACTTTTTATGGCAGTTTCAGTGGAAATTTCTAGAAATATTCCACTCGATTACAAGAATTAAAATTTTTCTAGAAATTAAAGGAGCTAAATTATTTTAGTCCTGTCATTAAATTAAGTTAGTTTTAAGTCCTGTCATTCAGGAAAATCAAACTTAGAGAAATTTGGAGCAATTTTCCACTTTTTATGGCAGTTTCAGTGGAAATTTCTAGAAATATTTCACTCGATTACAAGAATTAATTTTTTTCTAGAAATTAAAGGAGCTAAATTATGTGAGTCCTGTCATGAAATTAAGTTAGTTTTAAGTCCTGTCATTCAGGAAAATCAAACGCAGAGAAATTTGGAGCAATTTTTCACTTTTTCTGACAGTTTCAGTGGAAATTTCTAGAAATATTCCACTCGATTACAAAAATTAAAATTTTTCTAGGAATTAAAAGAGCTAAATTATTTTAGTCCTGTCATCAAATTAAGTTAGTTTTAAGTCCTGTCATTCAGGAAAATCAAACGCAGAGAAATTTGGAGCAATTTTTCACTTTTCTGGCAGTTTTAGTGGAAATTTCTAGAAATATTCCACTCGATTATAAGATTTAAAAATTTTCTAGGAATTAAAGAAGCTAAATTATTTTAGGCCTGTCGTCAACTTATGTTAGTTTTAAGTTTTGTCAGTCAGGAAAATCAAACGCAGGGAAATTTGGAGCAATTTTTCACTTTTTATGACAGTTTTAATGGAAATTTCTAGAATATTCTACTCGATTACAAAAATTCTTCCATACACAAACAAGAAAAAATCTTCAAGGATTTTCATGAAAAATATTTTCCAAACTAATTCAAGGGAGTCAAAACAATATTTAAACCATTGAGTTATTAACAATAGAGCGCCCGTACTTTAAAAATTGACATAAAGGTGGAATAGATTTTAATTTGTAACCAACCGGCATATTAATGTGGTAAACACGATTTTAATGACCGTATAAAAACGCAATTACTTTAGCTTTAGCAGGATCACCAAACCGCAATACTTTTTAGTTAGCTTAATCTCGGTTCGGATACTGTTTTATATCCACTTCATTACACTCGCTTTTCTATTATTTGATTACAGTATAGACTAAAAGTATTACTGCAGTGATGTGTATGAAAGCTAGTCATAAAATAATAAAAAAATAATGCACCTACAGACGCCCATTAATTTCCATTTGGAATTTGTTCAGGTTGACATCAGAGGATATACGCGTATATTATTTCCCGTCTTTTTATACACGCGACAACATCCATCTTTGTTTGATCTAATATTGTGCATCATTGATTTCTTGTTCAGTGTTTAAATATAATACAGTTTTAAAATATATCAGCTTCTTTAGGGTTCCTATCTAGATTTTTCTATAAATTTTGCAAAGCAATTGGATGTTGTAGCTATGGTCGTTCTTTTTTATCAATTTCCAATACACATGCAAACATACTTCCAGTGCGATGTAACCAAATTTGTTTCCATGATCTCGAGGAAAAGCTATATGTATTATTACATTTCCATTGATTTCTTACATATAAATATTCGGGAGCACATTTTACGTCATAACTAGAACGAAGTGGATTCGACATGAGGATTTGTAATAAAATTATGCTGTATCTGGTAAATGCGGATTTTTTGGATTTGAATAGTTAACTCATGTAGGTATCATAAATAATAAATAAGATCGAAACTGGACGCTATTTTTACAAAATTGAAATTGTGCTGCCAGACTATTGTGCGGTAATTTTAATTTAAATTCGTCTGGCTTTTTGTTCTTGTTCAATTTTAAAACAAGCCATCCTGTCAAAACCATAAAGAGATTCTCAAGAGTGTAAAATCGGAGTCGGAGAAGTATTGGATGAGAATGGGAAAGAATGGAAGCTATATCATTATTTGGTCAAAAGCCCCATTTGATTTCAGTATTCGCTTCATGTCCGACACACTAGTTAGGAAACTCGTGAAAATTCGAGAGTTTCAAATAAGTTTCTTCAACCTCACAATTTGCGGTTTATGGCCGCAATTTTGTAGATTTCCTTGATTCTATTTGGATTTATTCATATATTATAGTTTCGTGGACAGATTAAAGTATTTTTAATAAAAAAGTGGAACCTTATTAGCAAAATGCACTACACTAAGGAAATATTTCAAGTAAAGAGCTTCCAAGATAGGAAAGTAGGTAGCTAGGGACCTCATAAAAGTATTTTATCTAGCACTGACAATAAATTGAATTCTTTTAAAATGTAATATACTTTTCCTTTTCCACTCCTATATTTGGATCCGAGTAATGTAATAGCAATTATTAAATGTAGGGCATAAACCTAGGACGAAATAGCGTAATTGCGGATAATTCTCTACTCATATTTGAACTAACTGAAACAATATAATGAGTTCTAGGCGGTGAAATTGCGAACTAGTGTTTCTACAAGTTCAATTATTGAACCAGCATTAACTTGGAGATCCTTTTGTACAATCTAGTTGAAAATGTACTTTGGATCATTACCCTCACTGCATTAAATTTTATTATTACCTCCGCCTCTACCTTATACGTTTCATATCAATCAATTTGCTAAAAGGATTATGCAATTTGTTCACGACAAAGGAAAATTGCAATCATTGTCTATCGTGCATGAAACCCTTCCGAGAATGATGCATAATAATTTAATTGGTATAATATGTCAATCTAATATTCGATTTATAAAACACTTCTACGAGCCCTAACAACTAAATGTTCCGAACATTTAGTCTTCTTTCCATACGCGCAAAAGTTATCTAAATTAACTTCCATAATATTGATGGTTTTTTCTGTTATAATGCCAACATTTAGTTATATAAAAACGTAAACTTCGTAAAAATCCGCTCGGCGGTTCCAAAACTGTGGCACTTTAACCCAGCAGGATGGGAAAATTATAGAAACAAAGAATTATTATTTTCAAAATGTTGGATCTAGTAGTCGGATTTTGATGGAATTTACTTTATTGCAAAGCTGGATGTTGGTTTTCTTTACAGAAAAGTTACACAAGTTTTTATTTGGTGATTTTAGGCATTTATCGGAGCTTCAATGTTGCACCTTTAAAAATGATAAAATTTTCTAGTAACTGTTTTAAAGAATCACAGTTTTGAAACCGCTGGTTGGATTTGTGTCAAAAAACATTTAAATCAAAGCTGAATAATCGTACTATATTGAAAAAATCCTGAAATGTTAATATGATTTTTTTTGCATTTTTTTCGAGTTCCACAGTTCACTTTTCAAAAAACGTGTTTTTTGAGGGTGCTACCTACATTAAAATAATCAGAGTTTTGGAACCACTGGTTGGATTTTGGTAAAATTTACTTTATTGCAAAGCTGGATTTTGGTTTTATGTACAAAAAAATCCCCAAGTCTTTATTTGGTGATTTTAGCCATATTTCGTAGCTTTAGCACTTGAAAAATGTGACGTAATTTTCTAACGACTGTTTTTAAAAAATCATAGTTTTGGAACTTGGGGAAAACGACATAAAGGTGCTTTCATGGCCCTTATCCAGTCCGGACTTAAATGTCATTGAAACTCTTTGGCATAAAATTAAACGTATTCTACGCAATAATCCACCAAGAACCATTGGGGACTTAAAGACCAAAATAGAAGAAATTTGAGAGAATTTCACGCCAGAATTGTACCAAAATTTGATAAATACAATGCCTGCTAGAATACAGGCAGCTATTAAAGCAAAGGAGACGTAACCTCTTATTAATGGTCCTAAATTAAAAATTATCCCAACATTTAGTTGCAAATTCATTTTGCAAAGTTTGCTAATTATTAAGGTTAAAATATTGTTAAATCCAATAAATAATTTTCTTCCATGCATAATATTGTTATTAAGGCTTTATCTTATTGTATTGTTAGGTGTTTACTAATAACTTCCAGTTTTCCTTTCATACTTCAAAAATTTACTTCTGTCCGAACATCGTATAATATACCCACTTTTCCTGTATAATGAGCCAGTTTAAAACTTGCCTCCATGCAGGAATTAGTTTTTAAAATAGCATTTCCGGTATGCACCAGTATTTTTAGTAATTTAACGGTAGGAAAAGTTTGTGAATAAGTAAAGCTTTGGAGACAGTAAGTATAAAGTACAGAAGAAAAGAAATTAATTTTTAAAGTGTTTACTTCAAAAGTTCACACAGAGTTTGATGAAAATTGCAGTGTAAAAAGTATAAAAAGGTTTTCAGAAAAGTTCCAAGTGTAAATATAAAAAATCCATTTATCATTTAAAGTTATATAAAAAAATGCCGATAATTTGAAGCTGTGTGAAGCGGAAAAATCTTGAGACAGTCTGACAGTTCAGTTCATCAGTAATGAATGCTCAAAGTTGATGTCAATAAAATTCTGTTTTGCCACCAGCACAAACATAAAACCGGGTTTAATTTTTTCATCAATTTTAACATTGATTCCGTTTTTAACAAAATAAGAGTCAAAATTAATCGTGTTCTTCACTCTATGGACCTAATCATCTTAAGCAAGCTATATACATGTAAACTAGTGTACTAGTATATATTCCGCCCACCCAATTAAGTAATTTCAAGTGTCCTATTTGGATTCCTGTCACAAATGCAATTAGAAATTTTAAAATGTTAACGAAGTGAAACAAAACACCTGCTTCTGTGTATTTATAAAGAATTTAGAAGAAGAATTTAATGAAGGGTTTAATTCGCAAAGAAATTCCCTTGCTAAGGTGTATAAGAGTCGATAGTATAGAATTTCCAATTTGGTTTCAATATATTGCAAAATCGATTTAACAAATGAAGTTGTAACTTTTCATTTAGTATATACGCACCCAAATCTAAATTGAACTTTTAAATAAATAATAAATTAGCCCCATCATCAGATGGAGTCGTTTTCCTTCACCCCTAATTTCATCAGTGAAAGACGTGAAGTTGTGTCAACAGAGTCCGAAGTGCTTTTTAAAATATCTTTAAAGCCGCAAAGTGAAACACGTCCAAAACATATTTGCATAAAAAGCTTTGAAGTTTAAATTTGCTATGAACTGCAGCCAGCGTATATACTCATTCAATTAGGCTTTATACAAGCCAGATAGTCCTGCGCTCTCGCTACCGGATTCTAATAATCTTTCAAGTTGTTATTGCATTATCCAATTTGGTGAATTTTTTAAGCCACCACAAAAAATTACTTTTTGCCGGAAATTTCGCCTGAAAACGAAATATGTCGGTAATAAAACATTACGACTAATAAAAAATAAAAACATTCGTACAAATTTCAACTGTATACATTTATGCGGAAATTCATATTGAAATTTCGAAACAACCGGCGCCCTCTACTGGTCTCATTTTGCACCAGCGACGAGCTTTCTCCTGAAAGCGATTCCTGCTTCTGTATGAAATTCACGTCCTGGAAACTGTAATAAGTACACAATCCCGAAATTTCAGAATTCTCTGCAAAATTTTGAACTTAGTTTCATGGCATGCATCTAGAGGGCGCTTTTAGTTAATAAATCAATATGGGGTGGAGTCAGCTAGTCAATGAAACTACAGTTTGTCCAAAGGGTGGAGCAGATAGCAGGATTACAATTTAAATAATTTTGAATATTTCTAACAGCAAACATTCTTCACACACTCGCCTAATATAAACTGAAAAAATCTTCCACCCCCGACAATTTTATTACACGCTTATTCCCAGAATTTATTTCTAAATTCCAACTTTCCTTGGCCATTAATCTTGATATAACATACAGAACAAAGTAGCTCCCAATTAAACCAGCGACTGAAAAGACTAATGTATTATGTTTTTTTTGTCCTTAGAAATACGAAAATCCAGAGGTCATCGGGAAGTTGGTACAAGACAAGGGAGGAGTTTCCAGAGTCAAGTGAAAAGTAAAACTTCCAATAAAACGGCAGTGCAAAACCCACGTATTTTTATTAGAAATGTGACTGGACAGACTGGAAACACCGCAATTTTGCACTGTGAAGTGGGATTGCTGAGGCAAAATGACACCGTAAATATTTATTATAATTATTTAGAGGATTCTTATTGCAGAAAAACGACTAAAAGCTCGCATAGCTAAATTTGTGGTGAAACCGGCGCATCCTCCAAAATTTTTAGCCTAAAAATATAAATAACTTTAAATACAGGAATTAATTTTTGCCTGTCGCATTTTAAATATAACTCACAAATATTTTGCTTATTTTCCAAATTAGTTTGCCTTGACCCCATTAGAAACCCGCAAATTAAATATTTTCCATTATTCCCGTGACAAATATTAAAATAATTAGTTTTCCACATCAGAATGGTACATGGAAGTGATGCAAATCTCCCAGTTAAAAGGTCGCCTTTTTACGTTCCTGAATTTAATATTCAATTTAGTAAAATTTAATGCTGGTTTAATATTCACCAAAACTATGACCTATAAAATTTTAATTAAACAGAATTGCCGTTTCGCATAAATATTGCGTTTGACCTGGGCGTGGATAATTATTTCACCAGAAACACGTGTACAAACACCAGTTTATATTGTGTTTTGTATCAATACCTACAGCTTTATTTTGGTTTGTAGGTCATTTGGATGAAAAAAAAAGAAAACGATACGTTGATTCTGTTGACTGTTAACAATATCACACACACAAGAGATAAAAGATTCAAAGCTACTAACGAAGTGAATGCAAAGGTAAGGTATTTTTAATAAATATTAACGAACGAAATTTATTCTACTAAAATTTATATTGTGGTTAAAATTAATAATAGTACAGAAAACGCAAAATGTTCCTGGAAAATTTATAACCGATTTATAAAATTTTTCCGGTTCATTCAAATATCTAAGAAATATGAGGAATTTCTATATAAATCACCTAAGTTCAATATCTTCTTCCTTTACGTTTCCATTCCTTTTATATGAATGGTTGGAACTTTCTCAATCAGATAAATCGACTGCTCAAACGTGTTTTTAAAATAAAATGTGAACCATTTTTTCTTATTCAAGCTACATAAACACAGAATTTTTTCTGGGTATTGTTTCAGGACTGGGAGCTGCATATACGATACACTCAAAACTCGGATGGTGGCATTTACGAGTGCCAAATCTGCAGGAAACGGAAAAACTGGAGCACGAAAAGTACATCCAGTCTTTTTTTTAGATTGAAATTAGTTGGTAAGCTATAACACTCTTCTAACAAGAATCCTAAAATAATACCACGCACGAATCTTAGTATATTAAAAAAATATTGAGGTTAGAGCAAAAGTTGGTTTTGTAATTTTGGCGGATGCGCCGGTGTAATTTTTTTGGAAATTTCTATAAATTCAGCAAGGGAACTATTGATCATTTTTTATTGAAATATGCATAGGCACTAGTTTTTGTAGACGTCACGTGTCTTTCCTAGTTACAATTTTATGGCTTAATAACAATAAAATCATGATTAAAATAAGAAGGCAAAATGAGGGAACCGCTGACCTTGATTCGTTTTACTATGGCTCGTTCTGCTCCTAGTTAAGTTTTACTGTAAGAGTACACACTAAGCTTTAAGGTATGATAAACGTTGGCTGTACCCCCATATTCCCACAGAAAAAAATAAAACTTTGTGTTAAAACCACCATTACTTTTACGACAAAAATAATCCCTGGCAAGTTAGCCAGATATCTAGCTTAATCTCTCCCGTGCCCATAAACCAAACTTTTACGCTTGTTTTATAGTATGACTATTACAAAAGCAACACTATACGGTTTCTGTTTTTTTAGAGGCCCATGCGGAAATCCTGGGCGGTGGGAAGAAAGTGGTGAAGGCCGGCAATCCTCTGCGTTTAACCTGCGTCTTGAAGCGGTCCATCCAGGCGCCTATCTACATATTCTGGTACCACTTGGATAGAATGATTAACTACGATTTGGGCGATGGGGCGGAGGTTCGGCATGGGCGACAAGGGAAGGGGAGTGAGTTGATATTTCCCAAAGCGGAAGCTCGACATGCTGGGAATTATTCTTGTGTGCCTTCGAATGCAGGGCAGGCCAGCGTCTTCGTTGATGTCCTTTCTAGTAAGTTGAGGATGGAGGAATATCGTGAAGTGATGCGCTTCTATAGGGCGTCTAATCGATAGCGCTGATGCGGCATTAGCGTCCAAAGTTTAAAAAAGTTTTGTACAGAAATATTTACTTGAAATCTTATTGGAATTTATCGGACAATTAAAGTTGTCTAAAGCTCTTTTTTGTTGCAGCTAGAATATATGGCGGGAAATTTGAATTATATAAATTTGATTGGCTATTTATCGGAAAATTTTATGAATTTTAAATGTTCCTGATGGAAATAGTTTTAGTTTTAAATTCTCTCTAGTAAAAAATATAATGCAGTGATGATTTTTGAAGCAGAGAGAATTGGATTAATATGGCGGGAAATTTAAGATATATCCATTCGATCGGCGAAATATTTTAAGTTCTAATTTTCTATACAGGGTGTCATCAGTTTTAATCGAGCAAACTTTAATGGTACATTCTCCTGGTCGTCCTGAATCAGAAAAATGTTATAATATACCTCTATCTCGATTCCTAAGAAAGATACCTTCAGGGTGTTGAAGTTTACAAGACAAAAATATTTTTTTGCAATAACTTCCATAAAAAAGCTTGGATTCAAACAAAATTTTGCATGCTTGTTCTCTTCCCTAAGGACAATTTTATGAAGTATTTTCGAATTTGGGGGGGGCACCAGTGGCGTGCAATTCGGTCACATCTCAATTATTTCAAAGAAAAAAGCATGCAACTGTAATTTTTAAGAAATATTTTTTATCTATTGAGTTCCTTGTTCAAGTTATTGCAAAAAAAATGATTTTTTCTTGTAAATTTCAACACCCTGTATCTTTCTTAGGAATCGAGATCCTAGATGTATATAATATACCTCGATTAAAACTGATACACCCTGTATACCTATTCAAAAACGGATTATTTTTGCAAGAATAGTAAATTTTCGTGACTTAGCGATTTTTTCTTTTCTAATATTTTTAATGTTTGTAGGTGAGAGTAAAAAAGCGGCAACGCAACACGGCAATAGAAACAGCGGTGGTGGAATCGTCAATATGCTGCTCCTGTTTGTGACCTTCCTCTTCTACAGATGACACTACTGTGTGCAAACGTGACAACAATGTAAATAAATTGGAAGACAAACAAAAGTAAACTTTGTGAAATACAAACAAACAAAATGGTGCCGCTGTAGCTTAACTGCTGTAGTGTATGGAACTAACATGTCGAATTTTAACTAATTTTATTTTGTTATTTACTGTAATAATAATAATAATGTTTGCAAATGCTGGAATCACGTTTTAAATATATTGCCTGTGGGCGGATGTAATTGTATTGCCACAAGGCAAATCTAATTTCTGTTGTATAACTAAACTGTATGTGCTGGGTTATTTGTACTTGGTTAAAAACCATTAATTTAGAAATATATTACATAAATAATCTACACTGTTACAACTTATATTTTCCACAACAAAAAATCGCAATTTAGTTCTGTAGGTATTTGAGTGATTAAACCAAAAACTTGAACGCAACTTTAAGCTGATTATCAGATGCCAAAAACACAAACTTAATTAACAGAATATTATTTCTAGCTACGTGTCGTATTTTTCGTTTTTAATAAACTAAATTAGTTTTCCAATAGTTCTCTATATACAAAACTTCAGCAGTTAATTGAAATTAAAATCGGTTTTGTGGCGCATTTAAGACATAGAAAAATAATACAGTTAACTGTTGTATAGAAGTTTCTTGCACTTTTTCACTTATTGCCAATATCCAGTTGCCAATTTTTATTTGTGATTGGTAAAGTTCCTTTGGGTGTCATAACCGCGTACAATATTCTAAACTTACCTCGCAGCGATTTCCGCGTTTCAATGTCCTGCATGCGTCCTTGGAGGGTATTAAAAATAACGTAAAAAAATCCCTGTGTGAAATATGTACAGTTTTTATTAGATAAATATTTTTTACATTTAGGTGATAGTTAAGTACATAATAAATTATTAGTAATAACAGTAGTAAATAACATTTTCTTCTGGTTAGATTAGAGTAAAAACGAAAAACAGTGATTAAATTTTATAATCTTATACATGAGCTGGAGCATCATAACCGGATTTTATTTATTTAAATGACATGTATACAAGTAATGATCTTATCTAAATGACACTATAGATTTAGAGTATTTATGTACCACACTTTTGTATACGCCATTTTAATAAATAACTGTGAGTATACAAAAGCTTGGCAGTAGTTCAATATACATAATATTTATATACCTTTCCTTTAATTTTTTATTTACCACTTCTTTTTATAAAAGACTTTTAACACTGCATATAATCAAATATACAAGGATAGTACGCGTTATCATATATTTTTTAATCGTGTCCTGATCAAACATTATTTACCAGTTAATGCTGAACAAACTAATGAAACACTAAACAAATAGCACAATTTTTTGACAAAATATGCATGTATGTTAATTCGTAAATAATAAATTTTAGTTAAATAGTGTCCGATCAGAATTTACTAGTAGTTTATGTTTTTATTTTAACGTTTTTACAAGATATATCTATCAATAGTTCAGACTTGATTTTTTCAAATTAATTCACACTTCAATTAATTACCAATTGGACGTGATACTTACAATTTACGTTATTATAAATGTAGCAACTTGTTAAATGTTCCATGCCACTTTTTTTAACAGTCACAGTTTCCCAAACATTCATTTTAGGTGGAGAAACTATTTTAAATTTTAAACATTGATTGGATTTAATTTAAAAAATATATAAGTAGTTTGTTCCTTCTCTTTTAATCACTTGTAACTAGCACCACAATATAACAATGGAAAAAATCAGCAGCCAGGAGGAAGGACTGCATTGAAGCCAGGACAGTCCTCGTCCACCATGCTGCATAGCTGCAGGATTCTCACCTGGAAAAAATTACGTTTAACGATCTAATAAAATATGGATGTTTATAAAAAACACTTTTTTCCAATGGGAATATTTCGTACAAAGCAATAAATTCTCGAGTTGATTTTTTGTCCCAAAAACTATTATGAACTCGTTTAATTTAAAAGGAATTTTTATATTGGAAATTATATTTTTTTAGAAGTTGAACATAAAATCAAGCAAATATTTTAGTGAAAAAAATTCCGCCAGACAATGTCCTTGTTTTAAAGGTGAAAGGAATAATGTCAAGGATTTATGTCTAAAACATGAACCAATTTACAAAATTGGTAAAATAATTGCGGGTATACCAACCAACCAACCCAACCGTAATTTTCCGAGCTCCACAACTGAAAGAATTTTTACGCGTATAACCATATTTAGTTTTAATTTCGTTTTGTTTGTATATCCTATACATGCCCCTTCCCCTTGATATCTCTTTTAAATTCCCAAGGGCAGAAAGCTGTCGGTTTATTTGTAATTTTAAAAACCTATTCCATTAGACGCAGTGATGTGCCGCATATTTATCTAGTAATAAAAGTAGTGGGTGTTAGTTCAGCACATTTAGGCTACTTAACATGCATCATGTTTTTGCTCGCGTAAATGTTCATAATTTACTGGCTGCACTATCACTAAGTTGCACTCGGGAAAATGAGAAATTGCTACGAGTATTAGACAAAGATGAGTGTATAGTTTACATAATGATTTTTTATCATCAGGACGAATGAACTAAACTATAAATAAATTCCTGCACGTGCATTTTCTTGATGCACCGTTTCATTATTATCGGTTGGTTTTCCTCGAAACTCGAGACGAACGGCTTCGTAAACTGCACTAGCTATAAACACACCACTAATTGATCTTTAATCCTAGTTACTACACCCTTAAGACTTATCTGTTTAGATTTAGATTTTTATCGAGCTTTCAACCAGTCATAAAATACGAGTAAAAGTTATCAGATAATTTAAGTCATCTTACCTATTGCAACTTATATATTGGGGACCAGACTCCATTATGGCGGTTATTGTTATAAATGTGGTATTTAATCAATGTGGGCAACCATAACTAGGGTCTAGCGGAAACTAAATCTTGTACATTTAGCCTTTTAGAACCGCTATGATGTAGATAAGTTTCTAACCTACTAACATTACTTTGGATGGATTATGGTTAGCATAAGTTGGGTCGTATTACGGTTATGCCCCTGTTCTGTTTTTAATGAAATGCCCAGCAAAATTTTACACGCCATAATGACTAATCACAAATATTTGGTTTATATGCGTAATTCTAGTATAAATATGCAAATGATTCATTATTTAAATACCAGTGTAATCAATCTAACAAACACATTTTGGATATTGTAATAATGTTGTGCAGGTATTTCGAATTTAATGTATATGAAGTGAATGGATTTCCATAGATCATGCTAATTTATAGTTAGGAATTATTTGTAATAACGTTGAACATCAGTATTTGTTGTACAAAAAACAAATTAAACAGATAAACTCTGATAGTTTGCAACTTTATCCATCATATTTTTCAAAATAATTGTAAGGAGGTAAGTTTAATAAGATAAATGTTATTTTCGTTCATCCACTAAATTTATCCATTTACTGTGGAAAAATTCCAAACATTTTTATTTCTGCCAATTTTTTCCTCTAACCTACACTGCATTAACTAGCTTCATATTTAATGTTTATTTTTTATTTAACAGCTAATAAATGAACCATACTTTTTTATTACTACAGGTGGTTTGTGGAACACGTAAAATATTTTATTTTGCACATTTCAGAAATCTTTTTATTGCTATACAAGCTTTTTACAACAATAATAAACGTGTCTAGACATGTCTCCTTTACAATTGCTTATATACATAGAAATAATAATTACTTTCAGTCCCTGCATTGTGGCCCTCGAATCATATTTCATCCCAGTGAAACGCGACAAAAAATTGGTTTCTGTGTTCAAGTTTATTTGACGACGATTTTTTGACAAAACTATTTGTATTATCTTCTAGAAAATTAGGTTATTTGTCACATATGCAAATTTTTTTACTTGTCTGAACATTCAAATATTTTGCCCATTTACTTAAAGTATTCCATTTAAAATGTTTCAGCGTTATCTCATGAAAAATGATGACATCTGACAAAAGATACGCTCACACGCTCCTCATTATTTACCCGACAAAAAAAGCGAATTAAAACATTACATTTAAATTACACAGAGCGTTAAACAAGATTCCAAATGTACTGTTATTCTTTAAAGTCACTCTTCCGACAATAATGTGGTAAAGTGAATTAGGTTTTAGGGTAAATGAGACGAATTTCATAAAAGCTAGGAAAAAAACTAGCAGATTCTTCTCAAAACATATTTATATGGAAAACAGTCTGGAATCGTAATGACATGTTTCTAGTATCGCTTTAGGAATAACCAACAAACAATATCCGAAATTCATTTATTGTATTTTGTGAAAATTATTGTTTCCGATAAATATTTAGTGAAAGCTTCCTGTTATTTGACTACCCCTTGGTTTGAACTTCGTGACTGTGATAAATGACGTGGTAAAACGGAGAGTATGGAAACTTAAGATAACTCGCATCTGTCGAGGGAAAATCGGTAACAAAGTTCGATGTATTCGGCGAGAACACCCGTTTCAGCATGCTTTCCACAACAAATAACTACACAGTTCTAAATTTTATTAAGGAACAAATAACCTATTTGTTACATTCTGTTTCATTTATACGGTTTAGGGGGTACCCTAATGCGACGTGAAAAATACAATAAGGATCATCAAATATCAGGAAATTATTCGGGGTTATTTATAGCATTGATTTTTCTACAATTTTAATCATTATAAAGTTTTTAGAAAATTTAACACTGGCGCATCCGCCAAAATTTGAACTAATTAAAATCCTTCTGAAACCATAATTTTGTTTCAAAATCGAAACCCGTCTAACCTAACTTTATCTACTCTAACCAAACGCCACTCTAACTGTGAAAAATCTTCTAGAATACTGCATTTAGTTACGTGATTTAAAGCTTTATGAATCACTTCTGCATAAATTTTAAAGTATATCCGATGACAAATTGTCAATTTAAACCATTCAAACTTCTTTTTTTGGCATGTTTATCTGAAAATGTTTTGCATTATGACACAAAACAAGATATTCCAAATGTGATATGAACTTTATGAATTAGCGCTTCCGTCCCGCGGCCATGTTCAACCGCATATACGTTATAAACCAGAAATTCAACTGGTAATTTCATGCTCAATGGTGCTTTGAAACTTTCTTGATAGCGTATGTGTTGAAGTTGTTTAAAAATGGGGTGGAAAAACCAACATTTTTTAACACAGGAAAAGTATCTAAACCTATTTATATTCGATTGGCGCAGCAATTTTTGGTAGTTATAGTCGATATACCAGTAAATATATAATATAAAAAAACCTTTATTTGGACGTATAAGTTTTATCGATAGTAAATCTTTTATTTTTATTACTTTGGAAAAATTAAATTATAGCGGCAGTTTGGTGCATGCAGTTGACGAAGTGGAATATTTTTAAATGTCGATCAATTTATATTTCATCAGGAAATGCGCGTATTTTAGATAAAGCACGAAAACCATTACAAGTAATCAGGGGGGTGGCGCAATAGAAGTAACATAAGCACATTTTATTCGTATATCAATTAGATTGTGTCAACAAAAAGTTTATTGTATAAGTTGAGTGTTTGCGGAGAATAAATTATGTGTACAGGCCTAAAATATCCTACAATGTGTGCCATAATAATAAGGAAAAATTTATAAATGTGTGTAGAGGATTAAATTTTAGAAGTCGGCTTAAAACTGACACATTTTATCTTATCGAGAATATGTAGGGGGGCCAAAATTTATTATTATTATTTGAAGGTATACGAGCCCTAACAACTAAATGTTCGGACAAAAGTAAATTCGATTGTCTTTTTTCCATACGCGCAAAAGTTATCTAAATTAACTTCCATAATACTGATGGTTTTTTCTGTTATAATGCCAATATTTAGATATATAAAAACGTAAATGTCGTAAAAATCCGCTCGGCGGTTCCAAAACTGTGGCACTTTAACCCAGCAGGATGGAAAAATTGTAGAAACAAAGAATTATTATTTTCAAAACGTTAGATCTAGTAGTCGGATTTTGATGAAATTTACTTTATTGCAAAGCTGGATGTTGGTTTTCTTTACAAAAAAGTTACACAAGTTTTTATTTGGTGATTTTAGACATTTATAGGAGCTTCAAAGTTGCACCTTTAAAAATGATAAAATTTTCTAGTAACTGTTTTAAAGAATTACAGTTTTGAAACCGCTGGTTGGATTTGTGTCAAAAAACATTTAAATCAAAGCTCAATAATCGTACTATATTGAAAAAATCCTGAACTGTTAATATGATTTTTTTTGCATTTTTTTCGAGTTCAACAGTTCACTTTTCAAAAAACGTGTTTTTTGAGGGTGCTACCGACATTAAAATAATCACAGTTTTGGAACCACTGGTTGGATTTTGGTAAAATTTACTTTATTGCAAAGCTGGATGTTGGTTTTATGTACAAAAAAATCCACAAGTCTTTATTTGGTGATTTTAGGCCAATTTCGTAGCTTTAAAATTGCACTTGAAAAATGTGACGTAATTTTCTAACGACTTTTTTTAAAAAATCACAGTTTTGGAACTTGAGGAAAACGACATAAAGGTGCTTTCATGGCCCTCATCCAGTCCGGACTTAAATGTCATTGAAACTCTTTGGCATAAAATTAAACGTATTCTACGCAATAATCCACCAAGAACCATTGGGGACTTAAAGACCAAAATAGAAGAAATTTGGGACAATTTCACAAAATTACGGGACATAAGATTTTTTATATTTTATTATTATCTTTTTGTAGCATTCTGGAAAATAACCGATTCTAATTATATTATAAATAAAATGGGGTTAGAGCCGTTTCTTCCCACTTCCACAACCACTAAAATCTACTTGCCTCCAACAATATTAGAAACACGTTCACCCACGTTTAACTAGGCAAAAAATATGTGCCACTCAACCACTTTTACGACTCTAAACCATTTTAGAGCACATCTCACCGAGCCAACGCTCACAATTTACTAATTCCTGAGTGGCAGCGGTTTTAAATTAACTACTAGCAAACTTAAAAGCTGCAAGTAGATTTCAACTTACAACAACCCAATAACACCCTATTATAATTCCTGTAATAAAGTGTTTATTTGTTAAGAGGGGCTTTATAATTTACCAACAAATGGTGTTTAGGTAATAGATGTGAGTCAAGTTTAACTGCTTTGATCTCTTTAATAAAGTCCTGAGGTACTTTGTCCAATATAATTAGCTAGTCTGTCTTGGGCACTCTCACATAGCCTCAAACAATTACCTAAGTTAATATAACGAAACGTTAATAGCATTGCTTTAGGGAGTTAATGCGTAACAAATCGCTTATTTTACAGAAGGATATTTTACTCGAGAATATTAATACATAATTTAAACAAATTACATTCACTGCATGTAAATGTAATCCCACCAAGAAGCGCATTTAATCTTACCATTGAGAATATGCACATAAGTGCTGGCCGGTTGTGCATTACTTGGAACGCAGGAGTAGTTTCCCGAATGTCGGGTAGCAGCATTAGTAATCGTAAGTGTACTAGTCTTTTCCGCCAGTTCTGTTGTGACATTAATCCCCCGATCTACATCGTAGTTGATCATGCGATTATTATGATACCAGAATACGTAAGCTGGAGCTTCTGTGCTTTGCAGTACAGTGCACTGGAGCCGAAGGCCGGAGCCTGGCTTCAGGTACTTCTCCGCAGGTCCTTGGATTTCCGCTCGGGCCTCTGCAACAATCGTCACAAGTTTATGCAATAGAAATGTCTGGTTGTTATTTATAAAAAACATTAGTCTTGTCTGATGGGGACAATTTGTTAGTTTGAATAAATTTTGCTTATCTAGCTTGGGAAATAAATTTGTACTCGTGGTTATATAGAAAATAAATTGGTGTGCTGCTGTCGGGAATCCTGCAACTAACATGAAAGTTTCATGATGGGGTATTTTTCTCGGATTTTCAGTGAGTTAAAGATAAATATCCAATGTTACTATGTGTAAGGATGTGATAAAGTTTGAAACATTTTGTAACAACTAATACAGTAATATTTTCAAATATTGTTTATAACGTCAGGATTTCACCAGTCGATAGTTTAGCGAAAATTAAAGGTGGTTTGTCTAATAAACTATGGTCGAATGTTGCTTCCTTTTTGATGTACAGGGCATTAAAGAAAATAAATTATTTTAAATAATTTGCTATAAATCAATAACAAAAAAGTTAGCGTTCTGAAATTTTGCATAGATCTGTTTTTTTGTATTCTCTTATTAACAGTGGTTGCAGTTATTTTATTTAGAACACATAGGCGTGCGTACGGGTTTCTTCAAAAACATTTTATGGAATAAAACGTACACCACTGATTTTTTTTTGCAGCACCAATATGCAGAGAGTATTTTCCATTAAATTTAGAAACTTTTTTGTATCCTACAATTTCTTGATAACTTAACTTTTTTTTTCTTATTTATTAAAGAGGTTCTTCCCTATTTGATTTCCGAAAAAAGCATCAGTACAAAGCTGTAGAGAAAAATATTTCCTACAACTTTCCTTTTAATATTTTTTTGATATTGTCAATATTTAATAAGATATTCAACAAACAAGTTGCAAATTTTAGGGAAATTTTTCTCTAGTCAGGTACTACTTACTACTACTACTTACTACTCTTTCCCCAAAATTTTCAACTTATTTGTTGAATAACTTTTTAAATATCGACAATATCAAAAAAAGTTTAAAAGATAAGTTGTAGGAAATATTTTTCTTTTTTTCGAAAATTTAATAGGAAAAAAGTTATTCAATAAACAAAAAAATCCAACCCTTAATTGAGGGCTGGTGAAGGAAGGGCGGGGTTTACGAATACGCAAACTCAGTTTTAAACTTTCAGGGTGACCCTCTAGAATATTCTACAAAAATTGGCTGTAGGGTAAAAAAAGTCTATTTGAAGCCTTTTTTTCTCCCTTATTTACTGAACTATTAATTTATTTTGAGTTAAGTTATCAAAAAATTATAAGATACGAAAAAGTTTCTAAATTAAATGGAAAATACTATCGACTGGTGAAATCCTGACAATATAAACTGGGACACCCTGTATATTAGATAATAATGCAACCCTTAGTTGAGCTAGCAAAATAATAGTTTAGTATAAATGAACTTTAACTGCACTTGAAATAAATCTTTCTTTGCCACAAATAAACGAAATTCTGTTAATTAATACTTTATTCTTCTGCTAATAGTATTTCAAAAACTATCCTTGTGGGTGATCCGCAGAAATTCCAGGGTAAACGGCATGAACATAACGCCGCTTAAGGGAAACAATAATAAAAATAATAATGGGCGAAATGAGCTCCACATATAGTTGAAAATGAGGCGGAAACCGTAACGTAACGTTGCGATTGTGCGAAGACCCAAACCGTATGAAATAACGGCAAAACCCGTTTACATTTCACAAATTGTATAATATTTACAAAATTAAAATAAACCAAACAACAATAAACCGTGTTTGCACAATTTCCCTCATATAACCATTTTTAATGTTTTAAATTAAATATCCAGAAAGGGCGATTGTTAATAAATACTTGTCTCAGGAAGGTAATAAGGTACGAATTTTTCTATTTGAAAAAGCTTACAAACTCTAACAAGTTGCTTCATTATAAATCCGGTGCATTTGCCACTGCAGTGCACTTCAGTTAGAAGTTGTAAGACCATCAGAGTTTCCACTCTTGGAAATTTGTTACAAACTAGATATTCCGTTTCTAAGGTTTGTGTTTTAAATTACAGCTGGAAGAATGGTCTGCTTGGGTTGGGATTGCAGATAAAGTTTTTTATTACAGTGGGAAAATATCTGATGTAGTCGGCACATGATTCTCTTAACTTATTATATTAAAACTTAAAATGTCTGACCTAATTTTCATGCTTTAATTCCTCTTAGTAAATGTTTTATTTATATGAAGCAAAGTTATTTTGTTATGATGCCAAGAATCTGGTTTATTTCTATGAAACTAATTTGAATTTGAAACAAATCGGCGATTTATTTTGTGGAAATTAAACAGCCCGATTAGAATATTATTAGAATAACAAAGAAAAAGTGATTGAGTTGTTCCATAAATAAAGTTTGGGGATGCTTCTATTATAAACGCCCAACAAATAACTTTTTTATTGTGTGAAAAATAAACTGCAAACACCCGTAATAATGTTAATCTTTGCGGCAGGATAAATTTCCATACATAATGGCCCCATATGTTAGAAATTCGGCAATATCATCTCCAGATGTCGCCGCTGGCATTGCCACTTCGTTTAATTTTAATATTATATAGCACACGCTGTGAGCCTACCATGCAACCCCCAAAAAAATACCGAAGAAACCGGGGCGACACTGAAAAATAACTCAACGCGTTAGCGATGACATTACGCAACAAATTTTAACACTTCACTTTGTAGAAGCAACGCGTTAAAATTGTCGCAATATTGATGAGGATTCAAATTTTTTGTCTGCAGCATATGTCGCGTAGCGGCACATGTTTTAACTCTCTTTCATATTTTTTTTGTTCCACCAATTCGCTCGAATTATTCAAACGTGAACAAACCTTTTCTAGCTGTGTTAGTTGTACTATGAACTTTGCAGCGAATCACTGAACTGAGAGTCTTTTGACGATAAACGCTGCATATTGCACGTGGATCTTGTCGAGTATTCAAAGCGTGTTATTGGGAAATAATTGTGTTGGCGACGATTAAAAATTTCACAAATTAATTTGGACAAAACATTCGTAAATATTTACTAGAATGCAACGGGTTTAAATTTTCCTGCAAAGTTGAGTTTAAAACAGCCACAGAATGGTGTGAGGGATTTTAATAACTAACTCTATTTCAAAATCCTGAAAATCGTGTTACATTTTTATAAAATTCTTGATGCAAACCAAATATTTTTTCAATTTTCAAAGTACCATAACTTCTGTAGTATTCAAGGTAGCTACAAAACTTGCAAAACATGCTGTGCTTTATTTTTAAATAGAATCTGCTTTCACATTTAAATTTACATAAAAAATAATCATAATAAGCTGGATTTCTGAAGTTGTAATTTTGGCGGAGGTGCCGGTTCTACAAAATATTAATACTGTTTTCAAAATGCTATAACTCGGGATTTGAATAAGATATCTTGTTTTTCACAGATTTTCATACAGAACTACTTTATTTTTAAAAAGAATCTGCTTTCAAATCTGAATTTGTATAAAAAATAATCAAAATGTGGCAAGTTTTCTAATGTTAAATTTTTGGTGGAGGCGCCGGTTTCAATGCGAGATTTCTAATATTTTTTCAATAAATAAATAAATGAAGGAAGTTGAAAAGTAAATTTAGTTAAAATCAGTTTAAACGAGTACAAATTTATGAATTCCAAACTGTAAATATTTTCCTGTATAAATACTTACAATTAGTTAAAATTCAAATTAACTTGGTCAAAGTAATAAAACTAATTTTCCCCTTGGGCTTAAATTAAATAAATGAAAACAACTAGCACAATTTCAGTAAATCCCCAATATTAGATAAATTTAATTAACGGAAATGCACCGTTTCAGCGTGAAATACGCCGCAACCTATCTGTCTTTAGTGAGAAACTAGGACGGATTAAATTTATAATGGTAACTTACCAACTACATTGAGCTGGATAAAGATACTAGTGGGAGGATGCGAGGACACTTGGCACTCGTACAAGCCAGCATCCCTTTGCTGAACATACTTGATTTGTAACGTCCAATCCTAGAAATAATAGAAAATCTTTATTAAATGGGCTTCATTCCAAAGAATTGTGCAAAATAAAGAAGATATGTTTTTGGTTTGGGTTGGCTTTGTTGGGATAAATTCGGCGTGTATGCGAAAAGTTTCCATAATGGAAACATCAGCCTTTTGGCTAGTTAACTGAAGGAAACGATTTGGTTTAATTAGGTGTCTGCCCTGGTGATATTTATAACATTGTAACTTCCAGCTGCGCATTGCCAAAGTTTGCACATAAAACTGGGTGTACTCGTATACTAGGTGAAAATAGTAACATTTTGCAAGTTAAATTGAATTTTTACAACAAAACCTAATTATTACTACCAGGCGATTGTACGCCCATAGCTCAATTTAACACTATACACCTACAGGATTTGAGGCCTAGATGTAGACAAGTAATTCTCAAAGGGCTTAAGCGAGTAGTTAACGGGTAGGTGATGTAACTCATAGGATACAGGTAATATAATTTGGTCAAGTCCGAATCCGCTTAGAAATTCGTGTTGATATGGCCATTAATTAAGCTTAAGCGCAGCAGGAAACTTTTTCGCAGACCTGCAAATATTCCTGGAAACTGTTTCATATTTAATCATATATAAGGATGCGTAGTTAATCAATATTCAATATGAAATTCAATATACCTGAAGTGCTGAGTATGATGGATGAATAAGAGTTATAATTACTTCCGAGTAAGCTAGTTGTAAAACTTACTGGATGGATCGTCTTAAAAATTAAATTAAATGTTTTTATTTTAAATGTTTCATTGTTGGTAAACATATGTTGACCAAACACAAAAATGCTGGTCGGGGATTACAAAACAAGCGACCCCTTCAGTAAACAAATCAAAGTTAGACTTTGATTTATGTTATGCTCTCTCCAAATTTATAGTAAACGCTTTCGCACAAAAAAAAACAGAGGGAATACTCAAGCTTTACATTTAAATTTATTGGCAATGTATAATTTCAGTTCTATTTTGTATTTATTTTAAAATGGCAGAGTTTCGAAGTATTTGGATGGAAAAGTTACATGGGAAATTTTTTATAAATGTGAAGTTTAGCTCGTGTTTATCTACTTCTCACCACTAAAAAATTTCCAGTTTTTTGCAAAAATCCCCATGCAAACGTGCCACCAGCTAAAATACGGCAACTTCCCCCCCCCCGCACTAATTTTAAATTATTGGACAGATAAAATGATTTATCACTGCCGATAGCAGTTGGAAATTAAGTTTTTATTGGCCTCTTTATCTTCGAACTTATTTTTCTTTGGTTGCCCCTCGCGCGGCGCGCTCGCGACCCCCAGATGCGACTTTGAATATAGAGGGCGTGCTAATAACACAGTCACGTGATACCGAATGATAATGGGGAAGGTTGCACGTTCATGTCAGTTGCAGACCTAGAGCTAATGTACGTCCTACTTATCGCGACTTATCACCAAAGTTGAAGGTATTTTAATGAGGGAGATAAGCTTGCATAGAAAAGTAGAAAGAAAATAATACAGATAGAGATAGAGGAATAGTGTGTTGAGAATAAGCAACTAGGTTTTTAGTATAAGTGTTTAACATTATGTAGATTTTTTGGTTTAGTACCCCAAATACAAAAAACCCAATAAACTGAAGTTGCAATACGATTGGCTGTTGGAAGATTAAGTGCTGTTGCAATAAAAGCTAGATAACCAAATATCATTGGTAACCGAAGGCTATAACGTATACGGCCCCGTGCGTCAGATATTCGATTAAGTGGAATAATGGGTAGGTTGAATGTCGACTGGAGATATCGGGGCCCACAGACGAGACGAGAATGAGGAATTAAATGCACATACAGAACGCCAGGCATTTATCAGCTGATGAAATTTTATTTGTAATCAGAAAAGCCATTTTAGCTCACCCGACTAGCTTTTCTATTGATTTAAATTTTTTACGTTTTGTGTTGCCACAAAAACGATTACAGGTTTAACTTCATGAAATAACTATTTTATGTCGGATTTACAAAAATTTCAAATTTAAATCCTTATATTGCAAATTATACTTGTTCTTTTTGTTATAACCAACTTTGTGTGATAATTAATATTTAATATCCAAGGATTAGATATTTTCAGTTAAATATTAATGACCTTACCTCGGAATGCTGCAAGTGAATTGCTTGGAACCTTTCATCGCTGCTATACGTTGATAATCCGACTGTAAGTAGATGATAATCCTTCCTCCTAATCCACGAAACCTGAAATGAACATAAAGAATATCTGTCAATTTTTAAGCCCCTCGTTTTATAATAAATTAAAACGAATCAATAAATTACAATACAATAAAAACTTTTTTCATATTTGCTGGCTTAGTCCACGTCCAGGTAAAACTTGAGGCAAAATGTAAAATATAGTCTTTGTATATGAGGTTATATTACATTATATGGTTATAAATATAAATTCAATCAAATGCCACTAAACCTGAAACGTGTTCCTCATCCTTAAACATACATTACATAAACTTTACTACCTTCAAACTCGTTTCAAGTAATAAACATGCTTTATGTATAGTATGAAAACCCATACTCAGTGGAAAGGCCCCCATATAGATTGCGGACTAAAATCCATAAACATGTTACAACATCGTTATCATAAGCAAAAAAAATTACTCAACAATATGTCGGAATATAACGTGATTTTTCATTTCTGTCCAAAAATTCTGTAATTTGAGGTTACCTAATCCAATTCAAATTTTTATTTTCTATATTTCTATAACTAAAGACGTAATAAATTCCAGTTTAAAAAAGTTAATATGCCAAAAAGACAAAAATAATTGTAAGGATTTAATTATTCTAACCCCGACGCCTCCGCCAATTCTAAAAATCGCTATAAATCTACTACGAGCCCTAACAACTAAATGTTGGGATAATTTTTAATTTAGGACCATTATAAGAGGTTACGTCTTCTTCTGCTTTAATAGCTGCCTGTATTCTAGCAGGCATTGTATTTATCAAATTTTGGTACAATTCTGGCGTGAGACTGTCCCAAATTTCTTCTATTTTGGTCTTCAAGTCCAATGCTTCTTGGTGGATTATTGCGTAGAATACGTTTAATTTTATGCCAAAGAGTTTCAATGAAATTTAAGTCCGAACTGGATGAGGGCCATGGCAGCACCTTTATGTCGTTTTCACCGAGTTCCAAAACTGTGATTTTTTAAAAACAGTTGTTAGAAAATTATGTCACATTTTTCAAGTGCAATTTTTAAGCAATGAAAATTGCCTAAAATCACCAAATAAAGACTTCGGGATTTTTTTGTACATAAAACCAACATCCAGCTTTGCAATAAAGTAAATTTTACCAAAATCCAACCAGCGGTTCCAAAACTGTGATTATTTAAATGTAGGTAGTATCCTCAAAAAACACGTTTTTTGAAAAGTGAGCTGTGGAACTCGAAAAAAATGCAAAAAAAATCATATTAACATTTCAGGATCTTTTCAATATAGTACGATTATTGAGCTTTGATTTAAAGGTTTTTTGACACAATTCCAACCAGCGGTTTCAAAACTGTGATTTTTTAAAACAGTTACTAGAAAATTCTATCATTTTTAAAGGTGCAACTTTGAAGCTCCTATAAATGCCTAAAATCACCAAATAAAAACTTGTATAACTTTTATGTAAAGAAAACCAACATCCAGGTTTGCAATAAAGTAAATTTCATCAAAATCCGACTACTAGATCCAACGTTTTGAAAATAATTCTTTGTTTCTACAATTTTCCCATCCTGCTGGGTTAAAGTGCCATAGTTTTGGAACCGCCTAGCGGATTTTTACGAAATTTACGTTTTTATATAACCAAATGTTGGCATTATAACAGAAAAAACCATCAATGTTATGGAAGTTAATTTAGATAACTTTTGCGCGTATGGAAAAAAGACAATCAAATTTACTTTTGTCCAAACATTTAGTTGTTAGGGCTCGTAAATATTGTTACCCTGATTAGATATTTTTCATGTTTCAATATAAATCGCACTTCCCTCCTCACGGTTACGTCAAAACAATTTTCAGGTCTACATAAACTAATCTGATTTAACCCCGATTATTCTTGGGGTTGTATATGGTTTATGCAGATATTGCCAAGAAACTTGTATAAACCACTTAATGCTAACAATAGGTGAATTAAGTTTAACCCTATGAAAGTGCATTAATTTGTCTCAAGAGGAACATGGATTATATAAGTCGTATTAAGCTGCGGTTGTTGTAATGTGTTTTGCCAAATCGCCAAAAGTTCAACAGAAGTTTACTACTTAGACATAATCAAAATTTTGTACTATAAAGTTTTTTCCAATTCAGAATATTTTAGTTTAATATGTAAGAAATTCTAACTTTGTCTCTACTACCACGCTAGAAAATTGTCAGTAGTCTTTAGGGCCTTCCCGTTAGAGCATCTATTAAAATATTCACTAATAATGAAAGCGAAGGGACTGTCAAAAATGTCACTAGATAATTTAATTACAACTCCTATTGTATTATGCACAAATTTGATTAACTACTTAACGCTTTGTTTAAAATTAATTTACATTTTCGGCTACAATATTCAAGCAATTTTTGCAAAGATAAATGTGCATGTTGTGCAGCCTTTTTCAGATATCAAATTTCTGTGTTTAGTTAAACACTGTTTGCTTTATAAACAGCGCTTCAAATTTAATTAATCGATTAACCTTATAATATATTGTGATCAGTTTCAAACACGCCGTAGAAAATCACAAGAGGTGCTTGTATAGTATTTATTGAATCAACATTGCATATTATACGTGATATTTGTAGTTTAATTAGTTTAATTATACAGGGTGAGTCTCATTCAATTAGTTTAGAAGTTATTAGCAAAAATTATTTTTTTTTTCATAAACTTCAAACGCCTATAACTTTTTAGTTATGCATTTTATATAAAAATTTATTGCGTCAATCGTCTCAGTTTTAGGCCTAGTATTTACAGGTAAATCATGTCCCACTTATTGCGACTCACCCTGTATAATAATTTAAACCAGGGGATGTGTAATAGTTATTAAATAAATGGAATTGTAGGCATTGTGTTATAGGGTAATTAATTTCGGGAATTTTGGGTTTCTTATCTAATATAATATGCAAATTTCCACCATATTGTCTGCCAAAATAATTATTAAAACGCAACATAATATCCAGTTCTGGTCTAGTTAATTAACATCAGATTTTAATTAAGATGGCTTTAATTAAACTTGTTCTGCGATAACTATCAATTAAAGTTTCTTCTCAACTAAAATTTATATCATAATAAGTAAAACTATACTTACAGTACCATCTCGCAGATTGTTGACCACGCATGGTACTAGAGCTGTTGACCCCGTCTGTGACGTCACCACAGTGTTGTTATCAGTGCTGAAATGCACTGGTGGACTCTCCAAAGGTGGGAAGGAGGCACCAAGCTCGTTCAAGTCCTCGCCCAGATCCACATCGGATTCTGAAATCAATTTGCCAGCATTAGAATTGCTAATGTTGAAGTAAATTCATTGCAGGACAAGGAGGAAATGTCGATCAAAACGTGAATGATTATGCAGTTTGATGGGATTGAATCGTGTTTAACTTCTTTAGGATTAAGACAATGGAGATGTAATATTTTAGGTGGTGAGTGAAAATGTTGCGTAGGTGCTCGTAACTTATGATTACCACCATGCAGACAAATTGTTCATTATAAAATTACCATGCAGGTACAGTTCCATTAAAAGCGAAAGTAAGGGTAAAATAATTAATTACCATACCAGAATATGGAAGGTAACAAGCAGTAATCGCCTTTGAAGTAGTTGGCAATAATTATGCATTAGCATGAAGCCTTTAGAACAGAAATAGCGGAATTTAACTTTATTAACCCTATATATTTAGCTTATCCAACTCGTTAGCCTTAATGTAAAGCAAGATACGAGTATATTGATTTGATTTGCAACCCGTACTTTTATTTAAGCCGCTTTTCTATTTTACTAATGCAAATCCACTTAAAAAGTATCCTTTTACTGGCAAGATGAAAAGCCATTAACAAAGACGATGTGAACTTAACATTTTATTTTATTTTTGTCTCGGTGTTCGCTAAGCCGAGGTTGCATTGTTTGATTACCAAGAAATTTACTTTCTTATACAATACAGATTTATAATAAAGTAAATTTGATTAAAATATGACCAGCAGTTCCAAAATTATAACACTTTATTATAAGCACTTTTTTTCACAGTTTTTTATTATTCTCCTGATTTAAAGTGCTGCAGTTTTGGAACCGCTGCGCGGATTTTGATGAAATTTACGTTTTTAGATAGTGTAATGTTGGCGCCATTTTGAAAAAAATACAATAGCCCTAACCTAACTTTTTTCCAATTTTTTTTTCAAGTTACATACATAGACCATCACAAATTTGTATAATACTGTTTTAAGATTTTGTTCCTTTAGAACCAATTTGCTTTAACACATTGGAATATGTTGGCATTATTAACGAGAAACCGCCAACAACCCTAACCTCACTCTTTTAGATGTCGGAAATTTCCCGATACTTTTTTAATCAATCTGATGACAAAACCCGTTAAAAAAATGGACGCTTGTTTATTTCATTTCGTTGGTATACAGACAAACACGTCCGCTCATATTTAACTTTAACCAGTCACCACACGTTTTCACCAATATACATGTGGAATATGTAAGGGGGCAGTGTGACAAAACTCAATTTCCGCGGACATCAGTGTCACTGTAAACATCACAAAGTCAAGGTGGGTTGACTGGTATGTTTCCTGGTTAGCTTCCGGATATTGTGCAACAGACAGGCGATGAAAATACCCTCAAACGGTCATTCCAAATGACCACCAGAGAGAAATCCAATAATACACCTACTACTAGTATACTGGCGAAATACGCCGGGTATTTAGTTTGTCCTTAAATTAATATTAAAACCTGCTGGTTGGCGACGAGATGGAACAACTATTTAAATTAGCGGTATTCATCAAAGTTTCTGGAAATGGTAGTGTCGGTATTTCTAATCTGAATGGTTGACATCTAGGGAATTTCCGTATAACTTGTAATTATCACTAAGTTACTGATTTTGTTCCAATTAGTGAGAAAAAAGTTGGGAGGGAAAAAAGTTTTAATAAAAGCTCGAGTAGTAGTTTTCATGCAACTAATCCATCAACGTTAACATACATTATGAACAAAAAAGCGCTTAAAAGGAAGTAGAAACTTTCCTATCCCGGCGCATCCTCCAATTTTAAGATTATTAGGTTCGACATTAATTTATTATTAAAACAACTAATGCGCTAAAAAGCACGTGACTTCCTCGCAGTAATTATAATATAACAAAGTTCTAAATCCAAATTCAGCTAAAATAAAAATTCGCGTGGTTAAAATTTTGGTGGATGCGCCGGTTTAAATTGCAATTTTTCAGGCTTATGGAATTTATATTTAACGCAACTTTAATTATTTTTCAGATTTTTTTCAGGAAGCTTATCCGCATTTATCAGGATAGTAAACGAGTATTACCATCAAAAACGAATTTTCCTTGAAAGCAAAGTTACATAGTTAAATTTCTTTTATAAAATTTTAAGGCTTATAAAGCCCTACTCAAGTTATTACGCAGGCTTAAGATAAGATTATATTAATATTGTCATTAAACAACAAAATAGCAATTCTAGTTCTTTTTCCTTACGGAATATGTTCCAAGTATTTATCCCTTAATAACTTCCTTAAACTTTTCCTATTATATTCGAAACTTTTTAAAAAGTTATTCCATTTAGTCAATGAGTAAATCTGCCATGATGTAGTTCGTGCAAATATACATCCTTTCTACAACAGTACAGTAATTAAATAAATTCGCTAAGTAAAAGAACACTTTGCTTATGATTACCAGAGCGGAAAACCAGATCTCGGAATCAGTTTCCCTCGACATAGACTTTGATTATTTACTTAACCCGATGTTAATTTAATTGGTATAAGAAACTCCTGGCATCATCAGGAGTTCGCTGTACTTCAAGGATGCGAACAAACTGCCACAATTACCATGTTGTAAACTGCTACACGCGAGATTTACCTACTAAGAAAGTTGCATAATAATGAACGCACTAATATTATTTTAGTGCTTACGTAACTAAGAAGGTAGACTAATTTGCGTAAAACAATAATCATCGTGGAATAATTTTTCTGTCGGAATATAAAAGAACAAAGTTGGCAGTTTGTTAACTAGTAGCATTTGCTGCTCATCCTGTTATAGATCGAGATAAACTTAAGCTCACGTTGGTGATGTAATTGGATTAAAACGCAAATTCCAGAAAAATATAGAACAAACCGCTGATATAATTAAATGCTATTTATGCTGCCAACTTCTATTCAAGTTACAAAAGTCGGCATCAGTAATGAAAAGAATCCTGAGGCGATAAAGCGTTCACGTTTAGGAATCCCGTTCTAAAACGGACCTGAAATAGAGCGCCTGGTAATCCTGGATATAAACGTGAGGCTGCTTAAACGAAACACATGAAATTACTTGCCTTTCTCTACATCATCATTCATTACGTTGTTTCATTCCTTTATGCGTAATCCTCGTCCTCTCCACTCGTATTAATCCTGCTTCGTGTCTTTCATCCAACGGCGCCCAAGACGGATGCGTCTTTACAAACCTTGTTCTAATAAATTTATATTTCATTCTAAGTGTAAGCTCCGTTAGGGTTATTTTATGCCAGCCATAAACTACACTGTATTATACATGCTGGGTTAGGTGCGAGTATGTGTGAGTGTGTATGTTGTCTATGTATATGAGCAATTTGCAGCGTTACAGTCAAATTGCAACATTTAACATAAAAGGATTTTCGTGTACACTAAATACTTAGGGATGGAAAAATTTAACATTAAATAAACTTCGAAGGTCATTATTCGAGGCTTATACCATGCGAAGCCTAATTAAATAACAAATTATTATAGCTACCTAAGACGAACAGCACGATTTTATCACAAAATGTCTTTTTCGAATGGTAACTTTTATAAAAAAGTAAACTTAAAAAGTTTTAGCAGGTTAGAATAGGTAAAGTTAGGTCAGGTTAGAATTTACAGACAAAATTTCCTGGCATTATACTAGACAAAGTGAGGTTAGATTAAAGAACGTAAACTGTAAATTTTGGCGGATGCGCCGGTGTTAAAATAATTTAAATTATTCTCAAATTAAGCTGATGGAAGTAAAAAGTTTTTGGCAATTATTTTTGTGAATACTATTAAGATTCTAAAGTAGGCACAAATGTATAAACGGTTTGTCAGTATATTCTATAGCTCCAAAGTTATTGCCTTTAAATCATTTTAACAACACCGGCGCATCCACCAAAATTTTATCTGTTGAAATTTTCTCTAATCTTAAATTTTATCTAAGAGGAAATTTTATTTTTTAATTATACAGGGTGTCCCAGTTTATATCGTCAGGATTTCACCAGTCGATAGTTTAGCGAAAATTAAAGGTGGCTTGTCTAATAAACTAAGGTCGAATGTTGCTTCCTTTTTGACGTACAGGCCCTTAAAAAAAATTATTTTAAATAATTTGCTATAAATCAGTAACAAAAAAAGTTAGCCTTCTGAAATTTTGCATAGATCTTTTTTTTTGTATTCTCTTATTAATAGTGGTTGCAATTATTTTATTTAGAACACAGAGGCGTGCGTACGGGTTTCTTCAAAAACATTTTATTGAATAAAACGTACGCCACTGGATTTCTTGCAGCAACAATATGCAGAGAGTATTTTCCATTCAATTTAGAAACTTTTTCGTATCTTATAATTTTTTGATAACTTAACTCAAAATACCGTAATAGTACAGTAAATAAGGGAGAAAAAAAGGCTTCAAATAGACTTTTTTTACCCTACAGCCAATTTTTGTAGAATCTTCTAGAGGGTCACCCTGAAAGATTAAAACTGAGTTTGTGTATTCGTAGACCCCGCCCTTCCTTCACCAGCCCTCAATTAAGGGTTGGATTTTTTGTTTATTGAATATCTTTTTTCCTATTAAATTTTCGAAAAAAAGAGTCAGTACAAAGTTGTAAAGAAAACTATTTCCTACAACTTATCTTTTAAACTTTTTTTGATATTGTCGATATTTAAAAAGTTATTCAACAAATAAGTTGAAAATTTTGGGGAAAGAGTAGTAATAAGTAGTAGTAGCCCTAAAATTTGCAAATTATTTGTTGAATATCTTTTTAAATATTGACAATATCAAAAAAATATTAAGAGGAAAGTTGTAGGAAATATTTTTCTCTACAACTTTGTACTGATGCTTTTTTCGGAAATCTAATAGGGAAGAACCTCTTTAATAAATAAGAAAAAAAAAGTTAAGTTATCAAGAAATTGTAAGATACAAAAAAGTTTCTAAAGTGAATGGAAAATACTCTCTGCATATTGGTGCTGCAAAAAAAGCAGTGGTGTACGTTTTATGCAATAAAATGATTTTGAAGAAACCCGTACGCACGCCTCTGTGTTCTAAATAAAATAATTGCAACCACTATTAATAAGAGAATACAAAAAAAAAAGATTTATGCAAAATTTCAGAAGACTAACTTTTTTTGTTATTGATTTATAGCAAATTATTTAAAATAATTTATTTTCTTTAAAGCCCTGTACAAAAGGAAGCAACATTCGACCATAGTTTATTAGACAAACCACCTTTAATTTTCGCTAAACTATCGACTGGTGAAATCCTGACGATTTAAACTGGGACACCCTGTATTTAGTTAAAGAAAGCGTATAATTATATTTTATTCTCTAGAGATTTAGAAATCAACACCAGCCAGCCGATAGCGAATTGAAGAAACCTTTTTAAGGCCTCACGTGGCTTAAGTGATTTTTTGTGTCGCTTATAACATACAGAAAATACAAAAGAAATCGGAAAATAAAACTACAACCCGTCCATCAAAAAATTCTCTTATATACTACTCTGTTTAATAAACTGTTGTCTGTACGTAATATTTACTAGGTATAAAGAACTTCTCCCATTTTTAATTAGATTGGGACTTTGTAAGAATTCACCCGTCTCTAGGGTAAGCTCAAAATGTAAGTAATAAAACTTCTCTCGTGGCTGCGAATTAAAAACTTCGTTTACGTATCATAAGTTGTTTCAAAAATAAACGAAATAGTGAAATCTCGTCAACGAACAAAAAATGATTTATTTTTCGGTATGATATCTTGTAACTTAATCTTAATTTCCAAGCGGATGTTTACAATAGATAAATAATAAATCGCACAAGATTTATTTCAATTTTTTGTGACGATTGTTAAAATTCCTTTCTGCGCTTGACATCTACAAGAAACTACAAGTTTTTACTTCATACCTCATCGAAGGGAAAAAATAATGTAGCGACTGTTTATACAGAAAACGAATCCATAATGAGCCAAGCCAAAGTTAAGCAGGCATAAAGCCAAGTAAGTCGACGCTTTATTGCACTTAGACACAATATTCATGTGGTTGGTTCATGAGTTAAATTAATTTGGGGATGAAACTTGCTGAAATTCGAATCGTACTAGGTACATTCGTTACAGGGTTTAGGAACAGTAATAATTGCATTATAATTGAAGTGGACAGATGTTCACAAGCCACCAAAGTCTTGGACAATATAAAATCAGTTTCGCAAGTTTCACAGAAGTTTCCAAGCGCATTCAGGTACTTTTTACTGTGTTAAATTTAAGCGGGGAATTTTTCAGGAATGTATTTGAACATCGCTCGTAATTGTTCGCATTTTATGGGTAAAATATATCGTAATAGTGGCGGAAAGTGTTTAATAAAAAGCATAATATACTATCCGCATTAATAACATTCAAATTTAAAACGTAAAAACTTTTTTCATAAAACGCTTTCCAATTAACCGCTCTTTGTTTAAATATAATTATTTTTCGTGCAGCGAATATATGAACAATACTACAAAATGCTGCTGCTTTTTGGATATATTCCTTTTAATAAATGATGTATAACGAAAAGAAGTTGTGAAAACTGATACACACAATAAAAACTTGATTAGAGACGTATTTTTCCCCAACACATTTCAATTGTGTGCATTTTGTGTGTGTTATGTTGGCGATGTATTGTTCCCCGGCTTTGGCCACCATCATTGTGTTGTTAATGCATCCCCAATTCCTGGTCTTGCAAATAAATCGTCTAATTCCGACAAGGGATAAATGTGAGCCCGAATCGCGCGCAGGTTTTGATTAATTCTTGCTTTTAGGGAACCTTTAATGACCTCGGTAACATTAACATTAGAAGGTTTTATTGTTCAACCTATTAGACCACTTGATAATCCTTTGTCTAGTCTAATTTAGAGCCTTTATTTTGTAGAATATTAGATTGGTTTAGGGCCTTAACTGATTTAGGTAGCTTACTTTGTTTTAACCACCCTAAATGCGGTATGTACATAAATTTTATTTGTATATCACTACGGATATAATTAATTAATTCCTATACGAAGTCATAAATTTCATTAAACCGCAAATGAATGACTGGTGCGTCAATGTGTAATTAACAACTGCGATTTCAAAAATCACGGCTTCCAAACTGTAATTTATATTGTGGGAGTGCATTATTAGGAATTTACAGAAGGAAAATATTTTAAGCTTTAACCACATCACTAAATCGAACTGTAATATCTCCCAACATTTATTAGAATTTAATTTTGAACATATTTCATCGGATCTGGTTTTCGAAAATTTCTACAATAATTTTTTCCATGTTTCATCCTAAAGCCATCTGATAATTGCCGAAATTAAAACAGCGGGCAAAAGTTTAAGTGGCGGATTAAAAATTCGTGGGCCCGTTTAAAACAAAACAAAAATAGAACAAAACACCCCAAGTAATCGCATTAAATCCCTCGATGCATTGTGAAAACTGTATTTTAATTCCTGCTACATTTCCAGAATTTAAAACAGCAATTTTGAATAATATTATCTGATAATAAAACGCCAACATTCGACTCGCTCGCTGAAATATGAATGTACAGATGGAGAAAAAAAACTTGCTCACTTATCAGTATAAAACACAGACAAGAGTCTTATCTTCTTGTTGTTGTGCGATCAGACAAGGGCCTAGGTAGCAGTAGTAGCACCACCAGCAGATTCTCCGGTGCGCTTGTGTTAAAAAGGTTCAACAGCAGCAGCTGCACGGCATTTTAAATACGCCTTAGTCCTGCCATGGCGTCCGCCCACACCCCGTCCCACACCGTTATCCTGAATATTTTATAGCAGATTAGTGTATTTCTTTTGAGAACCTGCCAAGCGTAACCTGCATGAGTGCTGAAGCTTTCAGAAATGAGATATGAAATGGATTTGTCAGTACACCTGAATTTTTTAATTTAATTCTACGAATGAGAATTGTGGTTTATGCTAAAACCACTCTGCTGCTTTCTCTTCATGTTGTTGATGGCAGGCTCGGATGTTACATCCGAAATAATATTATAAAAGCCCTTTATAATTTTTGTACACTTAACATGCCTTTTTATTTCGGTTATTTGGCGCGTTGTACTCGTTGAGCTACACATCATCATCATCATCATAAAGCTCACAAAAGCTCCGAAGGACTGTCAAGGATATATGACCAGTTTTATGCACTTCTTTGAAATTAATGCGCATTGAAAATTTTATGAGTACTTTATTATTAAGAATTTTTCTGACATCTTTAATGAAATAAAATATCTAATCTAACTAGCACATGACTTTCTTATACGTACAATAAAAAAGCCTATATTTCTCTGTATAAAAACGTGGTTCTAAAACTGTGACACAAACTAGGAAAATAATGGAAAATTATGCAAACAAAAGTTTGAGTTATTAACTGTTTAGAAAACGTTGTAATTTTGGGACCACTGGTCGGATTTTGGGTGAAATTTACTTTATTGCCAAGCTGGATATAATGTTTCTTTATAAAAAATTAAATTTTTATCGTGTGATTATGTAAAAGTTTGCACAGACAGAAAATCTCATAATTTTTTAGTGATAATTTAAAAAAATCACAGTTTTAGAATCGCTGGATGGATTTTTGTCAAAAACAGTTTATTTTAAAGCGGAAGGATAGTTTTATTGTGAAAATAATTACAAACTGCCTATATTCATTTGTTTTACATTTTCTTGAGTGCTAAAATGGAATTTTTCAAAAATCGTCTTTTGTGTAAGTTTTTCTTTAAAAAATTCCAGTATTGGAACCGCTGAATGTATTTTTGTCAAAAACAGTTTATTTTAAAGCGGAAGGATAGTTTTATTTGTAAAATAATTACAAACTGCCTATATTCATTTGTTTTACATTTTCTTGAGTGCTAAAATGGAATTTTTCAAAAATCGTCTTTTGTGTAAGTTTTTCTTTAAAAAATTCCAGTATTGGAACCGCTGGACGGATTTTTGTCAAAAACAGTTTATTTTAAAGCGGAAGGATAGTTTTATTTTTAAAATAATTACAAACTGCCTATATTCATTTGTTTTACATTTTCTTGAGTGCTAAAATGGAATTTTTCAAAAATCGTCTTTTGTGTAAGTTTTTCTTTAAAAAATTCCAGTATTGGAACCGCTGGACGGATTTTTGTCAAAAACAGTTTATTTTAAAGCGGAAGGATAGTTTTATTTTTAAAATAATTACAAACTGCCTATATTCATTTGTTTTACATTTTCTTGAGTGCTAAAATGGAATTTTTCAAAAATCGTCTTTTGTTTTAGTTTTTCTTTAAAAAATTCCAGTATTGGAACCGCTGGTTGAATTGTAATCAAATATCACTTGTTTCAAAGCTGAATAAGGGCAATATTTAAAAAAAATCACGAGCTGTCTATATGTGAATTATTTCAGCGCTTTTAGTGCCTAAAATTACGCTGTTTTTTCTCAGATTTTCCTTTCCGCTAATAATTACCAACTGAAAACGAATTCAGAAGTAAAGGACTAAATCCAATAATAAACTAATCTTCCTTGGTGTTTGAATAAATTTTTATTTTGTTCCCCGTCCCCTAAAAAAGTGTTTTTGGCATCGCATCCGGTGCATCGGAAAACTTTTGTGTACCTACTGTGTGGAAGTGATATACTGAAATTTCCGCACAATTCGTTACAAAATTATTCATATCACTTAAATGGTAAATTGTTTGTTGTAAAACAAGCCACGTCAATAGCAATAGGCGATAAAATAAATTATCACTAATCCAATTTACAACGAATAGTGTTACAATATAATAAACCATAGAATAAATTAAATTTTAGTTCAAATTCACTATAATAACAAATATTTATTATACACATATATTGCTGGATAAACATAATTTAGAATATGTTTAAATAGACGAAAAACTGGATTTTGTTTATTGTGCAAATGTACTACGCACCTAGTTTTAATAATAAAGAAAATTCTATAAAAAATAAATAAATATAAAGTAGGTACATAAAAGTATGCTCTTGGTGTAACGCTTGGAAATTTTATGGTTTACTTTTATTACCCCGGAGGACTCTAAATAAGATTTTACATTTAATGTTTTGTTTTTACCGGTTTCATTTTTATTTTTTTACTAAGCATAAAAAATTGTACATTTTATATTGGACGAATTTATTAACTTGGTTTGTAATTCTTATAAATTACAAAGAGAAAATTTATAATCATTTGTTTTGATTCCTAATAAAAAAGTTTTGAAATAAATGTTGGTAATTATAAAATGTCATAAATATTTACATATATTTTAATTATTTTTTTTAATAAAATGTTAGTTATTATTAACTGTTTTGTTTGTGTAGGTATATCATCAATATGATGAGGGATTTATTTTAAATTAATTAAAATTACTCGTACCATGTTTTTGTAAATATCAAACTATAACCGCAAATATTTTACAAAACGTTAATTATTGTATTACAAAATATTTTCTAAACAGTTCCAATTATTCCAGTCCTCTCTTCAGCCAACACTATACAAAATTAAAAAGGTACTCATTCAAATTCGTTGCATAATTCAATGTGCCCAAGGTTTTTCTCGCCAGTGAAAAGCATGAACCAGAAGCGAATGATTGATAAGAAAAACGCCTTGTACACGCACCCAGCCTCTCTCTAATGGAAAGACTCGTTAGGTCGCATGGATGTGACAGCATTGGTGGGTGTCAGCCTTTCCCAATTTAGCTTATCGCTAGATCGGCATTTTTTGCCATAGTGGAAGAAAAAGCGTCAAAGAATTTTACTGTAGGTAAAAAGGACAACCACAACAACAGAAAAAGTGTAGGTGGAGTTTTATTCTATTTTAAGAATTTAAGGACGAAAATAAGATGATGGAGGTTAATAAGATTTTATTGAAGCGAAAAATGTTTTTATTCATTTGAGTATTAAGTTAAAACAACTAGATCTTATTGTATAGTCGTCTATATAATCAAGTTTGTACAAGAATGCAGGAAAATAAATATAACATGCTAAAGGTAACGGATATAAGTTTACTACAAATAAGTACAAACGCAATATGAGATAAGAAATGCTGCTTACATGGTAGTTGGCAATTTTCCGTCAAAAGAAATATTGCACTAGCTTTGGTGTTGAAGGAGAAAATGCCAGGGAAGCTTAACTGAAATTTCAAAAGTTTACTGATTGCTTGTAGTTTTTTTTTTCAGTGAAGGATTTTTGTGGGGAAGTATAAAAATTGTCTGGATGGAATATTGTTTATAACGGAATTTCTAGTTATGAGAAAGGAGGGAAATTTAATAGAATTTTTAGACGAACTGTACCTAGGTTACTACATTATGTTTCTATTTTCTTATACGAGCCCTAACAACTAAATGTTCGGACAAAAGTAAATTTTTGAAGTATGAAAGAGATGAGGGTCATGAAAGAACCTTTATGTCGTTTTCACCGAGTTCCAAAACTGTGATTTTTTAAAAACAGTTAGAAAATTACGTCACTTTTTTCAAGTGCAATTTTGCAGCTCCGATAAATGCCTAAAATCACCAAATAAAAACTTGTGTAACTTTTTTGTAAAGAAAACCAACATCCAGCTTTGCAATAAAGTAAATTTTACCAAAATACAACCAGCGGTTCCAAAACTGTGATTATTTAACTGTAGGTAGCACCCTCAAAAAACACGTTTTTTGAAAAGTGGACTGTGGAACTCGAAAAAAATGCAAAAACAATTCATATTAACATTTCAGGATTTTTTCAACATAGTACGATTATTGAGCTTTGATTTAAAGGTTTTTTGACACAAATCCAACCAGCGATTTCAAAACTGTGATTCTTTAAAACAGTTACTAGAAAATTTTATCATTTTTAAAGGTGCAACTTTGAAGCTCCGATAAATGCCTAAAATCACCAAATAAAAGCTTGTGTAACTTTTTTGTAAAGAAAACCAACATCCAGCTTTGCAATAAAGTAAATTTCATCAAAATCCGACTACTAGATCCAACGTTTTGAAAATAATAATTCTTTGTTTCTACAATTTTCCCATCCTGCTGGGTTAAAGTGCCACAGTTTTGGAACCGCCGAGCGGATTTTTACGAAATTTACGTTTTTATATAACTAAATGTTGGCATTATAACAGAAAAAACCATCAATATAATGGAAGTTAATTTAGATAACTTTTGATAGATAACCTTTTATTGGAAGGACAAAGATTGGATTTTAGCTATTTTTTTTTTAAATTTTGATTAGGTCTCTGAAAAATATACTAGACCTTGATAAAATGGGCTGAAACCTCACATGGGATTTTTTAATTCTAAATCTGTACCCAGTATCTCTGTGCACACTTAGATTTTCCAGAATTTTCCATTTTTCATCAGACATAGATACCTACTTTTTTACATAACTGAAAAATGGTGGAATTTTTTTCAAATCTTAAAAATTAGACTGGGTCGCTACATAATAGTGCCCCTAGAGATAATAAAAAAATGGGGTAGTTCTACTTTTGGAGCTGCTCCATTTTATTTCCAAAAAACATGAAAAAATGTCATAATTTTCATGTTTTTTGACTGGCTGTAAAATCGTTACTAGTGTTCGGAATTACACGAAATCTTTTTCCACTGATAAATTGAACCTTCTACTTTAATTTCCTGTATGATTTAATCTCCAATTGTAAATGTAAATACTGTAAAATATAATCCTAAATAAATACCATGCTAACAATAATAAAACAAATCGTTACGATAACTAAATATTTTAATTGTTTTGTTACAACTGAAACATTCCATGAAATACACACTTGCTCTCCCAACAAATTTCGCATTTTAACATCCTACTTATTCAAAGAGTTGTATACAAATAATAAATTCAAAAGCCCTAATGATTCCAACAATTGAAAATGTTAAAGCAAAGTTTAGAATTTGCAAGTGCCTGTTCAAAAAGCCGAACAAAGCAGAAGTGGGCGAAAGCATTTCGTATTGTTATTAAAAACAAAATTTACTTTTATCCCAGCAACGAGTTTGCTGTAGCCACTCAATGATTAATCATACCTTTACCTATAGTCAAGACAATTTTTAATTTACTTGAGTACCGCTCTGGAAAGCTGGAAAACGAGTAGTTAGTTGATATGTTCTCAAACAGAAAGGGAAACTGCAAAGAACATCAGCTGCCGAAGATCAAACACCTAATATTTTATTCGTTTTGTGAAGTAAACACACAGCACTATTGACTTTGAGTCTCAATAGAACTAATCTGAAAAAGCAAGAGACTGAGTAGAGGTCGAATTTGCTAAATCTCTAATCTTGATCAACTTGTTTGTTATATCCAGAACTGGTGGTAAGTTTCCTAATCTTTTGGATTGTTTTATAGTCTCGGGGCTAAATATTATTAAGTTTCCCCATCATTTTCTTTCAATAAATTTCTTCAGGGTTTTTATTCGCGCAATTTGCTTTTAATTCAAGTTTAATAACATAAAAAGGAAATGATTAATATCCGGATAGTTGAATTGAAAGGGAAGAATCTACGTAATTATTTCAATACCTAATTAAGCATTAATTTTGCTCTCAAATAACTGGACTGGACAAGAATTTGAAATAAGGGGAAAACTGAAGATCTGATTTATTTTCAGGTCTGGATGGCAGCCACGTCGCTATTGATCCAATATTCAGTATTCAGCTTCTATTGCCCGACTTCGTGTTATCAGAAATAAGGTCTTGATTTATTTCTGCTATCTAGAAGGTTTTATTAAATAAGAGAGCCACATTCTTGAAAACATATTTTTCGAAAGTAGGTATAAATAAATTCGACGATACATGGTTAATATTAACGAGGTAAAAATTGATAAATAAAAAAAACTAGCAGCAAGTTTAAAGCTTCTTAAAATATTAAAATTCGTTGGCTTTCCAAGTGTGTCAACAGAAAAACCCGGAACAATACAAAGCGATAAAAACAATATTCGTTGTTTATGTCTCTACTTTCCCTTTGATTGTCCCTAAGGCCCTTTGCTTGTTATTATTTCCTGGAGAGTTTTTAAATTTGTACCCCAATATATCAACATAATAAATGAAACGACAAAACCGTTGAAATGTAACGTCATTTACCATCACAGCCATTCTTCATTACGAAAATTAATTTCGTTACTTTTTTTAATAAACTTGCAACAACATAAATTAGCTGTCGTGATAGCGTTATCACGTACTTTAATTTACAGTAGGAGTTGCTTAAGAATTGATGACGCATGTTCCTAAGCGCACGGCATCTGTTTGGAATTGTCTTAATTGACCATAAAGCCATTAAATCGAAAAGTAAGCGAGGTGGACAGAACTAACAGAAAATGGATGAATTTCTTATAACAGTCGTTTTTATATTTTATAAGGAAGTCGTTGGTGTTCTAGTTCAACTTAATTAAAATGTGAAATACCTCGGCCATGAATTATGAATTCTGTTCTTCATTCCAAACACATCACATTTTGCTTTTATACCATTTCAATGGGGATGATATATCGGTCGTACGTGCAGTTATATTTTCAGCCTGAAAATGTCTAGTAATATCTTCTGTGGGTGATGGCGTGGTATGCTTATTGCTTTTTCTGCACTATTTACTTCTTAATATTCTCATAATATCAAAAAATAAAAACTACAATATCTAACGAAAAAACTAAAACTACATTAAAACTCGGTTTATTAAACTGTTTCTTACTCTGAAAAGTTGAGATGATAAATAAGGTTGGTATATTAAATACCGACTTTAAAGTATTATGTGACTTTGACAGATCACTTAAAACTAAGTAAACATTCATGTCACAAACGTTAAGTCCTCAGGAATTCTAAGGTGGATCGTTAAACTTATTCCAACTTACATGGAAGTTTTTTCCAGGGGAAACTATTAATCATTTCCAGTAGGTATCATAAAGAGTTTACGTGAACACGAACAGGCGCTTTTACAATGTAATCGTATTATTTTTTTAATTATTCTAAAATATTTTTATGGTTAATTAATAAATAAATAGGTGATGTAGTAAAACTGCGATTTAGGGTATTTAGGGGATAACGTAATTGATTACATGGATATTTAAATGCCGTTTTGAACCTCCATTGAGCGCGTTATTGTGTATTAATATTGTAACAAGTAATCAAGTCTGATAATGGTTCTTTGTGGAAAATTAATATGGTAGATGACGAACAAAGTATATTTGATTTCAGCCGGATCTTGTCGTCTACTACGAGCCCTAACAACTAAATGTTTGTACAAAAGTAAATTTGATTGTCTTTTTTCCATACGCGCAAAAGTTATCTAAATTAACTTCCATAATATTGATGGTTTTTTCTATTATAATGCCAACATTTAGTTATATAAAAACGTAAATTTCGTAAAAATCCGCTCGGCGGTTCCAAAACTGTGGCACTTTAACCCAGCAGGATGGGAAAATTGTAGAAACAAAGAATTATTATTTTCAAAACGTTGGATCTAGTAGTCGGATTTTGATGGAATTTACTTTATTGCAAAGCTGGATGTTGGTTTTCTATACAAAAAAAGTTACACAAGTTTTTATTTGGTGATTTTAGGCATTTATCGGAGCTTCAAAGTTGCACCTTTAAAAATGATAAAATTTTCTAGTAACTGTTTTAAAGCATCACAGTTTTGAAACCGCTAGTTGCATTTGTGTTAAAAAACATTTAAATCAAAGCTCAATAATCGTATTATATTGAAAAAATCCTGAAATGTTAATATGATTTTTTTTGCATTTTTTTCGAGTTCCACAGTTCACTTTTCAAAACACGTGTTTTTTGAGGGTGCTACCTACATTAAAATAATCACAGTTTTGGAACCGCTGGTTGGATTTTGGTAAAATTTACTTTATTGTGAAGCTGGATGTTGGTTTTATATATAAAAAAATCCCCAAGTCTTTATTTGGTGATTTTAGGCATATTTCGTAGGTTTAAACTTGCACTTGAAAAATGTGACGTAATTTTCTAACGACTGTTTTTAATAAATCACAGTTTTGGAATTTGGGGAAAACGACATAAAGGTGCTTTCATGGCTCTCATTCAGTCCGGGCTTAATGTCATTGAAACTCTTTGGCAGAAAATTAAACGTGTTCTACGCAATAATCCACCAAGAACCATTGGGGACTTAAAAACCAAAATAGAAGAAATTTGGGACAGTTTCAGGCCAGAATTGTACCAAAATTTGATAAATACAATGCCTGTTAGAATACAGGCAGCTATTAAAGCAAAAAGAGACGTAGCCTCTTATTAATTAAAAATTACCCCAACATTTAGTAGCAAATGGAAGATTTGTAATAGGCCACTTAACATTTGTCCAAGTTTGCATAACTTTTGTAATGTTGTACAAAAAAAATTGCAAATTGTTGTTTTTTCAATTTTTGACAATGTTCCGGTCATCCGGACGGGTTGCAAATTTAGACTTAATATTATTTTAGCGTTTTCATCAAACTTGTGCCCAAGTTTCAAAACTTTTGCATTTTTTCGGCAAAATGGACTTTAAAATGCTTGAAAGACTGGCCTATGAAAAAGTTTAAGCAAATTAAGAAAATCTAAAATTTATAGCCCGGATATTTTTTGACTCGTACAAAAATTCCTAGGATCAAAAAGTACAAAAGTAGTCTGTTTTTAATTTTGCAGGACCAAAAATATTTTATTTGATTAAAGAGTACACTTTTCGTGACGGCACAAATTTGATTTGCACCTTTCTCACGTTAATATTCTAATTTAACGCAACCTCCTCCTAAATTGTGTAAATTATTTTCAAAGCCCGCTTAAATTTCATATGTGAGCCGCCTAAATATTCTATTGTAAGGGGATCACAAGTTGACATGCGATATGCGTAACTTCCTATATGAGAAGAGCTAAGAAGGCATTTTCTCGTCTACTATATTCATATTATGTAGAGAGAAGTGTTTAATTTGAATTTAGTGGTGCGATATAACAGAACACGTAGTGTTTGTCACTTTAGATTTTTAATTCGTTTGGAAGAAACTCAAATATTCTTGTTCAAATTACGTTCACAAGGGAATAGTGGGGAAGCTCTTAAAAACCTTTACAACTTCCATTAGATTGATTTAGCCTAAACAAATTTACATTAGCGTCGAACTTTTTAATACAATTGAGCCTTTTGCGTCTTGCGAATCAAAAACTGTGTTTGTTTACTTTCCAAGAAAGCTTTTATTTTACCACCTCGACTACAATAATAATTTTCTGGTGCAGCGATGATGGCTAATCAAGATTTATATATAAAGGCAACATTTGCATAAGCAATTCGCATGTTGCAATCAGCATGCTGTAAAACGTAGGGTAAATAACTAAACGGCAGAAGGAACCGCACATCTGTCGTCATACAGCCGACCTGGGGCCTGTTAGCAGTCCGGGCAAAACCCGGACCTGTGGCTAACCTGCGCCCCGTCGCCAATTAACTACAAGATGACTGAGTACATTTTATTACCTTACCCTTCTATTATGCACAATTGGCGAACGTAATCAGCATTTTACTTCTTGTATTTTTCCGAGGAAAAAAGTTAATTGGAGCCAATTGTCCATGGTAATAATGTCGTTATACACAAATTTGAAATTCATTTTATTTGGGGTGCGGTTTTTGTGTGGTGTATGTGTTTAAAATTAGCTTTATTGCCAGACAAGAAAAAAGAACAGATTTAATTAAAAAGTTCCCAGGGATAAAAAGAGCAAAGCTACATAAAACAACTACTTTTTGTGGTGTTATTAGAAAAATTTAATATTAAATACAAGCTTAGCGGTTTTACCTTAGTAACTAAAGTATATAGACTAAATTAAAGAATCACGTTATTACAGTCATCTAACCTATTTTTTCAAATCGCTATCTGATGAAAAAAATCTTTAGATCTAAATTACGGAAGGCTTGGCTTTAATTAAGCTCTTACCTGTTCAAGAGCTTCCAGAGCTTTTTCACTTTATTATACGATAAATCTAAAAACGCGATTATCTAGAAAGATATTTAATACCTTTACATAACTTTTACAGGCAGTTCCGAAGTCGTTTCCGGTTTTTTTAATGAAACCGAAAAATAAAACATTTTTATTGAGTGATAATTCTTTTTTTTATCGTAAAAAAATTGCTACGAGGTGTACAATTAAAAAGAATTAATGGGAGGATTATATAGGGAATATGAAAAGTCAATTTTTCGGATATGCAAACCAAAATTTTATTTGTTTAACGTTGGTAAATGAGGTTGTGTTTTACTAGGAGGAAGTGTATGTGCAAATTTGCTGGGAGAATGGCGAACTGTTCGAAATGTTTAAAGGAATTGAAGATTTTAATATAAATGCAGGAAACTAGGTTATATATTTTATTTCGCAAGAAATTTCTATAAATTTGACACAATTTATAGAAATGTTAATTTTGAATTTGAAATAGAGTTGCATACTTATAAAAATTCGTAAACATCGTGTGATTATCTTATTTCAATCCTAAGTTACAGCACTTAAAAAATAATTTAATATTTTGTAGAACCGGCGCATCCGCCAAAATTGCAACTTAGAAAACTCGTCGTATTTTCATTATTTTTAATGCAAATTTAGATTCGAAAGCAGATTCTATTTAAAAACAATGCGCTCTATTAAACTATTCCGCAAGATTTGTCGATATTTTGATTAATATACAATTTATTAGAAAATTGGAAAAATTTTTAGGTTCCTAATTTTAACACGATGGTCATAAATGTTCCTGTTTTTGAAATAGGGTTGATTATTTACTAAAACCCTACACAGGATACACTGTTTTAAGCATAGAGTTTGTTTTATCATCAAACATTTTGTTAGCATCTGCACGAATATTACCATTACCAACTTTTTTCTTATGCAAACCCCGAATTTCATCCATTGAAGCCCGAAAACGAATTTAATATTTGACAGGAGTTTTATTGAAAATTTAATCGAATTGTGCCGTTCGTCCTACAATCCCCCTTATTGTCCTGTACAATCCTATTAACAATTAAAACCATCAGCAAAGAAAAAACAACGAGTGTACAACTCAATATGTACATTTGAACAAAACCACTACAGCGCATGTTAAATTTACACGCTTTTAATGTAATGAATAGAACACCCTTTAAATCTAATTTAAAAAAAAGCATTGTCTTTAATCCAGTCCTTTGTAAGCGCGAAATAATATCCTGGGTTTTTGGTTTTAACATTAGAGCTTTTTTAGGCGGCGAATGCATTAGTTACACCATCAGTACAATGTGACGATTGAATTCATAAAAATTTCGATATATACAGCATTTTACGGCCCAAGAAAATCCCACTGGAAAGTCGGCGCGACGACGAAGAGATACGCAATAAAATTTTCATCCATTTTTATTGTTTCTGAATTTCCAAACTGGGGAGAGGTGAAGGAAGTATTGGTAGTAAAACTGGGGGTAATTAGTTTGTACAAGCAAAAGTTTAGTTGTGGGCAGTAAACGCATTATACAAACAAATCAAACTAAATATTTGTTTATAATTATATCAACTATATGAGCTTGTTAAAGCTGGAAAGTTCCAAGAGTTTGATTGTAGTATTCATTTGCTGACATGGGATGATGGTGATAATGATCAAACTTTACTAAAATAATAATTAATTCTGTACAGATAATCATAACCCAACAGGATTAAAATTATTGTGTTAGTAACGACTAGTCTAGATATGATAGAACATCACCTTAAATTAAAAAGCAAATAAAAGTCCATTTATTTCCAAGTTAAAAGCTTCGTTTGTTAGCTCTTTAACTCCAATATTACTCTAGTTTTAAATATTTAAACCAACAAACTCTAATTGAAGGTGTTTGTGTAGTAATTGAATGAAATCCCAGCAAAACTTTCATTCTTTCATGCTGAAACTACAAACAAATCTTGCACAATGATAAAAAACGCAACGTTCCATTAAATCAATTAAAACTTTAGTTTTGCACATAGATCTTCCGTTTTGATTACTTACACTGAAAACAAACAGAAATTTACAACATTAGCCATCACATTCCGCGTAGGTATAAACTAAAGCATTTTGCCTGTTTTCTTTGTTTGTTTACGTTCCAAGTCAGTGCATGACCTTTGTCATTTATACGTTTCTTTTCAAAGCTGTTCGCATAGTTTGCCGGGGGGTTAAGTCAGTGGAAATAGCACCCTCTGTTACCATTTCAATATTAACGAGGTGCCTACCGTGCATTTCTGATATGGAACTTTTAATGTTCCCTTTCGTCTTTATGTTTTTGGCATGAATTAGTATTCATCTTGGGTGTTACAAATATGACCCAAGGTGCCTTTGGTAGTCGCTGCCACTTTTATTTTATCAAATCAGCAGATTGCAATTTCAGCAGAAAGGATGAGGCGATGAGGCTTGCCAGTTCGAATTTTACAATAAGGTGAATTACACGAGGATGAGATCGAGTGATTGATCATTTGCTTTCGATACTCCAATTATGCTGGAATTTGACACCTTTAAGACAAAGATACGACGCAGAACTCAATTTAAAAATTACTTGGGAATATAAAGTGGCGCATCATAAAAACCCAACACAATACACTTTTATTTTATATCAATTTTTAAGGCTTGATGATAATTTATTACCTACTAAAGACGAATTGCTTCCCTTTTGGTGTCCTAATCCTCCATAAATTTTACACCCTCGCGTACTTACGCTTTTAAATAAAGAATATAATTTCCACACAAAACCTCTATAGATAGCTAACATATTTATTCCCAATTTCGGCTATCACTTGGTCCTTGTGTTTATTTCCTTTGTTTCTTGTTTTTTATTGTTTATATAGGTGATTGTTTTCCTGTAGAAAATATCGAAAAAAGCTTGCCTCAAAAAAAATGCTCATAAAAAATCTATAAAACAGAATATCTCCATGTATCTAAATTGGGTCTGATCCGCTGTTAAACTGAAGCGTTTTGAGGGTTTGATAACCTGGAAATCCTGAAATTTTACCTTTCGCTACAATCATCTGTCCCAATTGGATCATATCCTTTTTAAAAGGATTAAACGGGTCCGTCAGTCAATACCGAAATAAAACCGGAAACAATTTGTTGAACAGTGTGCACTATAAGCGCATTTCGTTTTATATAAAACGCAACTGTATTGGGTAAAAAATAGGATATGTTTTACAGGAATTGTATCATTAATTAATATAATGAATTTTATCTTGTTTGTGAAGTTTTTTGTTTTACAACATCAAAATCCCCCTGAAAAATTGCGGATTGTTTACACAAAACCATTAATTATGGACTTGACAGTTTAATTTCGAAGCACAATATTTATTTAATGCCGGATTATAATTAAAAATTCGTCAACTTTAACATTGTTGCGGAAAATATTAAACAGAAAAATATACTAGCCATTAATTTAACACTCTTTTATTTAACTTTGCAGTTGATACAGCACAAATAACTAAATATTTACTTTTACAATATTTAAGTTAATTATTATGATGACGGTTCAATTTATTTTCGTTAACCGAACGAAGATCAAATAAAATGAATTGAATAAAAAGCCATGTCTAACATTTTGTAAATTTCCAATAGAGGGCAGCACTGACACATAATAGAAACTCACTTTATGGTTTGAGATAACAATAATATTTATTTGAATTGTTAAAATATTGTTGTAAATTAACCTAAAATATCTGATGTGTCCAACACATTTCCTAAAGAAATTAAGGTAAATTTCTTGTAAAAATCGTGTTTAAATTTTGAGGGTTTCCAGCAATTTTCAAATAATTTTCGGAAGTCTCTCTCGCACTTATTGCAATACGCATAAATCTGTCCTTGTCCCACTCATTATAACCAAATTTTACGACAAAAATGTATTTTATTTTAGATTTTTTACCTACTACTCACTTAAAAAAATCTCCCGGTATAAAATCACATTTATTTAAGTATTCGTTATTATTGTTTTCAGTACCATATAGAAACCAGTAAATAACAAAAAAAAATAATGGTCCTTCTAGGATTCGGACCCGGGATCTTCCGTTTGGCAGTCAAGTCCCTTTAGTCACTATTTTTTTATTTCTTTTTATACAAAATATCTTTATTATTTAGCATTAACAGATTGATACAATATACAGGGTGTTCGCGTGAAGTGGCTCACTATTCGTAACTTCGTTATTATTGGAGCTACAAAGTCGGTTAAATTAACAAACTAGTAGCATTTTTTCCCGCTGATTACAATGGTGAAAACAAAAAAACAATTGACCATCTGGTTTTCAAGATATTCAAAAAATAACATTTTTTTTAATGGTACACCCTATATAATTTTTCAAAAATCGATGGTAAATTAAATTCTATACAAAAAATATCCTCATCTTTTTTTGTTAATAATTTTAAATAAGCGAGTTATTTTGAAAAAAAGTTTGCAATTCTTTAAAATCAAGTAGCCATTAAACGGAATAGTAATTTATTAAATCCAAACAATCATAATTTTGAATTTAAGCAAGTTGAAAAATACTTGAAAGAATTACGGAAATATTTAAAATTTACAAAATTATAATTTTCATGACTACTTGATATTAAAACTTTGAAAACTTTTTTTCAAAATAACTCGCTTATTTTAAATAATTGTCAAAAAAACATAAGAACATTCTTTGTTCAGAATTTAATTTATTAGCGATTTTTGCAAAAATATACATATATTTTTGTGAATATCTCGGAAACCAGATGGTCAATTGTTTTTCTATGTTCACCGTTATTATCAGCGGAAAAAATGCTACTAGTTTGCTGATTTAACCGACTTTGTAGTTCCAATAATAACGAAGTTAGCAATAGTGAGCCACTTCACGCGAACACCCTGTATACTTTCTATGACTTCGTATAAGAAAGTAAAAATGCAAATTTTGTGAAGCTGATGAGGTTAGAGAAAATATATCGGTGGCTGATTCTGGCTTGTCGGTGCTGCCATCTATTGATGGGCTTTAAAATTGTTCAAATTCAAATTAAACTTTCAGTTTCTGGTTTGCCTTCTAGCACAGTTCGGGTCAAGTCCTGATTTCCTGAAACATTTCATAACTCAAATATTTTTTGTAGCGTATTCATAGAATCTAATAGTTAAAGTAAACTGAAACTTTTCAAGCAATAATCCAGTAGAGTAAAATTTAAAAATCCGCGTAGCCTTCTTTCTAAATTTCCCTTAATTTCTTGTCCAAACTCCAAGTAATTCTTCGGTAAATACTTTATTCTGCTCGTATTTAACAAGAACATTCAAATAAGAAGGGCGTAGAGTAAGTTAAACAAAATTGTTCTATCGTTTTATACGTTTCGCTAAATGAGTTTCATCTAATAATCAAATTTCACTTATTTAGCTTTCCACTTTTCCACATTTCTCAAGAATTTATATTCGTTAGTAAGTAAAAAACTTATTTCAAATTCAAATGTAAAATTATTCTGAAAAGGAATATTACTTAAAAATTTGTTAATTAAAATGGAATGCGTTGATATAAACGCAAGTGGCAAAAAATGAAAACCTTTTTAGTCCATTAAAAGTTCCCATTGATTTTACTTAAATGAATAATGTATTTTAAATCCATATTGTACAACACTTCATTGCGCTTTAAACACCTACCTCATTTAATTACTTAATCAAAAGTATATTTTATTAGCTGTACTAAATTGTAGGCGTTATCCGAAATTTATGGTACATCGAAATCCAGTTGAGTTCCCTTTGAATTATTGCTAAAACAGCCAAAGATAATCGCGAAAAAGGCAAAATAGATTATTCAGGGACCCTAAAATAGGAAAATTCACGACCCCAAACAATATTAGCAGAGTGAAAGTAGACATAAAGAGCAAACCAAATAAAATCAATACCTACATATTGAAATTGCCATTGGAAACTTAAACGAACTTTTTGCCAAAAGATGCGCAAACTAGATAACTTCGCTAAACATATCCGAAGAGGATTTAACTATTTTCTGTTACAAAATTGCTTTGCAGCTTTAACGCTTAACAGGAACAAATATAAAATACCCACACAGTAAGTTTAGGAACATCTGTGCTCTAGTACACATACTTTACAGTCAAGTTATTGCGATATTTGCAGCGAATTTTATAGATTTAAGTTTTGATGTGTTTTATATGACGAATTTTTCCTACAACCAAAACTGTCTTTTTACTCGCAAAATAATTCTTCTAATAGCAACATAATTAACTTAGTATCAGTTCGGTTTCAGCTGCGTAACACGAGAATCTGCGGTTGGTGTTGAGTTGATACAGCAGAAAGTTTGACGCCAGGCGCTCAAGCAGCAGAAATGTCTATAAAATTAATGTGTTAACAGAAGGTCTGACAACAGCTTTTAGCATATTTCAAACGCTGCCACTTAAAAACAAACTTTCCAGTCTACATGATGAGCAGAAAAAATTCAACAATTGTTGATGCAGATAAAACAACATAGTAACAAGATAATGGCAATCTGTTGGGTATACGGGCATGTGAATGTTTCATAATGCGGAAACAATATTATTATTGTTGTTAGCGTAGTGCGTTTGACATTAATTTTACAGTTAGCGGTTGTGCGCTGTTCCTTACTGGATTTTCAGTTAAAATTGTCCTATAAATATTGCGAAGCATACGGGATGAAGAGGCACATTTGCCACGCAGCTCCAACAGCATATTCACTGTTATTAGATCCCTCTCTACATATAATTTGATGTATTTATGAGAGGTGCGTTTAGGCTTAGTTTACATCTCGCAAGATAAGATTTTAAAGTGAAGGTCTAAAATCAGTACAAAAATATACAAATTATTGACAAACCGCAGTTAAACTAGGGAACAGGGGAAATTAGTTTTCTTGTGTAATCATCAAAGTTTAAATCACAACAAAAAAGTCAATAAAGGGCAAGAAAATTTATTTTTAGAACCGGCACCTCCGCCAAAAATTTTAATATATTACTATGGCCTGATTTTTAGATTTTAGATTTTTAGATTCAAAAGCAGATGCTATTTCAAAATATAAAAAATATAAAATATAAAAGCAAAAAGCAAGTCTTGTAGCTATTTTGATTATTATAGAAATTATTTAAAAATGGAAAAAATATTTTGGTTTGCAAGAATTTTATATAAATTTAACACGATTTTCACAAATGTTATTCTTGACTTTGAAATAGAGTTGATAGTTTATTAAAATCCATAAACACCGTGTAAATATCATTTTTCAATTAAAAATTGTAGGATTTTAAAAATATTCACAATATTTCATAGAACCGGCACCTCCACCAAAATTTTAATTTTCTCAAAATCGCCATATTTTTATTATTTTTAATGCAAAGTTTGGTTTTAAAGCAGATTCTATTTAAAGATAAAACACTTTTTTAAAAGTATTCAGCAAATTTGTGATTATCATACATTGAAACCTCAAAAAAATTTTTATTCGCAAAAATTTAACAGAAATTTAACACGATTTCCTGAAATTGCAAAAAAATTCACAATTTTTTGGCTAACCTCATTTGTATTAGAGAATAGGAGAAATTGGCCTCCTAACAAAGTTAAATCATAACAAAAAGTTACTAAAGTTACACACGTCAAGAAAAATCATATTTTAGAACCGGCACCTCCGCCAAAAATTTAACTGTATAAATCTGGCCTGATTTTAGTTATTTTTTAAGCAAATTTAGATTCAAAAGCAGATGCTATTTCAAAATATAACAGTTTATTAAAAGTGAAGCAAGTTTTGTAGCTATTTTGATTATTATAGAAATTATTTAAAAATGGAAAAAATATTTTGGTTTGCAAGAATTTTATATAAATTTAACACGATTTTCACAAATATTATTCTTGATTTTGAAATAGAGTTGGTAGTTTATTAAAATCCATAAACACCGTGTAAATATCATTTCTCAATTAAAAATTGTAGGATTTTAAAAATATTCACAATATTTCATAGAACCGGCACCTCCACCAAAATTTTAATTTTCTCAAATCGCCATATTTTTATTATTTTTAATGCTAAGTTTGGTTTGAAAGCAGATTCTATTTAAATATAAAACACTTTCTTAAAATTATTCAGCAAATATGTGATTATCATACACTGAAGCCTCAAAATAATTTTTGTTGGCAAAAATTTAACAGAAATTCAACACGATTTCCTGAAATTGCAAAAATTTTGGCTAACCTCATTTGAATTAGGGAATAGGAAAAATTGGCATCCTAACAAAGTTAAATCATAACAAAAACTAACTAAAGTTACCAGATTTAGTTAAAAAAATCCAAACTACACATATGCACGTATTATTTTATGACCAGGAAATAAAATAGGTATGAAATACATAAAACATTAGGCAGTGTAATAAATTTGCTGCCTGATTCAAGCTAAAATAAATCAGAATTTGTTTTATATATTTTACAGCGGCAACAAACCTGTAAAAATGGGTCGTATACATTAAATTATTATCCTTTATCCTGGTACATTTTTCTTGGGGTTATATACAGTTCCACGGTCTGTGTATATGTTGAGGTGATGTTCTGGTTTACATAAAATAAAAAAATTTTGCGGTGGGGTCTAAACCGTAAAAATCCTACAAAAACTTGTACAATGTTTCTTAATTACTTTAAGGGTATTAATTACGGGTTTACTAGGCAATTGAGTAATTATGATAAAGTTTTGGATGTTAATAATAAATGTGTACTATACTGTCTACCAAAAAACTGGACCACTGTACAAGATCCAGAAACGAATCTGAATATTATCACGAGGCAAATAACACCCTTTGTATTTCTGGCATGCCATTTCGCCTGTCAGCAGTTTAAAATTAGGAGTGACGCTTTTATTGTTTAAAGATAGGGGTGATTATTCTAAAAATATCCTCCCACTTATACAGGAATTATTGATTTCTTCACAGAATCCGATTGTTGTATAAAACAAACCGCTAAGTCTACAAGAATATTAATAATTAGACAAAGTTAATTACTAAACAACAAGTACAATTTATATGAATGTTTTATTGTATATAATAAACATCAGTCGAAAATTCAAATATTGTTGTTGTTACAGAATTTAAAACCCACGCAAATGACAAAATACAATGGCGAGTTAATTGTAGATTGAGATGCGGAAAACTCATTTCACAACAAACGACACAATTACAAACAAATTTATATTATTGTTAGATTCAAGGAATAATTTGTGTTTTTGTTGAGAAGACTCGTTCGCGTCCGTCGCATTGCAGTTACAACTTGTCCCCTAGTTTGTACAAAACGCACCAAACATTTAGTCTCCAACTTTATATTAAAGACTCCAGGTCTGTATAATAAAGTGGCATCACAGCTCCCGGAAGGAGCTACCTTGAGGATAGATGACCTTGTTGGTTGTTGGCCTCTTCCCCCTTAGTTGACTTGGCCATGCTGTTTGAGCCTCGGGGAATGTCAACAATGTTACCAAATGCCGAGATGCTCTTAATGACTTTCTTTAATGTACTCTAAACATTTTCTTAACCACTTAATATACTTCTAAAAACATCAAAATTAAATTTTAAAATCATGCCTGTGCGAGGCGGCGCTTTGTTAGAAGAGATCTCTGGCTGTGCTTACTTAATATATGTGACTGTTGGAATTGTGGAACTTTGGTTGAAATTATCGTTGAAACTTTTAATGAAACAAGTTAAATGTAGCTTTTAGTTTTCCTTTTTAATATAAATGAGCACAAATCATGCTACCTCATCCGTTTTTATTTAGGAAACATGGGAGTAATCTCTCCACCGTTACATAAAAAATACTCGAAACTTTCCGAAATTTAATCACTGGAAATAATTTGCCAAAAAAGTTTTTCTTATCGTAAATTATCTGGTTTGATTTATGGCAGAAACCATTTCGCTCGTATAGAATATTTTATTCTGTTGTACTTACCTACTGTAAAAAATCGGAATTGAATAAAGAAGGAACGTATATATTAAATGGGGGAAATGAAATGTTATTACTCGAGTATCGAGTATGGCACAGAAAAAGCCGCATAGTAATGGAACGATAGTGGGTCTGAATATTTCATTAGCAGTTTGGAAAGGAATGAATACAAAGAGTGTAGCAGCAGACAGGTTAGAATCAGTGGTAAATAGGGATGAAGCTGGAGTAAAACACCTCAAATAATGACATTTTTATCCAGAAACGGTGAGTAATGCCCGAGTGAACGCTATAGAAGACATCGGAAGCCATCTTGTGAAGATGTGTGCGGTCGAATGATGTCGTTTTGTTGAAATAGGTCACAGGTATCCTGCTGGGTAAATGTGATTACTTGGCTTTAAAGTTTATTCGGTAAAACAAAATAGAAAATTGTCAATCTCTTTTCCAATATAGCATCTTTACACGTGCGTGCCTACATAAAATATTTTATGGTTATAGCATGCCAACTCCAATACGACGGTATGTATATCTTAGACAAACGATACCTGACTGTGTTACACATGCCAGAAAGGCAACGCGAAAATTAGATCTAGCGCTGGTGGAGAGGTATATTTCTGTTGCCGACAAACTCTATCATTTTTGCTTCGAAATGATTCTAAATAGAATGTGCGAGACCCATATCGTATTTTAAGGTGTGAAGAACAAACAAATGCTTAGTTAAAAAACGTTGTACGAGCCCTAACAACTAAATGTTCGGACAAAAGTAAATTTTTGAAGTATGAAAGGAGAACTGGAAATTTTACGCAAATAATTAGTAAACACCTAACAATACAATAAGATAAAGCCTTAATAACAATATTATGCATGGAGGAAAATTATTTATTGGATTTAACAATATTTTAACCTTAATAATTAGCAAATTTTACAAAATGAATTTGCAACTAAATGTTGGGATAATTTTTTATTTAGGACCATTAATAAGAGGCTACGCCTCTTTTTGCTTTAATAGCTGCCTGTATTCTAACAGGCATTGTATTTATTAAATTTTCGTACAATTCTGGCGTGAAATTGTCCCAAATTTCTTATATTTTGGTCTTTAGGTCCCCAATGGTTCTTGGTGGATTATTGCGTAGAATACGTCTAATTTTATGCCAAAGAATTTCAATGACATTTAAGTCTGGACTGGATGAGGGCCATGAAAGCACCTTTATGTCGTTTTCCCCAAGTTTCAAAACTGTGATTTTTTAAAAACAGTCGTTAGAAAATTACGTCACATTTTTCTAGTGCAATTTCAAAGCTACGAAATATGCCTAAAATCACCAAATAAAGACTTGGGGATTTTTTTGTACATAAAACCAACATCCTGCTTTGCAATAAAGTAAATTTTACCAAAATCCAACCAGCGGTTCCAAAACAGTGATTATTTTAATGTAGGTAGCATCATCAAAAAACACGTTTTTTGAAAAGTGAGCTGTGGAACTCGAAAAAAATGCAAAAAAAATCATATTAACATTTCAGGATATTTTCAATATAGTACGATTATCGAGCTTTGATTTAAATGTTTTTTGACACAAATCCAACCAGCGGTTTCAAAACTGTGATTCTTTAAAACAGTTTCTAGAAAATTTTATCATTTTTAAAGGTGCAACTTTGAAGCTCCGATAAATGCCTAAAATCACCAAATAAAAACTTGTGTAACTTTTTTGTAAAGAAACCCAACATCCAGCTTTGTAATAAAGTAAATTTCTTCAAAATCCGACTACTAGATCCAACGTTTTGAAAATAATAATTCTTTGTTTCTACAATTTTCCCATCCTGCTGGGTGCCACAGTTTTGGAACCGCCGAGCGGATTTTTACGAAATTTACGTTTTTATATAACTAAATCTTGGCATTATAACAGAAAAAACCATAAATATTATGGAAGTTAATTTAGATAACTTTAGCGCATATGGAAAAAAGACAATCAAATTTACTTTTGTCCGAACATTTAGTTGTTAGGTCTCGTATACCAGTGCTCATTATAAAGAATAAAAACAAATTAGCTTTTTCTCTTGTACCTCTTAACAAACATCTCCTCCTGCAAAGCAATTACAGCCGCCTAGCCGCTTGTTTTGAAAACTATGGAAAAATATTGCGATAAATCATTCAAAACTTTCTAGATAAAATAGAAGCAAACTAACGAGGTAACTAGAACTTTTCAGCAGGGCAAAGCCAAAGAAAAATAAACGTCCAACAGCCATCAATCCGATTGAATCACAAAGCAGAATCGAACCGGAGAGGCAAGCAAGGCATTCGAATTTCAAGTTCTGTCTAACGAACCGCTATAGCTGAATGGCAACGCAGCAATAAAAAGATTTAAAATATGACCAGCGGGAGCGCTCGCCGCGGTTACTAAGATTTAGCAATTTTCCTGAATGTAAAACGCCCAAGCACGCGAATAAAACAAGTTTAATGAAAGTTATTTGTTACTTTGGGTCACTTTCCTGCAAACTTCACTCTAAATCAACACCTTGTTCCATTTCAATTTTCCTTTATGTTCACGACTCAAACGCAGAGTTATTTATATATTATACCACTTGGCGTATTTATTTTTCATTGCTTCATATCCCTCGAAGTATTATACAAAATATATTAATGGAAATTTTATTTAATTATATTATCGCTCCCTAACTGAAAACTGTGATGAAAATAATCCCCCCAGAAACATTCAGCTCTTACAGCTTTTGTCCTGAGACTTGATAACAACTTCATAATATGAGACACCAATTCGAAAGGGTAGTTTGAGGGCAGGTACGAAACTACCCTACAGTTGGATTGTACAATGAAATTCAGTACGTTTGCGTTAAATTTTAATTAAACGTACATTTGCTTGTTGTTTATGTTGTTTTAGTTGTGGATTCTATCTCAATCTAACACATAATTACGTAACTCTTGTGCCAATTAGTTGTTTTCATTAAAAAGTTCGCAAGGACACCAAGTTGTAAAAGTAAATTGTAAACAAAGAAAATCATATAGTATTTCCTTTGACGATGTCTGATGAGTACAAATACAAAGAATCTTTTATATATATGCACATTTTATTCATATTCTTTATTTAAGCACCAATTTCACAATTTCAGAACTTGTTCTTGTAATAAAAATTATTGATTGTCAGAAGCAGGAAACGAAGCGCGGTCTTCAAAATTTACATAACTTTCTGTTTTGCCCTCTTTACATTCATTAAAATTTTTGATTGACAAACTAATTGCAGAATTTTTCAAACCTTAATGGAGGTTACCCTTGTTGTTTATCGCAGAGGGCAAAAGTTAATTACACCACCTTAGGTTTACAACATTTTCGGTGCGTAACAGGAATTAATATTTAAAATAATATATACGAGTACATATGCATACAAATTCTCCGAGAAAATATTAACTACAAAATAACCATTTCGCAGTTTTTCTGGTATTATCACCAGCAAATAGTAATTGCAATTTAACAGTAACCAGCTTTTGTGATCAAAGCAAAATGTATTCTTTGTCGTAATCGATTATACTCAATAGCTCCCGTGGAATTAGTCGTGAACACCAACGACAGAAAAAACTAGATCGATGCTAGTAAAAAATTATCAGCCTAGATGTTAGTTATCTAGAAAGATAGATCGGGAGGTGTTTCACCTTAATTGCCCTTTGGTTTTTATTCGGGTTAGCGCAAAATTACTTTTTTGAGGCAAATACAGCGCACTCTCGTTTATTTTTACCGTATATATAGAAAATATTCGCTTATTTTAACTCGAGAGGGTACAATAGAGATATAGAAAAAAATTTACAAATGGTGATATACAATTTTGATGGTAAAAATAAGCGAGAGTTTATTGTCAAAAAGCGATCAATTTTCAAGTTTTTCTCCGCATTTCCATAGATTTATCTCTGTCTTTCCATTATAGAAGATGCATTAACCCCCTTTGTTAATTAGCGGTTTATCCTTACGCATATCAGCTGGCAGGCAACGTAATGAATAGCTTCAGCCTGTTTCAAGTTTGTGCTAAAACTTGGCGGAATTTAGAAGAAATTGTCCTTGGACTAATAGAGTCGCATTTTACTATCGCGGCTTAACTTACGTTTATATCCTTAGTTACGCTTGTATAGAATCCTTGCAGCCATAAAACTGCATTTTATGTTTTATTATGTTGTAATAAGTTGATGGTTTATTTGAAATATTTCTCGTGATTTAATTCTACATATAGTTTAAAACTAAAGTTCGGTTTTCTAGTAATAACAAAGTTGTGACACTCCGGTTTATATTTATTTTCCTCCACACTAGTTCTGAGTTGATATTTCCCTAAAACTGGAAGCATGTTTTTGTTTTCCTCGACTTTTTTATAAATATAAATTGTGTTCAAATACTTGTATTGAACAAGAGAGGATATTTAAGGAAAAAAGCTAGAGGGTGGAAATAAATGACATAAGAAAACAAATTTATATGCAGTAAAGAGAGAGAAGCTTAGGAAAAACGGTTGTTAAGGAGGTATATTGCTTGGAATATCGTATAAAGAATTTTTTTGTTATAAATGTGCCATCGAAATTATGTACGGTATTAAATTTATGATAGTGGTATGTTGAGACCGTGCAAAAAGATTTAAAAATAAATAAAGTATGGTGTTAGCATGCGTAAAGTGGGTTTTATTTCTATAGTGGGTACATTGCCACAAAAGAATCTTGCAATTTATTACGTTGTATGAAAGTTTTAAGGACACAGAGAATTTTTAAGTGAGGGCATAAAATCAGAAATATTAAATTAAATAATATGCGAACACTACGAGCCCTAACAACTAAATGATCGGACAAAAGTAAATTTGATTGTCTTTTTTCCATACGCGCAAAAGTTATCTAAATTAACTTCCATAATATTGATGTTTTTTTCTGTTATAATGCCAATATTTAGTTATATAAAAACGTTAATTTCGTAAAAATACGTTCGGCGGTTCCAAAACTGTGGCACTTTAACGCAGCAGGATGGGAAAATTGTAGAAACAAAGAATTAGATATTATTTTCAAAACGTTGGATCTAGTCGGATTTTGATGAAATTTACTTTATTATATGGATGTTGGTTTTCTTTACAAAAAGTTACACAAGTTTTTATTTGGTGATTTTAGGCATTTATCGGAGCTTCAAAGTTGCACCTTTAAAAATGATAAAATTTTCTAGTAACTGTTTTAAAGAATCACAGTTTTGAAACCGCTGGTTGGATTTGTGTCAAAAAACATTTAAATCAATGCTCAATAATCGTACTATATTGAAAAAGTCCTGAAATGTTAATATGATTTTTTTTGCATTTTTTCGAGTTCCACAATTCACTTTTCAAAAAACGTGTTTTTTGAGGGTGCTACCTACATTAAAATAGTCACAGTTTTGGAACCACTGTTAAATTTTGGTTAAATTTACTTTATTGCAAAGCTGGATGTTGGTTTTCTTTACAAAAAAGTTGCACAAGTTTTTATTTGGTGATTTTAGGCATTTATTGGAGCTTCAAAGTTGCACCTTTAAAAATGATAAAATTTTCTAGTAACTGTTTTAAAGAATCACAGTTTTGAAACCGCTGGTTGGATTTGTGTCAAAAAACATTTAAATCAATGCTCAATAATCGTACTATATTGAAAAAATCCTGAAATGTTAATATGATTTTTTTGCATTTTTTTCGAGTTCCACAATTCACTTTTCAAAAAACGTGTTTTTTGAGGGTGCTACCTACATTAAAATAGTCACAGTTTTGGAACCACTGGTTAAATTTTGGTTAAATTTACTTTATTGCAAAGCTGGATGTTGGTTTTCTTTACAAAAAAGTTGCACAAGTTTTTATTTGGTGATTTTAGGCATTTATTGGAGCTTCAAAGTTGCACCTTTAAAAATGATAAAATTTTCTAGTAACTGTTTTAAAGAATCACAGTTTTGAAACCGCTGGTTGGATTTGTGTCAAAAAACATTTAAATCAAAGCTCAATAATCGTACTATATTGAAAAAATCCTGAAATGTTAACATGATTTTTTTTGCATTTTTTTCGAGTTCCACAGTTCACTTTTCAAAAAACGAGTTTTTTGAGTTTTGGAACCGCTGTTTGGATTTTGGTAAAATTTACTAATAAAAATGGTAATTACTAATTATTTGCGTAAAATTTCCAGTTCTCCTTTCATACTTCAAAAATTTACTTTTATCCAAACATTACTTGTTAGGGCTCGTAGAAGTGTGATATAAATAAGTTCACAGATCAAATTGGAAATAATATTCAAGTAGCTGTAACGATTAAAGGAGGCAAGATATTTCAAATTTAATTTCACATATGGATAAAGTACTTAATTTACAGTCATAACATGTAACCAAAATTACATTTGCATAAAAACTACAAAAATTAAAGTAGCTTTTTAAACATGTTATTTTGGCGGATGCGCCGGTTTTAAAATATGTTAAGCTATAATTTCTCTATATCAGACGGTATCTATAAATTACTTATTATTGTTTATAAATATTGGGCTCCTTTTCTAAATTATTAACAATATTTGCAAAAATATTTCGATTTTTTCATAAAGATGCCCAAATAATTCTTTAAATTTTATTAAGAAATTTCAGCGATAAATTTGTGCTTACAAAGGATTTTATTTACTGTAATATACTTAATTTCCAATTATAATATGCAATTTGAGCTAGATTTACATGTAAACTAAACAAACTTAGAAGGAGTTGTTATAAAGTAAAATTTTGGTGGATGCGCCGGTGTTAAATATTTCTAATTTTTATCTGCGATAAATCCTAGCACAGGTCCAGACACCCACAAACTATTTATTACGTTTAATACCCAACGACCTCTTTTCTGAATTACCACATCCAAATAAATTTCCCAAAACGCACATACGCAAAACATCCCATGTCAACCCACCCGCATAATCAACATATATATTTAATATTAAAACGAAATTTAATTTGAATTTGTACGAATTTGAATGGACCTATAATGCTGATTTGAATATTTTTCGTTGGAGACGAGAGCGCACGGTTTACGATTACTCTATTATTATATAATGCAAAGGCCGTCTGCAAAGTTATTCGCCAATTTCATGTTTTGTGCTCATAAATCAATTGCAAATTTTCTTGTAATTCCATTAGAGTAACCATGTCCGACCATAAAGGGCTCCCCAAGCTTAACTTGATTCATCGCATAACAAGTGGACCTCTAAAAACTGACACAAGAAAGCGAATCGCTTTTTGTTATACTTGGCTCCGGAACTTTATGTAATAATGGAATAGCACAGTAGGGAAAATTATTTCCCTATTATAAAATGTATTTTTGACATCATCGTGTATTATGTACCTAGTTTGCTTACCACGCCGTTTTAGTTTATCACCGAGGTTTTGTGGTAATTTGTCATTAGGACCGTGCATGGTCGGTTTAAAACTCATTAAATTTGATTAGGTTTTTAGTTTTAGTTAAGACAAATTACTTCAACAGTGGATCATTTTCTATACATGCTGATTCATTAGACTCGCAGCATGCAAAAAGTAATCCGCAAACCAAAGTAAACTACGGTTCTAGACTGCAAACTAATAAACTGCAAGGCTTTGTGTTGGATGTTCTCTCTGGAAGATTTGCCTGGATCATATTAAACCAAAGAGCGGTGCTATATGCAAACTAAAACTTTTTTTAATATACTTACTATATATATAACTAAATCCGGGGGATAATGGAAAAAGGCACAAATGCAGCTGGTTTTTATATACGCGCCTTTATTCAATTATTCTTTTTGTTATTTCTAGTTCTTATACATTCGTAATAGAAAATTAATGGATTTTGTTTAAAAGGCAGTTGATGCCCGCTTGTGGTTTTTTAATATTTCACTACGACACAATCTTTTGTACTGGATTTAAACAAAAATTGGATTATTCCAACATTTATTTCTTCGCATAAACAGCAAAAGCATACATAACCTACAAACGCTTTGGAGCTTATATCAAAAGAACCAAACCAGATGATTTGCAATTTAATGGTTACATTTATCGGAACTTCAAATTACAATTGGATAGGTTTTGTAGATGGAACGTATCAATGTTAATTATCAAACTATGGATTAAAACGTCAATTTCTAACATATAACGTGCTCACATACAGCAATTGTATTTTTGTTATTATCGTTGACCATTGACCATTGGGGATGAAACGACATTATACATTCATAAGCTGTAGTCGTTACAAAAAAAATATATTGGCAATACATACTGACTGTACATGTACACTCGCTTTCCGGGATTTTTACATCAATAAATGAAAATGTCTATTTATTTATAACATGTGAAATATATATTTGCATAATATATAAATAAATAAGGTACAAATCCCCGGTTTTATCGTACATTTGTGGTTCAGGATACAAAAGCAGAAACTGGGAAGTCGACTGAAGAAAATACATTGTGAAAAGGAATATTGAGACTGTAGCCCGAGTAAACTTTTTCTAGATAATCACATTATAAAGTAGCTAACAAATTCGATTCCTTCTGGTTCGTTTGAAGTCTTTACTGCACAAAAGGCCTTGTGTATTTCAATGTGGATTACCTACACGTCGTAGGAGGGAAAAAACAAACTGCATATTGGGAAGAGTCTGTTAGAAATAGATTCGGTGATGACAATTATTTTTTTGGTTTGGGTAAGTTCAGTAATTTAACAGAAAGATAGTAATTTATTTTGAGCAGTTTTTTATATTTTATACCAATTTTCATACATGTTGCTCAAAAACCATCGAATAATCGAGAAATTATCAGATATAATAAATTTTTGGCACCAGCGCATCCGCCAAATTTGTAACGGTTTAAAAATTTCTATAAAATTTTTAAACAGTTACAAATTATATTTTTTTGGTTTGGGTAGGTAAGTTCGGTAATTTAACAGAAAGATAGTACTTTATTTTAATCAGTTTTTTTATATTTTATAAAAATTTTCATACATGTTGCTCAAAAACCATCAAATAATCGAGAAATTATAAGATTTTAAACAATTTTTTGACACCGGCGCATCCGCCAAAATTGTAACTGTTTAAAATTTTCTATAAAATTTTGATAGTTGAAGGAAGCCTGTCTAACCTAACTTAACACAATCTAATATAATTTAACTGTGTGTACTAACCGTAACTTATACAGGGTGAAGATTTTTTTGATGTCCCCAACAAAATTTATTTACCTACAAAATGCCAGGAAATGAAACCGGCGCATTCACCAAAATTCGAACTGCTTAAATTTTCTTATATCTATAAAAATTGCAGCCTGTGGAACCTAACCTAACACAAACTAGTATACAGGGTGAAGAATCTTAGAAACCATAACAACGATAAGTAATAAAATAATAATTAATGTGGCCGAATTTTATAAATTTTATGGATAAAAAGAATCTGCCATGAAAACGAATAAATTTTTTTAACACATTTGATACTTTTCTTTCAATTATTTTCCCTCAAAAACTTTCCACTTACCCATCACCATGAAAACCCGTAAAAATTAGCATGCCTTAGCCAGTTAAAATTAGAACAATTCCCTCTCAGTTATTCTTTGTCGAAACAATAATTATTCCACAGCGCTTCGCATTATTTTTTCATCTATACCAAAAAACACAAAGCATCATTAGAGCAATTCTCATAATTTTATTGTAACTTTCTTGCAAGAGCCACAGGGAAACAAAACGATCATATAGTCGCGCGGAAAGAGAATAAGTATTTTGTAAAATGACCTGCAATTCACTGTTATATTTTTTCTTTTTCGAACCACCTCTGCACGAAAGCGTTATTGACCTCTTGTTACAGTCCGGTGTTTACCCACCCGGTATCAAGGGTTGTTTATCTTCGTTTTCCTTTTCCGCAACGAGGAACTCATCCTATAAACTCTGGCTACTGTCGCAAACCAAACCATTTACCATTTATGCACACTAAGTAGTCTGCAAAGTTATATGGCTTATAGGTACAGAAGTTTTAAACTGATTTTTAGTTTCTTATTAATGCGATGTAAAAAGTCCAAGGAGGTTATTAAACATGGTGTAATTAGTTCGTTGGATTATAAACCGGAATCACGGTGTAAAATAAAATCATTTTTCACGCATTTTCCGAAACGTTTAATCTCCATAGCAATTTACTTTAGTCAAGATGACACGGAATTTATGACCTGCTGCATTTAAGAGATAAACTCAATTTATCTTTCTCCCCGTATGGTGGCCTTAATGCTCCAATGAGAACTAAGAAGTAACAGAAAATTCGTTCTAAAGGCCGAAAGCCTATACTCGAGAAAACACGCAATAATAGTGAATATTTCGTAAATCTTCAACACCACAAATTCCAAACGGGGCCCCCCATAATAGGGTTGGGAGCTTGAAAGATTGCGATGGGCTCAATAGCATCACACCTTTCTTTCCACTAGTTGATAAACAGTCTCCGTGGTAATATGAATAAAACAAGAATACGTTTCTCCCAGGAAAAAAATATTTGCTTCTCACATACTTGACATAAACAAAATGAAACCAATTTCGCTGCCTTCGTAGCACTTTATATAAAAAGATGCAACTACATTGAAATTTTTGCCTAAGGTATATTAGCGACTGGTATTTTACCCGGGTGTTATTCCAATGGGATCTGTTGTATAAAAGATGCGCCTTTTTGTTCGCAAATAGGGCTTATGGAAAAATTTGTTTAAGTAACATTTAGAGGCAGCACTTTCGTACATTATTTTTACATACTTACTACTGCGTTTGATCTCTACCATTAGCATTCATTCTTTAGAGACTGTACAATAATGTCAATGATAGAAATTGTGAAAATGGCAGAAAAATTTTAAATTTCTAGAAACGATCATCTGAAAAATTCACCACAAACTAAATTTTTTTGCGCAGAGAAATTCTAAATTTATTTCCATTGAAAAAATATCTAAAACTAACTTCTGCAATATCGATGATTTTTTTATTAATAAAGGCAAGATTGAGCTTCACAAAACTGTAACCTAAGTGAAAATCCGGAAATCCGGTGAAGAGTTATGAATTTTCAAAGTGAAGTATGAAGAAGATTGATTAGATTAGAAATCGCATTTTCAGAGGGGGAAATTTACAGTTTTAGAGCCGCTGGTCGGATTTTTGTCAAAAAACGTTTATTTTAAAGCTGAATAATCTTTTTATTTGTTACATTTTCAGGAAGTATTTACATGAGCTTTTTTGCTTTTTATTCGAGCCTCAAGTTCCGTTTTTCAGAAATCATATTTTTAGAAGGTGATCTTTTAAAAAAATCACAGTTTTAGAACCGCTGGTCAGATTTTTGTGAACAAACGTTTATTTTAAAGCTGAATGATGGTTTTATTTCCTAGAAATTCACGAAGTCTTTATATAATTTTTCTGCTTTTTATTTGAACATCAAGTTGCGCTTTTCAAAAATCGCATTTTTAGAGAGTGGTCCTTTATAAAAATATCACAGTTTTAGAACCACTGGTTGGATTTTTGTCAAAAAACGTTTATTTTAAAGCTGAATAATCTTTTTATTTGTTACATTTTCAGGAAGTATTTACATGAGCTTTTTTGCTTTTTATTCGAGCCTCAATTTCCGTTTTTCAGAAATCATATTTTTAGAAGGTGATCTTTTAAAAAAATCACAGTTTTAGAACCGCTGGTCGGATTTTTGTGAAAAAACGTTTATTTTAAAGCTGAATGATGGTTTTATTTCCTATAGAAATTCACGAAGTCTTTAAATAATTTTTCTGCTTCTTATTTGAGCTTTAAGTTGCGCTTTTAGAAATCGCATTTTTAGAGAGTGGTCCTTTATAAAAAAATCACAGTTTTAGAACCACTAGTCGGATTTTGGTCAAAAAACGTTTATTTTAAAACTGAATAATCGTTTTATTTCTTATATATTCAGGAACTATTTACATGAGCTTTTCTGCTTTTTATCCGAGCCTCAAGTTCCGTTTTTCAGAAATCGAATTTTTATAAGGTGATCTTTTAAAAAATCACAGTTTTAGAACCACTAGTCGGATTTTTGTCAAAAAACGTTTATTTTTAAGCTGAATAATCGTTTTATTTCTTATATATTCAGGAAGTATTTACATGAGCTTTTCTGCTTTTTATTCGAGCTTCAACTTCCGTTTTTCAGAAATCGAATTTTTAGAAGGTGATCTTTTGAAAAAATCACAGTTTTAGAACCGCTGGTCGGATTTTTGTGAACAAACGTTTATTTTAAAGCTGAGTGATGGTTTTATTTCCTAGAAATTCACGAAGTCTTTATTATAATTTTTCTACTTTTTATTTGAGCATCAAGTTGCGCTTTTCAGAAATCGCATTTTTAATAAATGAAGTTTTTTTCAATAATTCACCGCTGATAGAATTTTAGTCTAAAGACTAGGAATACCTCCAAACAACCCAGTATAGTATTGGCTATTATAATCCTAGAAGGAAATAATTAGTTATATCCAAAACAATAGATTCAACAACAACAATATGCTCCCAATTAAATATATTAATCAGTGAGCTTTGAGGTGTTGTGAGGTTCACTAACTTTGTTCATTCCGGCAAAACTTTTATATGAAATTCAAAATTAATTTACGTTTAGGAATTTATTACAAATTAATATAAGTTGTATGTCGCTGTGTACCGATTTCTTTCATCTATATTCAATTTTATATTATTTATTTGAAATTATTATGCTGGTCTAAATATAAATAATTTGTTAGGTAAATTTGGCAATATTTTCTATAATAATTGACTAATAAATAAAAAAACACATGCATGTTCATGTATAAAAATTTCCACCAAACACAAAGCAAACTTTTTGGATTCATTCACATTTCCAGTAATTTCAATTAAAGTGACGACAACAGCAAAACTTCCGAGTTCCCCGTTTTATAAAATCATAATTAAATTGTCTCTTGTACCAATTCGATTGTAACAAACACAGATGGCAAACTGATGTTGATGTAACTGGTGAATTTGTGTCTGAGTTTTCGGTTATAAAGTATTAGGTCTGGTCGGTGGCCTGGGCAGTAAATCTTATCGCCTGGATAAAGGGCCTCTGCTGTTAGCTTGGCAGTTTTCTCCTGGGTCCCCATGTATACGCTTCGACCAATTTAGCACAGGTCACGTATATACATTGCACTGATACTTTAAGCTATTATCTATAATCCTATTAAGGCAACAACTTTGTTTTCTGCGTTATTCACTTAACCTATTTTATAGTTCAATGAATTATTAGTATTACCCACGCGATAAAAAAACTAGAATGTATTAATGGAAAAAATTGTATTGTGTTTTGGACAGAATGAGCTTTTTCATCTTGAGAACGCAGAATAAATTCTGCTACTGTAAATAAAGTGGAATTTAAATTGGATTTAGAAATGTTAGAAAACGGTAGTGATACACAAACATACTCTTCAAATACGGTATACGGAATAATGTAAAGCACCAGCGGCAAGGAAAAAGAGCACATTCCACGTAATATATAGTCTACGTCTCTAAAACATACAAATAATGTTCATATTTAGAAAGTTTATTATTTTTTAATATAGCTGCAATATTAAATTGTTGCTAGTCTAACTTATTGTGCCGGAATTTTTATATTTGAAAAAATACTAAACTGGCTGGTTATCATATTTAAATATAACAGGTCCTAGTTTGTTCAAATTACAATGCTTCCTATAATTTTTTAAAAATTATTTAAATATTAACACCGGCGCATCCACCAAAATTTTATTTTGGGAATTCGTATTTTTACCAAAAATAAATACAAAATATCTTGAGGGTTAATTTTTCGACATGAACCATATGTCAATAAGGCTTGCTTTCCGATATACAGGGTGTCAAAAAGTTACAATGCTTAAATCTACATCTTTTAAATTATTTAAATATTAACCCCGGCGCATCCACCATAAATTTAATTTGCTTCCTTGGACGATATTATTTATCCTTGTGCCAGTATAAATACGAAATTTCTTAAGGGGTGTTTTTCATCTTATTTTAGAGATATAAATTCCTATAACCACGTCAATAAAGTTTGATTTCCGATATAAAAAAATATTATAAAATAAAACTATAATTTCCAGAAATACAAACGTTTTGTTCACAATGAAACTGTAATAATTAAAATATAAAAGCAATTTATCCCTTTTATTTTTCTGCTGATATAACAGCGCTTTTGTTCCGATTCACTAAATATTTAAAAAAATTGATGCAATAAAACGTTTGAATTTTACAATATGAATGTCAGTTAGTCATCCACTAAATATCATTATTTTCCAGTTTGCTATTTATATATAGTGAAACGTCCTGACAAGGCATTCATTTGTCCATTTAAAAACACAATTGCAAAAATACGTGACGTAATTTGAACTACGACGCCTGTCGACATATGTAAGATCCAGCCTAGTTTAACCCCGCACCACGTGGTTTATTGTTAAGTCAACTCTTACGTTCCAGATCGTATCGTACTGTAATGAACCGATTTATCTCGATCACATGTTGCTACACAGAAAGTGTAGATTCAATCGGCCGCGCCTTAAATGTAATTCGGATTGAGAACTTTCAATAAGTTTTACGCATACATTTCTGATCTGAAATTCGTTTTATGAGGAAACGGAAACCCATTTATATTTTAAACGCGTATCTAATACCCACCCACAAATGTAATTGATCCAACTCGAGAGAAGTTACAAAAGTTTTTGCTTCATCACTCTCGAGTTACAATTAATTTTTGAATAATTCCCCGAAGGTTCGACTGTAGGACAAAAAATTTACCTAGAGATCGCAGTTTAATCCTTCCGAAACAAGGAAGTTTTGAGTGTTTTATTATGTCTGTTTTTTGTGTTTTGCTAAAGTCGAAATTAATTTACGCGGCGCCGCCTTGGAAATACTCCAATAAGGGCTTTTAAAAATGTTCGTTAATATTTCAAGTAAATAAATTATATCGGTTTCTTAAGAGTAATACAAGGACGTAAATACAAGTGAAAAATGTAAGAATGTTCGGGAGTTTCATAAAAGTAATAACATAAGTGTTTTTAACATTTGAGGCAATAAAAATGATAAGTTAGATGATACTTATTCTTTAAAACACTCGGGTATTGTTCTCCCTATACAATGTAATGATTTATAAAGAAACTTACAATATGAAAAAAGAAATTTAAACTTAACATACACCTACTGTGTTTACTGATATATTTAGAGTTGTGCAAAAAACCACATCCAACTCTTTTTTGCTGTTTCGCATCGCTCGACTGATATCGCATTTTCTCAAATCTTTTCAGTGGGGTTTGACGCAGTAAAATTTCAGCCCAATATTTCATGCTATGGAAATGGCAGAAATAAAAGAATAGATTTTCACATGCGTGATATATTGGACTAGCAAACTATTTAAGTAGATACGTGTTTCTATTGAAAAGCTGTTTCGGAATTATCTAAACACAGTTTTATTCGAATGCTGAACGAAATGTTTGGATAACAAACCGACTGGTTTTTGCATAAAAAAACAAAGGTAAATTAAAATTTCGTATATATAGACAACAGCGATGACAGTAAATGTTTTTGGGAATATTGAAAAAGTTTCGCAAACTCGGAATTCAAGTGGAAATTTATGAATTTTTAAAATAGGAAATAATTCCTATACATTTCGATGAAAAAGCTAGAAAACTCATTACAAATTCCAAACAACATTCGGAAAAACAGCAACCATTATTCTAACTGCAGCATTTTAATTCAAAAGTGTTGAGAATGGTACAGGAATATAGAATTATCTTCCATCATGATTAAACGTTGTTCATTTCGCAGGATTTAGAACCTAAGCTCAATTTATTATATAGTTATAAGTGGGGTATAACGGTGGTTGTAAAAAATGTAAAAGAAAACGACGTTCATCATCATCTTTCTTTTTGGGGGGTAAACTGTAAATTGCAGCACGACGACGACAGAAGGCAGACATCCATTAATCTGTATTTGAAGTTTGCGTGAAGAGAATGAATCACTGTTGAAATTGTGAGAAGCAAAAAAAATGTAAAGGAAAAGGAAACTGCCTTTGCAATTTATATATTTTTTTCGCTTTTAATGTGCTTTGCCTGTTTTTTATACACGAGATTTAGATTATTGATTTGGCGGAGCAAAAATTAATTTACTAAGTGTTTTTGAGTTTGAGGAAATTCAACAAAAACAAATAGCGATGTTGTGTTTACATTACCAGAAGTAGTAATTGCTGATCCTGGCGGGATTAATTGTTTATAGGTGAATATAATACTAGCTGGGAGTGTGATCCGCTGGATTAAACTTCTGTAAAGTTCGCTAAACTATAGCAGGTACATAGCAAGCAGTCAATGAGATTAAAGTCAGAAGAACTTTGTTGAATTCAAGATCATATAGTTTAATCACACATGTGCAGTTTATAATATATTAAACCATGCGTAGAAATTACGTAAAAAATGTTTTGGCTGGAACCTTCAAGATTACTACTAAATACCTTTAACTAATGTAGTTAGACTACCCTTAATGCTTATAGACAGAACACCCGCTTGGAGAAATTTCCTGCAAAAACTGACACAGGATAATTCATGAAAAAATAAAATGGACGCCAGTTTGCATGCAGAACCGAGCGAAAGGACCCACAATTAAACCCAAGGCTGGGGTCAGCTTAAAACTTTCCAGACAATCACTCTGAACGATGACACATGAAAACGGTTTATAACGTTGGTTTTTACTACGTATAAAAAACAATATCCTTCAGGGATGTAATATTTCCAAACCGAAAGTGATTTGGAAAATGTTAAACACAATATTTTAAATAAAAATCTACGTGGTGTTATTGATGTTTTCAAACAGTTATTATTAAGCGCAAAGAATGGAATATTTCAAGGATTCATTCGTTGTAGTTTGGAAAATATGAATGTGTTTATGTGGAACTATGAATTTCAACTGCGGAAAATTGAATGTAAACAATTTGCAACAAAACGTTCATTTAGATGCAGTGCAGACTAATAGAAAAGAACTAATTGAAAAATTCAATTACACTCCTACATTACACCAAATGAAATTCAGTACCTAAATATTTTCTATGTATAATAAATTATTTATTTCAACAAAAAATCTCTCAACAAAATCCAAGCGAAATCTAGTTTAATGCGTTTTCGTTTTCAATCTACTTTCAGCTAATTATTCGCTTCCACGTCATTTCAGTTTTCATCGAGCACAAAGAGTTTTGCGGTTTGTTTCTGTGAAATAAGGTTTGTAATATATTTTCAAGTAGTAACAATAATAATTTAATAACAGAAAAATGGAACGCAGAAATGAACGTATCCTTGGGAACGGAAAAGAATGGTGGATGCGCTGGTTTCATTTTCTTGGGGGAAATAAAATTTTATTAACGCAGTTTAAAACCTTTAGTTTTATTTTTGTTGTTGTAGAATTAGGCATTTTAATATAACACAAAATCTTAAAATTTGGTGGATGCGCCGGTGTTAAGGATTAAAATATTGAGCTCTGTAACTAGAATAGATATTTATAATTTAGTTAGATCCTCTCTGTACTTGGTTCTAAATTCCACACTTTCTTTTAATTAAAATATTAAGGTCAAACTACCAGAAAGTTTTAAAATGATTCACGAGCCCTTTACAGTACTTTCCCAAATTGCTGGAATTCCACTTACGTATCGTAAACTTCAAATATTAAAGTATTAATACAACGTACAACATCTCGAATGAAAGTAGAATATATTTAAAATATTCAACAAAGTCAAGTGAAGGAATTCACAAAGCAAAAGGAATTTCAGGACAAACTTCCACCGAAACTCTTTACATAAAAGTGGTTGTTCCTTTTTACTATAACATGATACATTTTTTTGTATTTTGGCGCAAATCACAGAAAAAATATTCTATAATATAGTAAAAAACTCGTAGTATAATTTATTTAATCAACGAAAAGTGCAGCAGATGTGCAGAAAATTACACACAAGTGTCACATATTGCGGCGAGAACTACATGGCTTAGTTCTAGTAGCATGCAAGTGGTAGATTGCTTTGAGGCTATGTATACACATCTCATACATATTCATCGTTTTCAACTCATTTTCAATCCATCAAACTAGTCGTGACTTAAAATGTCGAATTATTTCAGGACACACTAAAAACAACGGACAAGAAGTGGAATAAGATTCCACCCCCAACTCCCACTCTCATTTCGACATTCTGTCTATACACTGCTGGTTCTTCAGATGCCTAGTCTCAATCTGTTCGGGATTTATTAGACTTTCCTAAGTGTGCCTTCTCTAGAGTTTAATTAATTTTTCCACAATCGGACGAGTACGAGTACAATTCAAAATAGCAAGCAATTGAAGCAAAACTAAATATATGTCCAAGCTTTCAAACAAAAGGAAATACCGGCAGCAATAAAATGCTTGATTTTGTTGTCATCGATTCCTGCTTACTCGTGCAATTTGATTTAGCCATGAGATGAAACAATCAAGACTATATTCCCTTGAGAGTTTCCAACTGAAGAAAATATATATGTATTTGTTTACTTAAAACTGTTTACTTTTTGTATATATTTTTTGCTGCTGTGTAAGGAAGTATATGGAAGCAAAGTTTCCAGTGTAATTTAGTTGAATATTAAATGATGGAAAAATTGTGTTAGCTATTTATCCTTAAGTAAATATGTTGGAAGTTTCAGCCAGCTTTCAATCATCTTTTACAGGAATTCATCAGGGGCAATCAGAATTTTGCATAAAAACGAGGGAATTTTCTTGGAAATCATCATCAATGATCAGGTCATAAAATAGTCAGTTTTGTTTATTTGGGATTTAATTTTTAACACCGGCGCATCCGCCAGAAAACTAAATTCAATAAATTGCTATTTTCGTAACCTAACCTAATAAAACTGCCTTCCAATACCAAATTTGTTAAAGAATATTCCCACAGCCACAACATGCTTAAAACTTAATGTCCTTATAAAGGGATATCCATCGTTTCGTAGACGAAAATAAAAATAAATTCAACAAGATTCAAAAACTTCCAAGTGTTTACTTTGCATTTAGTTAAAAATTGGTTAAACTTGTTTAAAAGTTTAATGTGATTGAAAAGTTTTTAAATTAAAATTATTCTGTAGTAAGTATGTGCAGGTTGTTTATGTTTGAATAGATCTACGTAGTTATATTAAAAAGTTGTAATTATTGCATTTATTTAGCATTTTACAGATGGGCAAAAGTTTCTGATGCAATTTTCTTTATGTGTTTAAGTTTCGGCGAGTGCATTATTAAACATCATTAATAATCCACCTGCAGTGGAAGCAATTTCAATATCCACAATAAATTTGGTATACTAGAGGGAGTTTCATCGCCTACACCGAATAATATAAATTAGTTTTCAGTCTGCACTTTGCTTATTTCAAATCGTGTGTATCGTATTATAATTTGCTGCTACAGCGCTTCACACATTGTAATAAATGATTTATAATCTAAATTCAATTTGTTAAGAGTGTTACAAACGCCCCTTGTGCTATCTATTTTTCTCACAATACATTTTCAATACATTCAAAGTAATCTATTTCTAATTGAAAGGTGATACAAAGAAACAATTTATCTTGTTAAAGAGAATGGCTTTCACTCGTCCTTTCTCAATCGATTTCAGTGGAAAGCTGTGCCGTTTCAGTCAAACCTTTCATCAAACCTCTTTTTCTTTACTTCTTCTTGGATAATTACGACTGTGATTTATTTTCAGTGCCCAGCGCACAGGGCCTAAGAACTTAATTTATTTACGATTTATCCCTTTAAGTTGAGTAAACAAGTTGTTTAATTTGGAAATACTTTTAATTGCTAATTAAGAGACAACATTCGGATGTATTGGAATCCTCTCATCCGCATCCATCGATACATCTGTTTGATTTCCAATTACACATATTAAAATACGCAAATTACATAGGGGAACATATTTTATATGAAATGTGGGAGCACGAATCGGCAAGATTTCAATTACAGTTACTCGAGCAAGTACTAAACCCGCAAACAATTATACAGAGACCCTCCTTGAGGCAAGATTAGAATTGTTGATATTGCTTCAGTCTTATATACTGTTCAAATCGATTTAGCGGAAGCAGAACCATTTCCACAAGTACACGTTCTTGGAAAAGCAGATGCATGGGAGGAGAGAGGACGCGAAAGTGTAAATTTGGAATTTAAGAGATGATGGAAGTTTCGCTTCATTCATTATCACTTGAAGGAAACTCATAAATGGAAATAAATAAAAAGAGTGAGGGGAATTTAATTTATTTGTATAAGGACATCGTGTTGGATCGGGAAGTGAAGTGGCGCTTTTTAGGGACAATCAAGGGAAATGTCTGATTTAACCACCACGTGATTTAGTTATATCAATTATATTTAGTTAGGTTAGTTCCTATAATTTTAATACTTTTATAAAAATGACGTCTTATAAAATGTTTCATTTTGTGACGCGGTTGTATCTTCGAAAATAACCAGGACTAATTTGGAAAAGTAAGGGAAATACAATTAGATATTTTGCTGAAAATTTTTATTTAGAACCCAGGAAGAAATCAATTCCATTTATAGTGCAATCAAATTAGTCGAAAATAAGACATGAAATTGCATTTTTCGATGGACAAAATTTTATTTTTGGTATTTATTCGGTATTTGTTGAAAAAGGGGGTGACTTTATTTTTATTTTTTTAATCCTTTGCATGGCATTTTAGCTAAAAATGATAAATAAGAAAGTTGTAGAGAATAAAATTATCTACAAAATGACTACTCAACGAACTCTGTAGGTTAAGTAGGCTCGAAGTTATCGCGGGTCAAAATTCACCTACGTCTTTTTAGGTGGGGGCTGAATGTAGTTTTTTGCGATTATTGCCTCAACTTTTTATTTTAGTGTTAGAAATTATCCTTAAAATGAGTACTTAACTGTTATCTTCGAGTCAGTACTTTGTGACCTATCCAACGCTAAAGTTTGCACCGCATAGGCCTGAAATAACGGATAACGCCATTTTTTCCCAAATATTTTATTTTCCGTTGCTCATATGGACTTCATCGGAGGTGACCAAGAAACAGTTCAAGAATTCATTTCCGACGATGAAGTTCATGAAACGGATCTTCAAAAATAGCAAAATACTAGGTCTATTTACTAATTTGACTGCACTATTACTAAAAATTCGGTTTTAAAATCTAGAAACTTTTAACACCGGCGCATTCGCCATGAATTCCTCCATATAAAATATCTAGAATATTTTTATATCTGATTTAACCAGCTTACTTATATCAACTGCAGACTATTATACTTGTCATAATTTGTTTAATAATGTCCATATTGTTACAAATTTTAAAACTTTTTACTTAAAAAAATGCCAACTTTTAAAATTGGATTCATTTTGAAACTGTTGAAAATTAAGAAAAATAAAATAAGTTATTCCTGAAAATTTTGATTTAGAACTAAGGAAAAATCGAAATTTTTTTACGATAAAAGCTCTTAAACTTTAGCATCCTCTTCTCCGCCACAATGTCAACTATGTACGAATTTTGTCCATTCTTTTCTGATTTTAATGATATTTATTTACCTTACTTCATAAATTTATGCAAAATATTGAATCCACCAATCCACCCAATTAAATTATGTTCTGTTTTAGTATTTTAGTTTATTATTTAATTTCGCGTTGTAAAAATGACAATGCACAAATGTGCATTAACTGCCATCCCAAATAATCTGTTTTTGTTAAAACATCGTGCAAACTTGTCCACGAAATAACAGCGAGTTATTACGCACACATAGAATTTGTAATCATTGAGCCTTAAAATGATTTATTTTATATCGAAATCCAATCAATAACAATTATTAATTAAACATTTATGGCGTTGAATATAATGAAAAGCCCGCATACAAATTTCTATGAAAATCTGTTGCCCGCTTTGTACTACAGGTGTAGCTGTCATGTAAACAATTAATTTTTTGACAAACTACTATATATATGATATCTTGGTGTAAAAAGATCCCTGTCCATTTTCCCTCTGTACCACACCATCTGCTACAACATGCATTATTGATGATAACAAGATAGATAGCACGAGAATTGGGATTGTTTAAGCTTTGTCAAGTGACAAGAGATGTTACAGTTTTTGTTAATGAAATACGCACGCACCTGCGAACAAAATAAATGACAACCCATAAGGTGGTAATTTAAATTTTGCGTTGGGTTTTAATCGCTACAAACCAAAGGCAAGATCAATCTTCTGGGGATTCGTATTGTTTGTTTGATTTAAAATCAATTTTCATAGCTGAGCTAAGTTTGATAATTATGAATTTTCAATGATGAAACACCATCAATCTTACGACGTAACAACCATATAAATTCCACATGGATGCATCCTGTTAGTTTGCATCAAATTATTCGGAATCAAAGCGGGGTTTTGCTTTCGTAAATATGTAAAGTGCATCCATTTTTAATGGAAGTTCGGCGGTTTAGGCAAGTTAGTGTTTACCTAGTTCAGGGGAGAAATTCGTATTAGATATTGTTAGCTCTACTAAACCGTTATATAAAAAAATATTCTTTAATATAATATAACCGAATTTCCACTTTTCACTTACTAATTCCGTTCTGAACATTAAATTTAGTTATATACCTCGCCCGGAAATGACATTTCTTTTATACATGTTAACATTCCCGGTTTTGTAGAATTTTTTTTGTTTTCAGTTGCCAGGTAAAAAGCTGCCTGCAGCATAATATTGAAGCTTTCACAACAAAATCATCACATATCAAATAGAGGGAGAGTAGAACAGGCATGTGTATCAATTCGATTTAGCGTCCTGTTGACGTAAACGTTTTTTTCTGAATAACTCAACACAAAAAGAAATATGTATTTGGTTGAACGGTACATGTCAGGAAAATAATTAAAAATCGACAAGCGTAACAATAATTTAATTGGAGACTTCTGAGTTGAGAGGAAAATGAAGCAGTGCTTTATTAAAAAAATTGTTTGATCTTTTTGTTATAAGTTAATTTTACTTTTATCCTTTCAAGTTATTAGCATAATACAGGGTGTCCCAGTTTATATCGTCAGGATTTCACCAGTCGATAGTTTAGCGAAAATTAAAGGTGGTTTGTCTAATAAACTATGGTCGAATGTTGCTTCCTTTTTGACGTACAGGCCATTAAATAAAATAAATTATTTTAAATAATTTCCTATAAATCAATAACAAAAAAAGGTAGAATTCTGAAATTTTGCATAGATTTTCTTTTGTATTCTCTTATTAATAGTGGTTGCAATTATTTGCAATATTTTTATTTTTTGATGAATAATAAGCGTCCCTTGTTTGTTTCCGCCCAAATCATATTGGAATTTATTGGATGCATCATCATCTACAAGAGAATTAAATCTCGAAATGCAAAATAATATGAAACCCCGAAAGCTTATTGCTTTTGCAACATAATGAAATCGTAGAAATGCAAATTGGCTGTGTGTAGTATCGTATTAATTGTGCTATATTTGAACAGAGAAACACCAATACTTTCAATTTAAATGAGATAGATCTTTGACGTAAATAGACGTATATAAATGGCGTCTTCTCCTCGCTGTATATTCACAACGTATTTTAAAGTAGTAAAATTTGTCTTGACGTCTTCCACAGTAGAATGTTTATAAAATATTGTTTGATTTAATGAAAACGAAACGCCACAGACCCATCTCCGTTCTCTCGTCCTTATAAAAGACTTGGCCATTATTCAGTTTCTTTAAACTTAATATAAATCACTCCTATGCGGATTTCACTTGCTGTTTTTTATCCTTTATATATTTTAAGGAAATTAACATATAAAACGAGTGTATAAAAAGGCTTCATTTCCTATTTTGTAAGCCAATGCTCCATGGACACTAGATAAGATCGCTTGGTTATTAAAATACATGCATGCGAAATTTACATATTGGAATGAAAGTGACTCAGGAAAAATTGTTTACAAGTACCAAAGGACTAAAAATAACCAAAGTTACAGATTACACAGTTTATTTGTCTGTGATGTAATATTTGAAACTCGGAATACAATACCATTTCAAACTGTCCTTCTACAGAACTTTCAGACCATGAAAGAAAGAAGTATTATATCGACGTTTAAGTACTTTGTTTTATTATTTATTAAGTAGCTGAAATGTACACTATAATAGTTTTGTAGTGACCGTATTGTTCGCTTTAGTATGGTTCCTATTACAGCGTAATTTGAATCCTAAGTGCCCTTATAGCCTGGCTAAAATGAGAGCGTACAACAACGCCACACACGAATATGTTTTATATAGTATCTCTTTCCTGTAATGAAGTGCCCAATAAAAGTTTAAACTCCACTTTCGCACTTTCTGCTAATGAAACTATACTGTTTTCAAACAGATCGTGCTATTTCGCTATGCGCTAGTGGTTTAATTATTACAACAAAAAACACAAATAGTGTTTACGTATTAAGGGCGCCGTGTGTAATTTTAACTTTTTAACATTAGTCAAATACGGAGATACATCAAAGGTAAATTTAAAAAGGAGACGACTGGAATTCTTTTAGCTTGAGTTGAAAATGTGCTTATATAGTTGCTGTTCTTTTGAGACACACAAACACATACTGAAATTTAGAATATTGTAACTTTACTTTTACATTATACAGGGTGTCCCAGTTTATATCGTCAGGATTTCACCAGTCGATAGTTTAGCGAAAATTAAAGGTGGTTTGTCTAATAAACTATGGTCGAATGTTGCTTTCTTTTTGACGTACAGGCCATTAAAGAAAATAAATTATTTTAAATAATTTGCTATAAATCAATACAAAAAAAAAGTTAGCCTTCTGAAATTTTGCATAGATCTTTTTTTTTGTATTCTCTTATTAATAGTGGTTGCAATTATTTTATTTAGAATACAGAGGCGTGCGTACAGGTTTCTTCAAAAACATTTTATTGAATAAAACGTACGCCACTGGTTTTTTTGCAGCACCAATATGCAGAGTGTATGTTCCATTCAATTTAGAAACTTTTTCGTATCTTATAATTTTTTGATAACTTAACTCAAAATAACCTAATAGTACAGTAAATAAGGGAGAAAAAAAGGCTTCAAATAGACTTTTTTTACCCTACAGCCAATTTTTGTAGGATCTTTTAGAGGGTCACCTTGAAAGTTTAAAACTGAGTTTGTGTATTCGTAGACCCCGCCCTTCCTTCACCAGCCCTCAATTAAGGGTTGGATTTTGTTGTTTATTGAATAACTTTTTTCCTATTAAATTTTCGAAAAAAAGAGTCAGTACAAAGTTGTAAAAAAAATATTTCCTACAATTCATCTTTTAAACTTTTTTCGATATTGTCGATATTTAAAAAGTTATTCAACAAATAAGTTGAAATTTTTGGGGAAAGAGTAGTAAGTAGTAGTAGTAAGTAGTACCTAACTAGAGAAAAATTTCCCTAAAATTTGCAACTTATTTGTTGAATATCTTTTTAAATATTGACAATATCAAAAAAATATTAAATGGAAAGTTGTAGGAAATATTTTTCTCTACAACTTTGTACTGACGCTTTTTTCGGAAATCTAATAGGGAAGAACCTCTTTAATAAATAAGAAAAAAAAAGTTATCAAGAAATTGTAAGATAAAGAAAAGTTTCTAAATTGAATGGAAAATACTCTCTGCATATTGGTGCTGCAAAAAAACCAGTGGCGTACGTTTTATTCAATAAAATGTTTTTGAAGAAACCCGTACCCACGCCTCTGTGTTCTAAATAAAATAATTGCAACCACTATTAATAAGAGAATACAAAAAAAAAATGTATGCAAAATTTCAGAAGACTAACTTTTTTTGTTATTGATTTATAGTTAATTATTTAAAATAATTTATTTTCTTTAATGCCCTGTACATCAAAAAGGAAGCAACATTCTTTGTAACTTTGTAAATTTTGACAATTTTTTATAAAAAAAGTTTGGATACGAATACAATTTTTACTGAGAATCAAAATCTGTTTAAATGTACCAGTAGGATGCTAATTTTGGCACAAAATCAGAATTCAAGTTCTTGGAAGACTTTTATTTACAAAATACATAGAAAAACACCACTATAATTTAAAATATTTCTGACAGTTTCGTAAAAAGACAATAATACACTACTTATAATAATTTTTTAATCGTACATTAACTTTCTGATATGTTGAATCTTATGTTAGCTCTAATAGTCTGCACAAATCTATGAACCGATTGATGGATTGATTGATTGCCAAGATGCAATTAAGCAACACAGACAATCTAACTCGATTTTCGCCAATTAACACACTAATGAGCGGGTCAGTAATTTGATGTGTTTACTGTTATTTACGCCACTATGATTTCAAAATAACGATCGTAAATATTCACACGATTTTAGTGCAAGCTAAAATATTTTCCTCAGTTTTATATATAAAGTATCAAAACTGCTATGGGGTGAAAATCGTCGCGTGGGCCCCCGGCACGAATCAAAAATATGAATATACAATAACCCAGCAGGTGGTCTTTGAATCTGTATAACAGTACCACATAGAGAAAAAGTAAATAGGAAAACAAAAGTTTCCTGTTTTCTTTTTCAGCCTTTGTTGGCGCGCATGTAATATTATGAAGAAGATCAGCATATGCGCCAGCCATGTGGATATGATTTATGGACCTATATGATTCCGTCAATATGTCATGTTATTGTGTATGGAATACACTTCATTTTTTTTCTCTTTCAGTTGTCTCCTGTATCGAGAATAACGACTTTGGCTCCTAACTTGAAGCTGGATTATATCGAACAGGAAGGTATATAATGTTATATAATCCGCTTTATTTTTTTTACCGCTTAGGTTTGCAACAATTTAAAAGCCATTTGTAACAACTAAGATAAATGAAGGAAACGTTGAGTGAGTTGCTTTTGTGAATAGAATAAGGCAAAATTTTATCGCAAATACTGTAAATGAATTTTGTTGAAATTACTAGTCGTATAAGCAAAGAGGAAAATTATGCAAAAGCAAGAATATTTCTTAATTTTCTATGAACTTATTCGTATAACAATCATAAAATTTTCTTACATGTACCACTTACTAATGCTATTACTCGGCGTACAAACAAATTTAACGAGCAATTATTCGACTTTTCTCGTTGTCTTCTTACATCACAACTTTTTTTACGCAAATACTACATCGTACATAAAATCCACGACATAACAAAATTAATTACTGTTATTAAATTATTTTAAACCAATTATTTTTTACGCTTTCGCATTATTCTTCGCGTAAGGTCAAACCCCGTAACACCTCCTGAATATTTTAGATAACTTATCGCCCCAACATTTGTCATACTCAGCTATAATTCATTCCACCACACACTCAGTAATTGTCTTATGAATGTCTCTGAGAACAGCTATTGTGAAACCTTGATTTATATCCTGCTCCAGTAAATTACAAAGTAATGAAGCGTGTTGCTATACACTCGATGATTCCGTGTTGCAGGAATTCTGCAGATGCAGCAAAATCTAGGGCAATATCCCTGTTATTTAAATTTATAGCTATTAGCCACTGTATCAAATAAAATATTGGATGAGTTTTCTGTTCAAGTTGATTATTAGAATTAATGTGGCAAACCACGACAGGTTATATTAAAACTGGATTAGATATTCGAACACTATTATATAAAAACGTTCCAATAATGGAAAGAGTTGGAGGATATTTTAGTGCAGACATTTTTTTATCGCATCTACTATACCCTTTTAAGAAAATGAAGTGTGAAATTGTAAATGCATGCAGCCCACAAACATAAGAGCGGTTTTATGTAGTTACCATAAAATTTCGGAATAAATGGGTTTGCCATACATTGAAATAAACTCTAATTATCCACATCGTATAATAAAAATAATAATGTATAATATGCTAATCACCTTAGAAATAACCTCAGTATAAAATATGATTTACGTGAACAAATATCACTTATCATAAAACAACAATTCACGTCCGAAGAAATTAGTGTAACAATGTTGATTTTTGACGTGGCTGGGAGATTAGTTGTTTTGAAATGGTTCTATTCAAATGTGTTGTTTTTTTTAAATTAAATTAAAAAGCGCCATGCAAGCTGGATGAAACGAAATCACGAAGGGGTCGTACGCGATGTTAGGCAAATAGAGCGATTACGTTTAATGGAAAATTGTACGATGTAGTAGCGATACACTGATTTTAAATGTAGTCGAACCGGCACCTCCGCCAAAATTGTTATAACAACTAAATGTTCGGACAAAAGTAAATTTGATTGTCTTTTTTCCATACGCGTAAAAGTTATCTAAATTAACTTGTTTTTTTCTGTTATATAAAAACGTAAATTTCGTAAAAATCCGCTCGGCGGTTCCAAAACTGAGGCACTTTAACCCAGCAGGATGGGAAAATTGTAGAAACAAAGAATTATTATTTTCAAAACGTTGGATCTAGTAGTCGGATTTTGATGAAACTTACTTTATTGCAAAGCTGGATGTTGGTTTTCTTTACAAAAAAGTTACACAAGTTTTTATTTGGTGATTTTAGGCATTTATCGGAGCTTCAAAGTTGCACCTTTAAAAATGGTAGAATTTTCTAGTAACTGTTTTAAAAAATCACAGTTTTGAAACCGCTGGTTGGAATTGTGTCAAAAAACCTTTAAATCAAAGCTCAATAATCGTACTATATTAAAAAAATCCTGAAATGTTAATATGATTTTTTTTTGTATTTTTTTCGAGTTCCACAGTTCACTTTTCAAAAAACGTGTTTTTGAGGATGAAACCTATATTTAAATAATCACAGTTTTGGAACCGCTGGTTGGATTTTAGTAAAATTTACTTTATTACAAAGCTGGATGTTGGTTTTCTTTACAAAAAAATTAAACAAGATTTTATTTGGTGATTTTAGGCATTTATCGGAGCTTCAAAGTTGCACCTTTAAAAATGTTAGAATTTTCTAGTAACTGTTTTAAAAAATCACAGTTTTGAAACCGCTGGTTGGATTTGTGTCAAAAAACCTTTAAATCAAAGCTCAATAATCGTACTATATTAGAAAAAATCCTGAAATGTTAATATGAATTTTTTTTGCATTTTTTTCGTGTTCCATTGTTCACTTTTCAAAAAACGTGTTTTTTGAGGATTCTATCTACATTTAAATAATCACAGTTTTGGAACCGCTGGTTGGATTTTGGTAAAATTTACTTTATTGCAAAGCTGGATGTTGGTTTCATGTACAAAAAAATACCCAAGTCTTTATTTGGTGATTTTCGGCAATTTTCCTAACTTCAAAATTGCAGTTGAAAAATGTGCCATAATTTTCTAACGACTTTTTTTAAAAAATCACAGTTTTGGAGCTCGGTGAAAACGACATAAAGGTGCTTCCATGGCCCACATCCAGTCCGGACTTAAATGTCATTGAAACTCTTTGGCATAAAATTAAACTTTACTAAAATTTACTTTTGTCCGAACATTTAGTTGTTAGGGCTCGTATATGCGTAACGCTTGGAATTTGGTTATTTTTAACGAAGAGAGATTGTATAGTTTATTAAAATTTAAATATTAAAATGTCCTATTTAAATCCAGAGTTACAGCATAAATTAAAAATAGTACTGAATGAAATTGTGTCGAACCGGCACCTCCGCCAAAATTAAAACTACATAAAAATTTACGTATTATGATTATTTTTAATGTAAATTCAGATTCTATTTAAAAATAAAGCACGTTATTAAAATTTTGTGACTCTCTTGATTTTAATCCAACTTTGCAAATATTGGATAAAATCGTTAACAAATTAATCTGTCTAACTTTATAGGTGAATGTCAGATTGTATATATCCACAGATATTATTTACCTCGCAAATATGAAAACTAGCAAACTCATCAATACATAAAGCGCCGTATAAAAAACGTAATTAATGTTGAAAATTTCGTTTGACTTGTTCGCATTTTCTATTTTCTACAGACGTTCCAGAGCTGAATATTACAACGCTGCGTCAAAGTAAAACAATTAACAAACATTAAATTTGCCGTCGACCTTGCATATTCATTTATTTTATGTAAAATTAATTTAAACTCCTCATTCATTCACTCGAATTGCGTAAATTAAAACCTGTAATACAAACCAATTTTTTTGTAAAGAGCAAAATGAAGCTGAATAAACTCACCTTGAGCAATGGAGATGTCGAAACAACGCAGGGTTAGAACAACCAGCAGAAAAGGCCATTTTTCCACTCCCATGACGATGGTTATGCCCAGTTCTACCCTTTATTTAACACAAGCCGGGATGTACGGCGTCGTTCTTGCCACATTGTGTCATACCCAAAATACGATTGTCTAGTTCTAGTTGATTTGGAAATGCACAGTAAAAGTTTTACAGTTACAGCGTCGTCGAAGATTTATTTATTTAGTTTTTCAGCTTTATCTGAAACGCACTGAAGCGTGCAGAATGTCACTAATGTTAGAATTCACTTCATATATTTACCGGTGTAATGTTTTTGCTACATGGATATAAATTCATCGATTTTACATACCATTAAACACGGGCAGGCTGGTGACAGTAATATAAAAGTAAATGTAGTGCACACTAAGCTGCTAAACACCGGACGCAATGGATTGTACCAGGCGTCATCACCCAACAAAATACATTAACAAAGTGTCCGTATGATCTGCCAACAAATATACATATTTACCTTACACCCAACAAACCATTATTTAAATTACCGAAAATGATGACGAATGTGGTGTGGGCATCATTAAAGTCGTAATTTTATGGAAGCTGGGGCGAAAAATTTTAAAATAAACGAAATAATTATTCTGGGATTGTGGTAATTGCGAAAGGTACGCGAAAATAACAAAAAAACTGCGTTTTATATCATCGCAATGTGGATTAAACTATTTAAAATGGGGATTAAATAAAAGTGCTTCATCAGTTTTTGCTAAAATAAAACATGGAAATATGGGATGTGAAAATACATATAATAATATGTGTTAACCTTTCAGCAAAATTAACAAAAATGTTGGAATTTACTTAGATTACATATAAAACGGCAATTTAGTGATCTTATCCTGACAAATTGTGACTAGTGAAGTTGATATTTATACTAACCACCACAGTTCAGTCTTCGGTCGTGTGCCCAAGCCACGCCCCTTAAATATTTATTCTATATTTCAGTCTCCACCTTGATTTTTTCGACCAAATGTACACAAATTTTAAAATTTAGTTAGAAAAAACTAAAATTTGGCAATTTAGTGATCTTATCCATCATTGCTGGCAGATGACTAGTGAATTCTGATATTATATATCTCCAAGCCAGGCTACGCCCCTCAAATTTTTCTCTATAGTCGTCAATCCTTTTCACCAACTTAAAACTTTAAGAGAAAATAAAATATCGCTTCACAGAAAGTTAACCTTTATCAGCAAAATTAACAAAAATTGTTGGAATTTACTTAAATTACATATAAAACGGCAATTTAGTAATCTTATCGTGTCATCACTGACAAATTGTGACTAGTGAATTTGATATTTATACTAACCACCACAGTTCAGTCTTCGGTCGTGTGCCCAAGCCACGCCCCTTAAATAAAATAACGTGTGATCCTTCAAATTTCCATTCTAGGTAAGCCTTGGAATTTGAACGTACGCGCCGAATTGATTCATGTGTTGCTGTCAGTTTCAAACAACAACCAGAAAACCTAACCTTTTTTTCCAACGCCAACTCAGAATGGAAATTTAATGAATCACACGTTATTTATTTTATATTTCAGTCTCCGGTCGGACCACCTTGATTTTTTCCACCAAATGTACACAAATTTTAAAATTTAGTCAGAAATAACTAAAATTTGGCAATTTAGTGATCGTATCCATCATTGCTGGCAGATGACTAGTGAATTCTGATATTATATACCTCCAGGCCAGGCCACGCCCCTTAAATCTTTCTCTATAGTCGTCAATCCTTTTCACCAGCTTAACTTTTTGAGAAAATAAAATATTGCTTCACAGAAAGTTACCTTTATTACTTTAACTGTCTGTATAGACGTTTTCTCTTTACTATTAAAGTAACTGCTTTGAAGTAGTACGAAAATTCTCGTCAGCTTTGTTTCTATTTTTGTACTTGCAGCAAATAACTAAATTACATGCTGAATAACGAAAGACAAATTCATTACACAAACTTCCCTGGTGTGGGATTTAAATGATCTTACACAGAGTTCTATGCGCTATAACTTCCAATAATGTCACACTAGCAAAACTGCATAAACTCGAACAACTACAATAGAATCATATTCTAGCATATGTAGACACAAGTTCAAATGTCACTTGCTTAATTTACAAACAACACTTAGTTAATTGGTTTTAATACAATTATCAAAGGCGCACTTTGTGTGTATGCTACAAATCAAACTTCTTTGTTATGAGTTTTTTGTACATATCTACGAGGAAATTTCTTGTATAGTCGAGATTCTTTCAGTTCGTTTCAACAAAGCTAAATTTACTTTGTATTTTGCATTAAGTATTCCTTTGTGATTGCTTGGCACATGGAATTTTACTGTATATGAAGTTATGAAACTTCCGTTCTAAAAGATGTCTGCTATATTTGTAACGTTCAATTAGATCGAAGGCAGTTGAGTAAAGTAGCACTTTCCGCCCTAGTTACGTAAATAACTATTATACATTTTATTGTGAAATATGGCTGCAATTATTTCCGATGAACATTGTAATTAATCATGAACGAATAGCCTGAAATTAAAATAATGTGTTGTATTTAGTAGAATATTTATTAATAATTAGGACACATCAAACAAAATCCGAAAACAAACGTTATGGCTAATAAGTAGGTGTGCGTGATATTTAGCAGGAGTTATTAATATTTGTTGTTAATTAATTAAATGCTGTTGAACATAGGGTTCAATCATCCGATAATTTTCCATCAGAAGTGGGATACTTTATCACATTTAACTAAACCTACACGTAATTGCTTTTTTCCTCTGTCAACTTCCACCTAGATTGTATCGCACGTTTCAAATAGATTTCCCTTTTCTTATTTCAGGTTTAATTCAACCCAAGCAAAACTCTCCACAGACAAATATATTTATATCAAGCTCTTAGTAAGGATTCTTAGCACGCTTACAGGTCCCTGGAGGAGCATATTTCGGAAGGTCGTTCAGGGACTGACCGGTGTGGATCGTTTCGCCGGAATTTAAATACGGCACTTAGCGCTCACCACAGATGTGCCTCCTCAACGAGTAAATAAAGATTTAAGAGTAAACATACTCGTCCAGGTTTTAGTCAAAATGATAAATGATCGCGGGAAATTAAAATGTTGCAGGGGGAAACCGACTTGGCGAATTAAAAAAACTTGTGTGGTTAGATAGAAATTCAACTCCATTTTTTGAGTATAGACAGAATTGGAAGTCAAATTTTTGGCAGGGCTTAATATATTTTAAAGTTCCCGCCCTACACAAAAAACTGTAGATTAGATTAGATTAAAAGTAGGTTAGACCAGAAGATATTATTAAAGTTCAGGGCCATAAGTACGTTTAATTTTTTTAAATATAGAGCCAAGTAAATAGTAATACAGGAAACGCGAATTACAAATCTATTGTCCGCCCACCTTAAATTTTCCACTTTTTCGTGCCCTATTGTACAGTTACCGTTTTCCGTTGGGCTTCGCTTATCTTAAAATATACGAAACAGAATTTGAAGTAAAGTAAAGTTACGCAATAACGTTGAAGGAAATTCACAATAGACGGAAACTTAAACTTAGTTCTAAAACCTTTCTGCATTAATCTGCTAAGAATTGCTGGACGTTTCCTTAAAATTTGTTGTTTATTTTGCTTGTTTATTAAATTTAATCTTAACTCACGCATGTATTATTCAGAAATATATCTAAGAAACAAGGCAAACGTGCTTATGAATAATAAGATTATTTCAAAGTTAATTGCACATTATACAGTCTACTTTTGAACTGTTAATTAATATTAATAAAATTATAAGCGTGTTGTGAAATTCACATATCAGAGAGCAGACAGAATAATTATAATAACGTTTGTTTACTCAATTAAACCGTTACTTTTCTTTGTCAACATTTACACAGTTTTTCGAAAAAAGAATCACTAAATAAGCTTTCATGTTTTTTTTAATCCTAATGGGACATCATCTTAAATTTTGCACCCATATTTAAAACTATTATATAGAATAATTTAATAATAAGAAAGCAAAAGCGAAGTTGGAAAATTTGAAAGCATTTTAATTATGAATGTTTACGGGAAGTGCCAAGAAGCCTTAAAGGTTAAAATCTCTGGGCTGAAACTCGAAAAGTTTCTGTTTCTGTTTTTAACACCCTTTACAAAGGAACTTAAGAAGTGCTCAAATTAATAAAGGCGAGTACACAAAAACAATAAATATTTCTGCAAAATAAAATGTGTGGAAGGAGTGACGTCAAATCTGCTTATTTTATATTTTAAAATCGTTCCAAGGACGAAATATTCCAACATTATGTGCTTATTGTGGAAAATATTAGTAATAATTTCAAAGTAAAATAGTTTCTGTGTAGCATGCCCTTTATTTTAATAACAATTTGAAGCGCCTCATTTACAAACAATATACGAAATTTGCAATAAAAAGGATTTTAGCAACCTAGCTTCCCATCAAAAAGTAATAAAACCCTGCCTGTGTTCAAATCCAGGAGCACCGGTCAGATTTCATGGGTTTACTGCATGATGTGACTGTCCGAAGGTTTTATAAATATTTCCGGATGAACTACATCTCCTTATAGTAGACAATGCGGAATAAACTTTATCTTTATCAAAGAAATTTATGTGCAATGCTGGGGCGCGTCCCCTTTTAACACTGACCAAGTCAAAAATACACAAGGAAAGACGTTTGTTAAGTCATGTGTCCAGTCGTTTCAAACTTTTTGCGTCGCTTGGACGGACATGTCTTGTCAAATAGATAAGAACAACTGCGAGGAAGGGTTTAATGGCCTGGGCGGAAGCGGTCAATTTACTAAAAATATTATCGGGGCTGAAAGTGGTTTTGTTAGATTAGAAGAAGAAAATTACTTTAATTGGGGCGCGAATGCTGTATGGTAACCCCTTAAAACACACATGGGAATTAACATAATGGTACAACACGAAACCACTTAGTGACAAACTGATGTGTACCTGAATTTACATTTAGTGTGGCGGCTGTTAAAGGTTTAAGCACAAACTAATTCAAATATTTACCCCATTTTATAAACAACCGTAACGTGAGTTCATGTGAGGGATGGTTTGTTATACAATATTTTTACACACAATCACAAAATACAATATTTTGCTTTGATTAAGTTACACAAAGACTATGTTATTGGACGCCTATAGCTACTAATTTGTCGATATTTGTTTAACAAAACATTTTTATCTATATAAGATAATACGCTTTATTTCGTAAAAAAATAATATAAAAATAATTTCCGACTTTGTATCAAATAAATCGAAAAGAAAAATAATGTCAAGGCACTTTTTTGTCCAATTTCCAAAGAGTGTCAAATATTTATCAGAAATACACAGAAAAAATGATATATTTTCTTAATTTAAAGTTTTATTTTGTTGTCACCGGCGCATCCGCCAAAAATTCAACAATCATTATTATTTATTTCTGTTATTTTTCGGTTAATTTTAGATTTGAGAATAATTTCTGGTTTGAAATAGTACAGTTTATATAATCTTGAATATTTCTGAGCAAATACCCCAAACTATAACAGACAAACTAAAAACTGTAACAAATCTCAACTTAAAAGTTTTTAAAAAAATTTTGCAACAAACAAATCCAGAAAAATATGTGTAAAAATATAAAATAAAGGCAAATACAAGAAGATAATGTGAAAACAACAATATAACAACTTTTATATCCTACAAACTATAACAGGCAAAACCCCAAACTATAACAGACAAACTAAAATCTGTGTAATTGTACAGAATTTTATACTAAATTTGAGTATGTCAACGATAACGACATTATGTTATATATGCCAAATTTCCTTCAAAATGCCGAAAAATTTGGAAGTAAAGTTTTAGACGCAACGAAAATCCTGGGAACATGAATAAATTTAGTTATTTCTTTATAATAAAGTTATTTTTATTAAATTCCCTTAATCCCCCCACGCACCTCCACCCCTGTTGTTAGTATCTAAACCCCCTCACAGTCTCTTCCTGTACATGTTCCTAATCTCAAATATATATTTAGATTTATAGGGCAATCTTCGCGATATATAACTCGAGCTATCCGGAAGTTATCTGGCTAAAAGAAAAGGATTCAAAAATGACGAATAGCTTTTTTTCAGGCTTGACTTACCAAACCGTGCATTTAAATAAAACTGGCACAGTTTTTCGAGTTGTTTAACTATAGAACAACCTAAAATAGGCTGTGATGTGGGGGGATGCCGATAATCAATCACAATTTGTAAAATTTTAAATGACAGCATCAAAGCTGCTTGGGTGGTGATTGGAAAGTTATCTAATCCTTCAATTAAATATTGGAAGGGTTCGATGGATTATTTATTGTGTAGGTTCATAATTATTTCGGGTATGTGACGGTTACGCTTTTGGATAATACGCCAGATTTGGGTTAACATTTTAGTGGAGTTTAATTTTTGGCGGATGCGCCATGTGATCCTTCCTACACATTTTTGTAGATTATTTACAGTAAATCTTGAAATTATCCACAATATTTATATGGAAATAAAAAAGAAGGCTGTTAAATAATATTAAATTAGTAAAATTGTTAACTGTTGTATTTTTGGTGGATGCGCCGGTGTTAAATCCTGAAACTTAAATTTATTAAAATAAATTGAAACTAATGAACCTTTTTAGAGTGGTGTGATATTAATTAACTTATGCCGTCACCTCATTCGTGCCACAACAATCAGCAGCAGGTGGTATTAGTGTGCACTAAAATTACTTTTAAACCGCTCTATTTTACTTACGCAACTTTAACTTTAAAACTTTCCGCCAATTGTCACAACATTCAAAACTTTCGCCGACAACTAACAAACTCCATCAATCCCACTCATGGTTACATTTACTAACACATCCACAAGAACATGTTTTCCCCAGACAAACTGTCCAAATATATTTATTTAGCTAATCACACAAAATATTCGGTAATCCTGACGGAGTTATTTTATGCCGATTGCGCCGCTGATTTACCGCCACACCACCTTCTTTACACTTTCGTCGCGGTGGTCCACGAGGTACTGGTGCGACCCAGCCTCACCGCCTATAGCGCCGCACTATCATGCGCGGCGTTACCATCAACTACATCAGCCCAACCAGCATTCAATCTTCCTCGACTTTGGGAAATTCTGGACTTGGAAAGAAGCATATCTTTACATGTTTATCGTCATTATATATTTATAACATCGAGAATGAGGCTTGTTTTATATTTCGCTGTTTTATGACGTTAAATCTATCGATTTGTAGAAATCCGTTTTTTTATAATACAATTTACAAAACACAAGTTTTTAAGCTACAAAACACATGTTGGCATCATGACTAATTGCATAAAAGCAATTATTTGATTAAAAGGTTTGGTCACTTACAACATGTGCAGTGGCGTCCCATGTGCGATTAATTAATCAAATATTAAGTTTAATATTCTAGGTTTTATGCTATACAATTTATATGCGAACTTTTAGATTACATGTGAGTAAATATTGACAAGAGTCACGAGGGTCACTAACTACACACATTTATCTACAACATATACATCATAGATAGTAAAATAAATATTTATTTACGTTGGATAAAAATTTAATGTTAGGAATTACATAAAATAATCGGAATTTAAATTATGATTTGTCTACATATCGATAATTGAAAATTATTTATCCAGGATTAAAAATATAACACTAAAATATAAATATATATGTTATTATTTAGTTATTTTTATTCATTTGTTTTTATGAATTAAAATTTATATGAAAACTGATTTTTATTAAAATTTTATTAACTAACTATAAAATATTCAAATGGGAATATAAAATTGCAATTTCTTTGTTATTATGACTGATTCGTAAAACATGCCAAGTATTATTTATTACAAATATGCAAAATTGAACGATATTCTATCCTATATTCAAGTTAATGAATCTTATTATTCGTAACACCGGCGCATCCGCCAAATTTTTAAAAAAGAAAGCATAAATTTGACGATTATTGCACAGGAAAAACGAATAAAAGGTGCCTAGATGTTACTATTCCTTTAAATATCAGTCATTTTTGGTTTACCAAACTAAACTGCTGGCGAACTGAAACGTACCAAGCGAATTTTTAGGTTGAATTTAAAGTCAAATATTTTGAAAAGGAGAAAAGATATCAACATGAGGTTTTTAGGATTCAAGAGATAATTTTATTGCAAAAGCAATAGTGTGACCCGATTTTTTTACTTTGAAGTACGTTACTATCTACAGGGTATGAAAGAAAGTCGTCTTTTTTTCTCAAACTTTATACCTACCGGAATTCCACAAAAAAATGTTTATATTTTTTTGATGTCGATTTTTTTAGTTCCTGGTTAATGAGAAAAAAACCAATTTCTCAAAAATTTTATATCCCTCTTATTTTATAAGATACCGAATTTTTTATTAAATTTAATATTGTTGAACAGGTTTTTGCAATAATAATTATGCAGCCATTTTGAAACCAAACCTCATCATGTGATATGTCGATAAAAAGGTAATTTTAAGTAGAATCCAATTCTCACGAAAAAAAAATACAGGGTTGTTTTAAAAAATTTTGAAAGTTAGTAGGTGGCCCTTCTGGTGAAACCGGAAGTGTCATCAGATTGTTTTAAACGTCAAAATGATTATTCCTTTCAACAATCAAACCATGCCAAATTTCAAATTAATACAGTTAAATGTAACAAAATGGTGGGGGTTGTAAAACGATTTCGTAGCCACCCGGTATACACGAATATGAGCAAATTTTTGAAAAAGTGAAAACCCGTTTCGAGGATATAAGTCACTTAAACCAATGGTGAACCTAAACTAACTAAATTCCATTCTATTCCATTAAGAAAATAGCCTCAAAAAATGAATTAAAAAAATTTACCAATTAGCGAACGTGTACCGATTTTTGATAAGCCACTGGTTACCAATAAATTAATGAAAGTACGAAAAGTGTACTTTTTATAAGAAAGCCATTCATAAGGTATTATAATTAACTACAGAGATTGGTTCTTACAAACACAATACGGCCAAACGACAAAAAACAAAAAAAAAATCAAATTTTCAGCAAAAATTCAGTATCTTATAAAATAACAGAGATATCAAAATTTTGAGAAACAGGTTGTTTTCCCATTAAGTAAGGACTAAAAAAATCTACATCAAAAAAATATAAAAAAAAATTTGTGGAATCGCGGTAGATATAAAATTTGACAAAAAAAAGACTTCCTTTCATACCCTGTATATAGTAATGTACTTCAAAGTAAAAAAATCGGGTAACACTATCGTTTTCTCAATTAAATTATCTCTGAAATCCTGAAAACCGCATGTTGATATCTTTTCTATTTTTCAAAATATCTGACTTTAAATTCAACTTAAAAATTCGCTTGGTACGTTTCAATTGGCCAGCAGTTTATTTTAGCAAATATTTTTTCGGTATATCCAACATAAAAATTTGGTGGGTTAATAATTTGTAACCTAACCTAACTATGAAAAATCTTGTTGTAGTGGCTTCTTTAATCCGAACATAATTTCCAGACAAATAACTCAAAAATTAAATACAGTTCATTGATGCAGCGTACTGAACTAAACTTCACGTTTGCACTCATCAGCGTTTTTATTTATTTAGTAAAAATGATCAACTAAGTGTTGTGGAAGCGGTCAAGCACTTTATGGGATTAAATGCAACACATACTTCCCACAATTACGTTTTTACTCTGTGTGGTCATGAAAGCTTCGCTTTTTCACCAGATCTAAAATACTCAATTCAATTTCAGCGTTTTACTTAGGTACACCCAACTAAAAATAAATTGCTTTATCTCATACAGTCGACTGAGGATCATATTAGGCGACTGAGCAATTTGATCCTGATACAGCTATACGAGTAGTTACAGTTGCATTTATAAACTAACAATTCAATTTAAATTGTTGCTTCATAAATTTTCCGGTATGAAAGCCCCCCGACATTTCCCTGAGTGACAAAGTCGTCGTTAATGATAGTCACCGGGTGTTTTCTGATATATAGCCCAGTCAAGTATAGAGGCGGTTAGTTCGGTTTGTGACCATATTCGGTGGAGGGGTCATGGCTTTACTACATCGTCCATCCCCCATTTGATTGATAGTTTCCTCTACAGATGATTTATTGAAGGATGCTTGATTCAGTTCAAAGGTCAATCTGTAGTCTTGTCTGCTGAATGTTTCATAAATTTTCCGTGGAAATTGTCCTATTATCAATATTGGCGATGTATAAAAGAGAAAAATGAGAGTTGGATCTTGTTGGTGTCGGCGAAAAAGGGAAATGTCACAATTACTTTGTAAGATTCTATAGATACAAATGGAAGCTCTTTAAATGCAGTTCGTTGAGCATGCAATTTGTTTTGGAATTGTTTGTAATAAAAGAAGTAACGGATGGATCAAAGCACAAATTAATTTGTTCGGTTAGTTGGAATATTACGTATAAATTATTCTATCAATTGGCAGTTTACGGTACGCCTGGTTTCAGATGAATAGAAGATGTATCATTTGACCATTCACTTGATTACTTAATCATTCTGCGGTAACATTGCTGATTTTGTATTAGATTAGTTCCACAATTTGAAGGTTTTAAGGCATAAATACAGGCAAATACGAGCCCTAACAACTTAATAAATTTTTTGAAGTATGAAAGGAGAACTGGAAATTTTACGCAAATAATTAGTAAATACCTAATAATACAATAAGATAAAGCCTTAATAACAATATTATGCATGGAAGAAAATTATTTATTGGATTTAACAATATTTTAACCTTAGTAATTAGCAAAATTTACAAAATGAATTTGTAACTAAATGTTGGGATATTTTTTAATTTAGGACCATTAATAAGAAGTTACGTCTCCTTTTACTTTAATAGCTGCCTGTATTCTAGCAGGCATTGTATTTATCAAATTTTGGTTCAATTCTGGCGTGAAACTGTTCCAAATGTCTTCTATTTTGGTCTTTAAGTCCCCAATGGTTCTTGGTGGAATATTGCGTAGAATACGTTTAATTTTATGCCAAAGAGTTTCAATGACATTTAAGTCCGAACTGGATGAGGGCTACGAAAGCACCTTTATGTCGTTTTCCCCAAGTTCGAAAACTGTGATTTTTTAAAAACAGTCGTTAGAAAATTACGTCACATTTTTCAAGTGCAATTTTTAAGCTACGAAATATGCCTAAAATCACCAAATAAAGACTTGGGGATTTTTTTGTACATAAAACCAACATCCAGCTTTGCAATAAAGTAAATTTTACCAAAATCCAACCAGTGGTTCCAAAACTGTGATTATTTTAATGTAGGTAGCACCCTCAAAAAACACGTTTTTTGAAAAGTGAACTCTGGAACTCGAAAAAAATGCAAAAAAAATCATATTAACATTTCAGGATTTTTTCAGCATAGTGCGATTATTGAGCTTTGATTTAAATGTTTTTTGACACAAATCCAACCAGCGGTTTCAAAACTGTCATTCTTTAAAACAGTTACTAGAAAATTTTTATCATTTTTAAAGGTGCAACTTTGAAGCTCCGATAAATGCCTAAAATCACCAAATAAAAACCTGTGCAACTTTTTTGTAAAGAAAATCAACATCCAGCTTTGCAATAAAGTAAATTTCATCAAAATCCGACTACTAGATCCAACGTTTTGAAAAAACAATTCTTTGTTTCTACAATTTTCCCATCGTGCTGGGTTAAAGTGCCACAGTTTTGGAACCGCCGAGCAGATTTTTACGAAATTTACGTTTTTATATAACTAAATGTTGGCATTATAACAGAAAAAACCATCAATATTATGGAAGTTAATTAAGATAACTTTTGCGCGTATGGAAAACATACAGTCAAATTTACTTTTGTCCGAACATTTAGTTGTTAGGGTTCGTTAGAGTTTACATTTTGTCCAAGTCGGCGCATCCGCCAAAATTTTAATTTCCTTTAAAAATCGAAATATTTTAAGTAAAGTTTTAGATACCCCGCTAATCCTGGAAACTTGAATAAGTTTAGTTATTTTTACAAAGAATAATTTAATGAAATTTGTGTCTAAAATTAAATCATCCCCACGACTAATTAAAATTTTATCTGGAATTTCCCATAAACAACATCAGTAAAACCCCTAGCAGAATTAAAAGACAACATGTATTATCTGGCATTTCCAATTAACGCAGTATTGCTCATTGTGGAAACGATTAAAGTGATGTTTGCGTTGATGGCTATTTACTGTTAGGTATACAATTTCTACAAACGGTTCAGATATTTGGTGTGTAATGCAAAGCTTCTTTGTTAGTTATACAATAAACAACCAGATTAATTGATTATTGTATTACAATTATATAAAAACAGCAATATACAGGGTGTCTCTAAAAGGTCTTTACAAAATACTACCACAAGTTTAAACCAAACATACCTTAGTTCAAAAGTTCTTCCTTACTGAGTTACAGGGCGCAAAAAAAATTTTTTCCAAATAATTTTTTAAGTATATCTACAGAACGGTTTAAAGTACAGATTTGAAATTTGTTGGGTTAGTAAGTCTATAAGGAAGCTACAATTTTTTGGTATTAGAACCAAAATAATATTGTTTAGTGGCGTACTTATCGAAGAGGTCTCAGGGTTTTTTTGAATAATTTTTGTAGGCGATTAAATTTTTTTACAAAATAATAAGCATTATGATAGATACGATCAAGACACGTAAAAAAGGTATACTTGTTTGATTTGCATTAACTCAACTGTTTGCGAGATATTTCACTTTGAAAAATTTTTTTGCTATTAAAACAACAATTTGTGACACCCTGTAAAGTCAAAATATTGGGTCACTCTAATACGGCTCATTCTACGTCCAAAACTAAGCATAATCTATCTTATACCGTTCTGTAGATACACCTAAAAAAGATACAGGGCGAATAAAAAATACATCTTTCAACACTCTGTATTTTAGTAACGAAACATTTTTCGGAGTCGGTTTCTACAACCATTTATGCTTAGTTTTGTACGTAGAATAAGCTGTTATTAGAGTGACCCAATATTTTTTACTTTACAGGGAAAGTCACAAATTGTTTTTATAGCAAAAAAAATTTCGAAGTTAAATATCTCGCAAACAGTTGAGTTAACGCAAGTCAAACAAGTATACCTTTTTTACGTGTTTTGAGCGTATCTATAATAATTCTTGTTATTTTGTAAAATAATTCAATACCCTACAAAAAATATCCAAAAAAACACTGAGTCCCCCCTATAAGTACGACACTGAACAATATTATTTTGGTTGTAATACCATCACATTGTAGCTTCCTTATAGACTTATTAACCCACCAAATTTCAAGTCTCTACTTTAAACCGTTCTGTAGATATACTTAAAAAACTATTTGGAAAGATATTTTTAGCGCCCTGTAACTCAGTAAGGGAGAACTTTTGGACTAAGGTATGTTTGGTTTAGAGACACCCTGTATTACATTAATAGAGATTTAATTAATAATGTTGTTGTCAATATATGCTATTAGCAAATGTACAAGTTATAATCGCTACCTTAGTATCAATAATTTGACAATTTACTAGCTTGCATACAAATTGCAAGCGAACAATGCAAGTAATTATTGGGAAATCGAGGAGCAATGCTTAGATTCCATCGAATATAAAGTGTGTTATTTCACCTAGTTTTTGTGTTATATAGTCAAGAATTCATTTGAAATGTTACGAGTAGTTTTAACAATTATTTTTAATTATAATGGCACATACATGTATCCTTTGTACGTTGCGAAGCACAAAGCAGCGTGAAAAAATATATCTTTTTGAAATTAAATAACGAATATATACGTTTACGAGATAAATACGGGGATTAATTAATTTATTTAAATATCCGGTTGTATATGTAAATTCTACAAAGGCTAATTCATACATTATTTACATATAAATAAGAGTTCATATCTGGAGTGTCTCTGAAGTGACCATTAATACCTTGAATAATTATATCACAACGACTTTGCATATATTTGTGACTGTTGCTCAAATAAAATATGCTAATCTAAATGGATTTTCCCACAGTTCACTTAGAGCATTTAACTGTACCTCAAAAACTTGTTGTTTGACCTAAAATTAAGTAAACCCAAAAATGATGCACAAAATTAAATTAAAACTTGAGGATGATGGTACGCATTATCATTAGAGTGTAGCTTGAGAAAAAATTACATTTGACGTTATCCAACGCTAGTTCTCCCTGCCTTAATTAACAGAAAGGCCAGTGTGGATATACGGTTTGAGTTAGCCGCTCGACCTCCAGTTTGTTTCCAACAGTCGATACCAGTCCCCATGTGACAATTCAGAAGTCAATAACAGCCAAGTTGCATGAAACTCTCGCTGCTGTCAAATTATACAATTCCAGCCAAAATTGTAATTATATCTAAAGCCATCGGAGAGTTATCGTGAATATATCCGACTTGGAGCTAGTTGGTTATGTGATGCATCAGTCGAACCCAAAATAATTTCGGGGGATAAATCAAGTTATTATACAATATGACTGTAGAAATTTTGGCGAGGAAAAAAGAAAACATTTTGAATTTGGCGCTTAATTACAAGAATTTTTTTAAGTATATGGTGCGAAATTTCAAAAATAATATAAAATTCTGTAGTTGTGTAGCTTTTATCTCCTATAGTTTTTATAAGACTAGTAGAAGAAGACAAATTTTTCTGTGATAAGTCGTTAAAAAATTAACACCGGCGCATCCGCCAAAAGTCTAATCTTTTTTATTTTTCTGGTAAATTTAGACTTTTTCTCCAATCCAATAATTTTATCCCATTTAATTTAACCTAACATAATTTAATAATTGTGTTTTTTTTTTAGGTTTCTTACATAATAAATAATTTAGCAAAAATAAGACAGACAGCCAAACTGCGACAGAGCAATCGAACTAAAAATAAGTAATTAGTTTACGGATAAAAATTTCATCAAAAATTTAGTAGAAACATGCTTCAAGAAACCTATTGTGTTACAAAGAATGTCTGCTTATCTTTTCACTCGCTTTCTGTACCCACGCTCCAATAATGATTAAATTTTTTCTATTTAAAGGACGACTAAACTAAAATATTACAAACCAACATTTCAGAAATTTATTTATCTCGTATTGTTAACAAAACACAATTCTTCTAATAATAAAACTATCCACTCCGCACCATACCACACCCATTATTTATGTTGATAAAATATTAACTGTTTTCTGAAAATATATATCAGAAACATGGTGAAGGAAATAGAGTGGAAACAAAATTGATGTGGCAGTTTCAATTTCATGTTTCATAGAATATATTTAAAAACTGTAAATATACATGGAGTGTGTGCCATGCGGTTAAAAGAAAAAAAAGTGCAATCTCTTGTAAATAAATCCATATTTGATTGAACCTACTTCGTCCCGGGTTTCACTCAGAGTTAAGTGGTTGATTTTGACGAGGAGTTCCATTAGGTGACAAAATCGCGCACTCTCTTTAATACAACGTGTACTACACTGCAATTTAATGGGTCTACTTTCAATATTTTTCTAGTTTTACAAAAAAGAAAGTGTTTATTAAAAAAAAACGGTTGATAAACGTTAATCTTCGTAAAAATCACGCAATTTTAAGAGTGCACTTGTTTTGTACTTACAACTAAATTTTATTTATGACAAGCAACTTTTTATGTAGCTGTTTGTTTGTGGTAAGTAAACGATTTTGTCGCTGTTACGAAATTTTTGTAGTTTTATACAAACTAGCCAAATTTTCTATGAAAGTAATCAAGAGTTTATTTAGTTTGTGTACTACCACTTTAAGAGTAAAAATAATTGGCTTACAATTAAATTCGGCTATTATTCGCTATTATTCCAAGCTTTTTATTGGCTTTCTACAGAATGGACGCAAAACAACAACAAAAATATTTATTGGAAGCACAATCTAAGAAATCAATACCTCTAATTATGCAATTTAACCGAATTAAGCGCTTTCCTTCCTCTGAAGTGCTTTGAATCGTCAGTCCATTTGTCCTGCAGTATTGTGATAAAAAGGGTTAAAAATCCCGGTCGTCTGCAAAGGAAACCAGTCTTCCTCTGAGGTGGAAATAACAAACTGCAATATCGGCCGTCTGTCAGAGTTCAGTCCAAAGTTTACGAGCTGTGCACTACATTGGCGGAACTTAAACTTCCTATACGGTTGTGTACCGAAATCAGCGAGTAAGAAACGGGGTTTGTTTTGTGATTTAATATATTGAAACGCTCCATTAATACTATACACATCGGGGAAAAATAAATTATTTTTCGAGTATAAATTTGCTTTTTCTCGTCGTTAATTATTTTTCTTTTCCATCGGCCCATTAAAATCCTTTTTTGTTCGTCCCCTAAGACACATAAATTACAAGTTTGTGTACTATAACATGTTTATAAAAGAAATTCCGGTTTGAAGCAACAAACTATATGCTAAGCTAGACTACGGAATAAACTTGTATAATATGAGAAATTTGCAATATTTTTGAATATGCAATATAAATTCCAGACTAGAAAGCAGAAATGCTTGGACATGTCATAAGGTTATTACATGACCCCAAACTGAAAGGCCTGAAGCCGCCCAGCTTGACTTACTTGCTTTACGTGCCCACGGCCAAAATGCTTTTATAAATATTCAAGACATGCCCGAACGGTGTAACTAACATTGCAGAACGCCTTTTAGTTAATTCAACCGCTGAACGGAAACTAATTAATTCCGCCTTTCCTCTTTCGCCGAAAACTAATCACCTTTTTAAAAACTTGGCCACTTCGCATTATTAAAATAAAAAGACGCGATCGATGATCAATAAAAAATGGGACACGAAGGGGTTTTCTGGAACCAAAAAAATTCTCAAATGTCAAGTTATGTGTTTTCTATATAACTAACTGAAAATAATCCTAATAAATAGACGCGTTTTTTGAACTTATTATACTTAATCCAGAATATTTTGGGTTTTTATTATGGCAAAATAAACGAGACAAAACTTTAAACCGGCTTTTAAAGGACTCCCCCGTGGGACTATAACCTGCAATGCACACCTATTTGTGTGTATTTTTTTCTAGGTTAAATTCTTATTTCATTATAAAATCAGGTCCCAACCAGCTCAATTTACATGCAAATACACATCCCTTCTGTAAGTAACGTTTTTAGCCAGGGCGTAGTTGTTGTTTTGCTTACCATATACAAAACTCAACCAACAATTTATAAGTTTATATGGCGCGGATAGAGTCAACTAGCAAAGACATAATCCCATTAGGGTGACCCAGCCGGGGTGTATCCCCTAAACCACTTTGCATCTAGCCTTGGCTTTTTCTGTCCAAACGCAGCTTTACTTAATCAGGGGAAATGGTCCTCGTACATCTTCCTCGCTGGATAATATTAGGTGGTCCACGTATGGGTAAGTTTTTTATTCGATGCTAAGTGTTGTCTTATTTGCATGTTTGGGCTTTCACTCGGTTGTTTCTATTTAATCGAAAGGTTGGGGTTTAAAATATGTCGAAAACACTACCCTTATTTCTGTTAAAGAGCGAAACATTGCCCCTCTGAGAGATCGACAAGCAAATCAGTATCAAGTGAGTGTCCCTTGGGAGCAACTGAAGTGTTGCGTTTGAAAGTATTTGTTTGACCCAAACTCAACAAAATGAACCCTTCGAAAAAATCTGCTTTAATATAATATAACATAATTAAATTTACACAACAATTATTCCATTACAATTAAACTTGCAGCAAGGACTGATTAAATATTAATTTAACTAATTATAATAATTATACGATAAATCCACACATAAACAGATTATATTTGATAAAATCGAAACCCATTTAATTATAATAAACGTTCCATGATGTCAAGTACCTACTGGTTTTTTCGGCCACCGTGAATGATAAATGAAACCTTGCAACAAATTCAATAAATCAATCACACACACGAAAGATAAATTGGAAGCGAACTATTCTTATAATAAATTTTTCTATCGCCAAAATATATCTCATTTAATTGGATATTGTTTTTGTTTGTAACGTATGTCTAAAAATATAAAGAGCAGGAGAAAAAATACGGAAAATTTAATCAAGCGATGTTGTGGTTGGGCCCCACAGCCTTGTCGACAAAAAAAACATGAACCAATGAAATTTATTGGTTGCATTGTTAGTGTAGAAAAAATACTTTCACATAGATAAATTTTGTTGGTTATTAAAATGTCGAAACAAATTTATGCTTTGGGTAATCGGAAAGTTGGGTTATTTCTATAAATCTGATAATAAGATTAAGATTGCATCTGGTGTTTTAATTTTGGCATAAAATTACGAAATTTATAGCTTGTTTATAACATACAGACTGTTTACTAAACTGTTAGACATGGTACTAGGATTTACCAACTAAGAGTACCATGTCTAATAGTTTAATACACATCCTGTATAATATTACAAATAGAACAGTCACGTTTTACTTTATTTAAAGAGCACATTTTTATTAAATGCCACAACAGTATTCGGATAAAATGTGCTAAATATTTCATTCAAAGCACTGATGAGTACAGTCTAAATTAAAATTTTATGCGAGGGTGTTTCCCATATAAAATATTTAGATAATTGCTGCTGCGGATTTGTTTGCTCCATTATATTTTCATTTCCACAAACCCACACAAAACTAATCAATAAATAGAATTTTCACTCATTTCTTTATCTCGTTTCACGGTCAATTGACCAAAGCGGCAAGATTTAATTCTAGTTCATTTACTAAATAAGATAAAAAAAAAGCACAACGCGAAAGCGGACGAAATAATCAAATATTAACAAAACCAGGCGTTTTGAAAACAATCTTCTGGCACTTGTATTTATTTATGTCAACCTTAGCGGAAATAACTTCTTGTATCTTTTTAAATAAAATAGTTTTGTAGTGCACAAGAAAGTGGCAAACTCAAAGCGTATATTCCGGCTTGTTTACCAGTGCAAAAACTGAAAAGAATCTCGTGTTATGTCAATAACATATTCAGTAAAAACACGTATATATAAGGCGTCGGTACTAACGGAAATGGGATGGTTGTGTAGCACACTGTGTGTTCAATTCCTGTGGTCGATAGGGACTGGACTAGGTTCCGCCGCACATTAATTTCTGATGACCGCTAGGGACCCTAGCATTCCGATTGAAATACACCACTCGATTAATAAGAGATACTCTAACAGATTTATTACAAGCTCTGATAGCCCGCCTGATAATAATTGATTCGGTTTTCTAATTCATTTTTCTTGAACCCCCTCCCTCATAACACAAATTGTTGTTGTCCGCAGTTTTGTTTTCGATAATGTGTTCGTTTAATAGAGATGGTGATCGTGATGGCTAGACTAGTTTTTGCACATGTATTCAAATATTCTAATTAATTTGGTAATTTGTCTGCTTCGATGATGTAGATCAAAGGAAAGAGGATAATGGATGCAAATGGTGGTCAGAGACGGACGTAAATTCGTTTTAATTATTAAGTATAGGCGGTTGTTGATGGGCACTTACCTAGAGTAAACTTTGTGAATTATTGTATAAATTTATAACCCTGTTTAGAACTTTTTTAAAAATTAGTCTAACTTAACACCGGCGCATCTGTCAAAATTTTAAGTTTTTGAAATCGTTTGAAAAAGTATAAATTTTTTTATTATTTCAAATATCATGCGGTTCTCTAGGGCTTCAAAAATATGTTCTGAATATCGGACAAGTACTTCCATGTAGCGTCCCAGGCTCATTTTTGAATTTTATAAAAATAATTCCACAATTTTTTAATTTTGTCCCTAAAATTTAAAATTCTGGAAAATTTATGTGTCTCATAGACATTCTGGGCACAGATTTGGAATCAGCTGAAAATTTCCTATCTCATTCAGCTCATTTTATGAAGATTTGGTATATTTTTTAAAGGCCTAAATGCAAACTTTGAAAAATGGCCAAAAATCCAACTTTTTCCATACAGATACATGGAAAAAACTTCGATTTTCATCAAGTCATGGATTTTCATGAAAAATATTTTCTAAACTAATTAAAGGGCGTAGAAAAAGAATATCTAACCAGTTTTTCTATATGACACAATGGAAAGCCGTTCTGGCTGGTAGAAAATCACCAAAAAAAAACCTCAACTTTGAGCACTCGAAAAAAATTCCAGGATTGCTAAATATATATTACATTATACATCAAATTAAAGTTGAAGGCTCAATCTATCAGTGGAAAAAGATTTTATATAATTCGGAGCACTACTAACAATTCTACAGCTAGTCAAAAAACATGAAAATAATGACAAAAATTAGAGAAAAATAAATAGTTCAAGAACTACAAATCGAGTTTTTTCGTTATATGAATAAAGCTAATTCAAAACCTACTCCACTTTCATTATGATAAACGCTTATGTATCGCATCCCTGGCAAAAAAGCACCAGTAATTTCGAGATAATATCAATAATAAAAGTCTTTGAACGCATTGGGCAGCAACATTGGCGCGATGCCTTAATTTTGAGGGGTCGGAACAATCTCTTTCTCATCCGATATATTTTATTGGACGGCGCTGGACCGCGACCGGGCAAATATTGACTTGGGAGCGAGAATAAAAACGTATGTTTGAAATTCGCAGCACTTTTCGGCTGCAAGGGATATAATAAAATGTTATTCTGGCCAGTGCCAGGGGCATATGATAGGTCGAACGTGCCCCAACCTTAGACCGTAAATACAAAATCTTCCGATTAAATAATATTATGTATAAATCTGGAAAATAATAAGGAGTATAGCCACGCAGTTTTGATAAGGGTTGCCTTTGTTATTGTGATAAGGCGAAAGCAAACAATAAGTTGAAATTTTCGCATTTGTAGCCAAGCCACAGATTTAATTTATTATTTTAACTTTTGTGTATCTTAAATTCGAGAGAAAGTTCACGTGATGCGTGAAAGCCATGTAAAAAGAAAAATGTTATATTAACGTTTTGTGTTTAGTATTCTTTTGAGGACTTTATTGAATTGTAATATTGAATCTTTTATCCGAAGTGTTTGAAAGCAAATATGTCTTTTGGATTTTTTCCGCACTGAATACGTTTTAGTAAATATTCGTGTCACACAGAAAGATTTGTGTACCATGTTAAAAAAATAATGAAAAATAAAGCCCATAAAATACGCAGCGTTTTCCTCTATAGAACTATAACATAATTTGTAACCCTTATCTAATACATTTTTCATAATTATTGTGTAACTTTAATCCCAATACCCCGCCTGAAGTGGAGAAATACGCCTTAAGGGCTGTTGATTTTCTGATATAGTAATCCATTACATAAAACAATAATTTTCCCAACTGGGTCGGCGCAAAACCTTGAGCTCCAATTCAATAACCCTCATCTGGATTGGCAGTTAAATCGCACACAAAGAAGCTTCAAATACAATGAATGATTATCAGATATCCAACACACTATACAGATATTTCAGTGTTATCCTTCGAGTTGTTCTGAATATATGTCACTAAAATTTAATCAAATTCATTTAATGGACAATGGAACATTAATCATCTAACATAAATGAGTTTCAGCTTGCCAGCCGAGCCTGCAGGAGCGTTTATTTAGCTCTGTTTCGTAATTTTTAAATGAAGCGAACTGTGATAAAAAGTTCAGTTGGAAATAGTTCGCAGCGTTTGGCAGCGCGGCTAAATGTAAACACCAAACTAATGTTTGTTTGGAAAAAAGTTATTCATAACAACTAGTGTACTGTTTTTATTTCCTATATGATGGAAAGTTTCTTATACGAGCCCTAACAACTAAATGTTCGGACAAAAGTAAATTTTTGAAATATAAAAACTGGAAATTTTATGCAAATAATTAGTAATAAACACCTAACAATACATTAAGATAAAGCCTTAATAACAATATTATGCATGGAAGAAAATTGTTTACTTCATTTAACAATATTTTAACCTTAATAATTAGCAAATTTTACAAAATGAATTTGCTAATAAATGTTGGAATAATTTTTAATTTAGGACCATTAATCTTTTGCTTTAATAGCTGCCTGTATTCTAGTAGGCAGTGTATTTATCAAATTTTCGCACAATTCTGGCGTGAAACTGTCCCAAATTTCTTCTATTTTGGTCTTTAAGTCCCCAATGGTCCTTGGTGGATTATTGCGAAGAATACGTTTAATTTTATGCCAAAGAGTTTCAATAACATTTAAGTCCGGACTGGATGAGGACCAGAAAGTACCTTTATGTCGTTTTGACCGAGTTCCAAAACTGTGATTTTTTAAAAACAGTCGTTAGAAAATTACGTCACATTTTTCAAGTGCAACTTTAAAGCTACGAAAATTGCCTAAAATCACCAAATAAAGACTTGGGGATTTTTCTGTACATAAAACCAACATCCAGCTTTGCAATAAAGTAAATTTTACCGAAATCCAGCCAGCGATTCCAAAACTGTGATTATTTAAATGTAGGTAGCACCCTCAAAAAACACGTTTTTTGAAAAGTGAACTGTGGAACCCGAAAAAAATGCAAAAAAAAAGCATACTAACATTTCAGGTATTTTTCAACATAGTACGATTATTGAGCTTTGATTTAAAGGTTTTTTGACACAATTCCAACCAGCGGTTACAAAACAGTTACTAGAAAATTCTATAATTTTTAAAAGTGCAACTTTAAAGCTCCGATAAATGCCTAAAATCACCAAATAAAAACTTTTTTGTAAAGAAAACCAACATCCAGCTTTACAATAAAGTAAATTTCATTAAAATCCGACTACTAGATCCATCGTTTTGAAAATAATAATTCTTTGTTTCCACAATTTTCCCATCCTGCTGGGTTAAAGCGCCACAGTTTTGGAACCGACGAGCGGATTTTTACGAAATTTACGTATTTATATAACCAAATGTTGGCATTATAACAGAAAAAACCATCAATTTTATGAAAGTTAATTTAGATAACTTTTGCGTGTATAAAAAAAGACAATCAAATTTACTTTTGTCCGAACATTTAGTTGTTAGAGCTCGTATTAGCTTAAATAAATTTTTTATTTAGGTAAAGTGCACTACTATCCAAGATAAAATAAACTCGTTAAATCTCCCTTTTTATGAAAAAGAAAATAATAAAGATAAAACCGAACAACTATAAAAAACTTTGTCCAAACTCTGCGCAACATATTCCATTTTAACTTTTATAGTACGAAAAAATGATGATAAAACTTACATAAGGACGCAATTTCTATTCAAATTCAGCAACATATTCCCAATAATCTTAAGATCAATAGACCAATACCAACTGGAGTATGATTGTGGCAGAAGGTCCCCTATTTAAGGATTAAGTTCCAGGAATATAATCTGATGTTTATCAATCATAATAATTGATCGAAGCTGCTTGCTATTGTCTGCAAGTGTTCCCAGGATATAATGCTCGGTCCGCTTCATATTATGCAATTTCCTCTCTATTGCAACAATTATCTTCACTTGACCTGCGCTTTGATAATTATTTATTCCATCTAAGAATAACTCATTGATTTTACCGACGATTTTCCAGTGTCCTTGAACTGGGTAATTGTGCTAATCAACGAGTATTGTTGTGTATAAAGGAAAACGAAATAATTTATTTTATGTTTAGGTAAATTAACTTTCATTGTAGCAATCAACTAAGTTCTTGAGATATTGCTCTATCCGCGCCATAATTAAACTGAATTTTATTAGCCTACTCACTCGTTACTGTCATAAAATGTAGATTGCACCATTTGATTTACAACAAGAATTACGTACATTTTGCAGTCAATTTACAGAAAAATTTTTACAGCTGGAGTGATGCCGGCATGCTATAAAGCAATTTGAGGATAATTTTATGTCTAACCTAAGAAATTTATGCTTGTAATTGTTTATAAAATTAAAAAGTCGAAATTCGATCAGTTTCCTTCTCCTTACTCGTTATTAAATGGTTTATTTGTACCAAAGAAATATTTATTTGAATTAAAGTTGAACTGTTTTAGCTAAAATATACTTTTCTCTTAGTGCTAGTGATCTAACCTAACTTAATTAGTAAATCTACGGTGAACTAGATCGCATATAAAACTATCAATAATATTTCATTTATATCTTCCCTAATGCTCGCTCTAACTATTTATATCATCGAATTCGCATATAATATTTAGTCGCTTATCTTATTAAACATTTCTCTCGACACTCAATTATTCCTCTAGCGCAATGATATTAGCACTTGAACTCCCAATTTTCAAATATTATTAAATACATATTGTTATCTGGCGCTCTACCGTCCTCACATTCTTACTAGAAGCACTCGTCTGTATGAATATAAATACACATTTAGCTTGCGATGGAGTTTATTAGGTTTAGCGTAAGAGTGTGCAGTATTATGCAGGCGAGAAGATTGCATATTTCCAACTCCCTAGGAAATTGGTGTCTAAGTAAAAGCACGTAGAAGCCCAATTACTGGAAACACACCTCATTAGCACCTGCAATCAGAACTAGGCTATAGTCTAGTCTAGGTAGTGTCTAGGCGGTAGGATCATACAGAGAGGCGCGCTTTGTTAGATTCACACGTCGTTTCCTATTTATTTTCAGGGCTTTTCAGACGATTTAATTTAGTTTTTATGGTAGCAATACTGGCGGACCCCCACAAAAGTTTAATAGATTCTCAATTTTATATGGCCACGTATATTACTTATGGGTTTATAACGCGTTTTTATTGGAGGAGTTTTAATTAAATCACATTATATATCGATCCTTTCTTTGTATCTAAAAGTTTTCAAGTACCTAAACACAAACTACAAAAAACTGTGAATTATACTCGAGATTGTATACTGCTTTTAGAAAGTTAAGTCGCTTAGTTAGACAAACAACAGCAGCGGCCCTAGAATCGCTCCTAGCGGTACACACATTCTGCTTTGCACTATAGATTTAGTATAAAAGACGTTGAATTAATTTGCCCGTACAATAATTTACGCACTTTTATCAACTACTTAGAACTTGTTAATGGACAATTTCTAACTTTCATTTCCTTATTAGCATGACGTAAAGTGAAAGAATGAAATAAAATTCAACATCAAATGAATTAAGTAGGTATTCGGAAAAGTTTAGGTACCCAATTTCACTTTCAAACTCACAAGGAAATTTTTAATTTATAATTAATACAAAGGAAATATCTTAACTTTCCTTTTCTGATTCTGTTGTTTGGATAACTTTTCGTTTACGACAATCAGAGAATTTACTGGGAGCTTATTACCAGGAAAAACAATTCCGTGATGCAGAGTTTGGAATAATTTTTTTAGTAATGAAAGTATTGCTGCGTTGAGTGGGTGAGTAAGTTCTGAAACAGCAAAACTTTCTTGCTACATTTTACTTATTATTATCAGTGGAAAACCCAATATTTTTATTGATACAGTATAATATTAATTCAGTTTTGAAATGAAGATAATTAATTTGAAACAGCCATTCTAAAAATGTGATTTTTTAAAACTGTAGCTCTAAAAGTATGTTAATTTTTCAGCACGCAATTTTGATTCCTAAATAAACGTCTAAAATCTCCAGATACAACTTCCAGATTTTTTATATAAATTTAACCGACATGCAGCCTTTCAACAAAATTAATTTCACAAAAATCCGACCAGTGGTCCTAAAGTTATAGCGTTTCAAAAACGGTTTAAAGCTTTTTAAAATATTTTATCATTATCACTTTGAAAATTCGTAGCTCCATACTGGATTAACTAATTTTCACTTATAATACAGTTCTGTAAAGTTTAGTTTTGCCTTTATTAAGAAAAAAATGATAAATTGTATGGAACTTAGTTTAGAGTACTTTGGGCGAATGGAAAAAGAAACTCAAATTCCTCATATATTTTTATTACGCATGATCTATTTTGAAAATTCGTAGAAATAAACGTCTAAAATCTCCAGATACAACTTCCAGATTTTTTATATAAATTAAACCGACATGCAGCCTTTCAACAAAATTAATTTCACAAAAATCCGACCAGTGGTCCTAAAGTTATAGCGTTTCAAAAACGGTTTAAAGCTTTTTAAAATATTTTATCATTATCACTTTGAAAATTCGTAGCTCCATACTGAATTAACTAATTTTCACTTATAATACAGTTCTGTAAAGTTTAGTTTTGCCTTTATTAAGAAAAAAATGATAAATTGTATGGAACTTAGTTTAGAGTACTTTGGGCGAATGGAAAAAGAAACTCAAATTCCTCATATATTTTTATTACGCATGATCTATTTTGAAAATTCGTAGAAATAAACGTCTAAAATCTCCAGATACAACTTCCAGATTTTTTATATAAATGAAACCGACATGCAGCCTTTCAACAAAATTAATTTCACAAAAATCCGACCAGTGGTCCTAAAGTTATAGCATTTCAAAAACGGTTTAAAGCTTTTTAAAATATTTTATCATTATCACTTTGAAAATTCGTAGCTTCATACTGGATTAACTAATTTTCACTTATAATACAGTTTTGTAAAGTTTAGTTTTGCATTTATTAAGAAAAAAATTATAAATTGTATGGAAGTTAGTTTAGAGTACTTTGGGCGAATGGAAAAAAAACTCAAATTTCTCATACATTTTTATTATATTTACATGGTCTATTTTGAAAATTCGTAGCTTCTCGCTGGAATTCCGAATTTTTAATTTCAATACAGTTTTCAAAAGCTCCAACATGGCTGTATTAAAGAAAAAATCATTAACACCATGGAAGTTAGTTTAGAATTTTTCTGCCCAAATAAAAAAAATTAAACATGAATTGAATTTTTCAAGCCCCTCCAAAAACTAACAAATAGGTACATAACTCCCTCAAGATAAACACATTTTAACACACTTAAAGGTGCCAATGTCATCAGGATCACATAAATTCCTCGCCCCAATCGCATGATAAATAAACTGTCATTACAAATACAATTTGAAAGTATGAAGGCACGGTCAGTTATGATTCACAGTATGGGATCAGCACAGAATAAATGACGTCACATAAATCGTGGACCACAGGAAATGGGGAATGCATCCGTTCCGGGAGGGATCACTGTGTGCTTCGGGTAGGATTGCGGCTACCCGGACGACCGGGTATTTAACGGTAATCTACACTAACGAAACTTCCCGCTATTTGAAGTCTGGATCTTGCTGTTATACTGGGTTAAAATCGTAATTATGTATAGGATGTTAGAAAAAGTTAAAAAATTGTCCCTTTTTTTATCAATAAATTCACGCAGCGAGGTTAAAACTACTTGGATGAAAAAACGGGGGCAAGAAGCAGTTCAATGATTAAGATTGAGTCTAATGCCAACTGGCACTTTTTCTTTCATTACAAATTGTCATCATTTTTCTTTGCAACAGGATCTGGGAGAAAGAAGTAATTATTTTTTCCGCAAGTTTCAAATGAACTGAACTGCTTGCTGAACATAAACTAGCTTCCTAGTCGATGAGGAAAGAAAAACAGATAATTAAATTAGAACGTGATTGCTCACGTTGCAGGTCACTTGTTGAGTTAGTTGTATGCAAAAAAACGAAAAATATACTCTAATTAATTAATAATGCTTGTGAGATTAATTTTAAAATTTTATACCAGCAAGTTACAAGTCGAAATATGAAACTTTATTAACACAGTAACTTTATATGATGTTTTTATAAGCAAAAAATAACAGTTTTTGACCATGCACGCTTTTTTCGCATAAAGTATTTACTCACGAGTTGTTTAATCTAACAAACCTGATTTTTTTAAGCAAACAAATATGGTTAAAAACTCATCCAATATTTGTTCAGGATTAAAGATCCCAGATGAAGGTTTAGCCTCTCCCAGTTCACAAAGAAACGCTGGATTACGTTTGGAGATCCTCTCCAACAATTTCACGCATTCAGTCAGCCTGGAGGTAATGCCAAGATTAACAGAAAAACTTTTATACAACTTTTTTATGAAGTTTTTTCTGTTCTTTGCATGACCTACAGTCCTACAGTTGTCAAGTTGCGGTACGCGGCAGGAAGTCGGCTACATTTTTGTCCTGCGGCTGAATAAAGGACGCTTGGAGCGTTAAGCCAAAGCTGAAAGGGTTGGGGGATGGATTTCTGGAAGGAAAGAAAATTGAGTAAGTCCGTTGTGGTTAATAGCGAGATTTAACATAACTTAAACTGGACTATAGAATTGTAGTTTCATGATTATTTTCCACAATATTTCAATACTTTTGTTTAATATAAATTCAAAATTTTTGAATAAAAGCTCTTTTGTGAGGTTAGATTAAAGTCAATTTTTTAGTCGTTTGGCGCGAAATTTAAAATAAATTAAATTGATTTCGATCTAAGTTGTTAAATAGCCAATCAAATTAATATATTTCAAATTTCGCGCCTAATATTTTTAGTTCCAGATCTTTCTTCTAAAAAATATACTTCCAGTGATTCTATTTCTATAATTCTGTGATAGTATACTTCTTTTTACAATTTTCAATGCTTTTGATGTTATTTTTTGCTCGAAAATAAAGATTTTGGCGTTATATTGATTTATTTCAAGCACCTCAAAAACCTGCTTACGGTCCTGCTTTTCAACATATTTGCAGGCAGTAATTTCATGAAGACGGTATAAATTCACAGAATGTTGTACGCGAAAGGTTAACTAACACTTGTAAAGTAAATAAAATTGATTTATATAGAGAACTAAATTTGTACTTCGTATCGGTCGTATAAAAGTATTCGTTACTTTAGAACTTTGATCTTTAGCTATATAAGAGGAAATCAGAAATGTTTGCTTTAAATGCAGTAAAGTAATTAAATGTGCACAAGTAATAAGCAGGATTCGTTTCTGTTCGAGTCAGACTCTTTTTTAAGTTTAATTAAAGTTTTAGGAAAATTGCTAGGAATTTTATTTTATATTAGACAAAAAGTCAACAGTTTAAAATGCAACTTGAAGTTTGAATATTTGGTAAAGCCAGTCGAAATGTACAGTGGAATTACACGCTGCCTCGCAAAAGATTTCCAAGATAATTGAATATCTGCAAAATGTCTCGAGGCCCTTGGTAATTTTACGAAAAAAATCAATATCCAATTTTATTTTATATTATTCCTTTTTATATAAAGCAAACGCAACGAAATAAAGAAACTGTTTGTATTTTTAATGAAGCAAACTTTAATAAAGTTTAACATGCTTTCATTTTAGAGTAGCTTATTCAACGTCTTGCTGAAAGAAAAACCAACCAGTACATGTTCTGCTTTCGTCCCATTGTTAACAGAAAACTGAGGAAACGGGTTTGTGTTGAGTTGAAAATAACGAAGTGCCTGCTTTGCTCGATGTAGCTTGACCCAAACCGAACCCGATCAAATCCCTTTTCGTATTGTGTGCCCAACACAACACATCCGGTTTCCGGTTACATGCCTTGTCACATACTGCTGAAAAATTATATTGAAAATTTCTTTATATGTCGGCGATTTAATGACCAACTGATCTGACGATGGGGGTTGTGGCACCTTAAGAAATCAGATGATTATTTAGCTGATGGATTCGCTCGTCTGAAACATCAGCTGAACGTAATGAAGTTCTTTTTATGTTCCAGCTACACAAAGAAACTGTACAAGAAACAATCACAAAGGGCTTAATTTAATTATCCTTGTTTCTTATTCAACAGAAAGGAAACGTTGCATTTGCTTATGCTCGTTTCGTCCCTATAACATCCCCATTATTTTAATTCCTTGTACTAACTTTAATCTTAGCTAATAAAACTAGCTAATTAGAGTTGGTTTAAAATTCCCAAAAATTGACTGACACTAGAATATGTGGTTATATTTGAGGCAATTTAACCACTGGAAACAACTTGTAATAAATGTGTGAATTCTCAGTTTGGAATTGAGAATTTTCATCGTCAGAAAGAGAGACGGAAACTGAAAATGTCCCCAAGCGCAGGCGGCATGGTTGTAAACGAACAAAGCTGTGACTGATCATAAATCTTCAGCAGCGCCACCAAGGTTGCCAACAGAGACTCGACTATAAAGAAGATTGCCCCTTGTGCTGATAACTGTTTTATCCAAGGAAATCCTACTAAAAAAAATAAGGAAACTAATAGCATTTTACTAATACAGTCAGGTAAATGGGATAGGGGATAGGTTTGTTATGTTTTTGTCCATAAGTCTTTCAGGGGGTTTGTCCTGAAAGTTGCGAGAGGGAAAAAGACAAAGTTTATTGCCAACAATATGCATGTATAGAAACAGCTGCTTATCAAGCTTTTGTAGATTTTTTGGGTATAAAAGCGGATTATGCTGCAAATTTTCGTTAAATTTGTGTCTCAAAAACTACTTTCTTATACTAAAAGATTAAAATCTTACCAGTGGTTCTAAAACTGTGGCACTGGAAATGACAATCCTTGAAAAATGGTGCTACTTTCCAAGTTTTAATTTTAAATCGTCTAAAAAATATATAAAGACAGATCTTGGATCTGTTTTTTAATAAAACCTACATTCCGCTTTCTAAAAATACAAATTACCTTAAGTCTAATCAGTGGTTCTAAAACTGTCACGCAAAAACTTACTCACTACGAAATTTAGCACTATTTTCAAAGTTTCATGATAAAGGTCTGAAAAATGCACAAAAACAGTTTTTAAAGCTAAAATCTATATTCCGCTTTGTGAAAATGTAAATTACTTGCAAATTTCTCTAAATTCTATCCAGTGATTACAAAACAATCTAAACTAAGATTTAGGTGAAAAAAATTCTGCAAATTCAGTTTTGTGAAATTATGGCGGATGCGCCGGTGCTTATGTTAAGTATTTAAATTTTCTCATTGAAATGTTAGGGTTTAAATTTCAATTGTGAACACTTCTATCTAACCTAACATTTACGTGAAAAAAATCATGAACATGACCATATACAAAATCGACTAGTTTATTATGCGAACCCTGTATTTTGTACAGATTTCTTTCAGATTCCTTGTGGTTGCCAGACCTTTCTAATTGCCCGCTAATAGAATTTTGCATAAAAACCCACCACCAAGCGCCACCAAGTTAAAAATAAATCATATTTTCCACTACAATGCATTAAACCGACACCAAAAACCGCTTTAGCACCGTCTATTTACATTTTATTACAAAAGCTGATAAAAAATTCGCCGACTTTTATATTACAACAGTGGAAGCTACTAAACAGTATTGCGGCATTTTAAATTGATGTTAAACTGGCAGAATACATTTCTAAAGCAATATATCGATAGCAGCAAAGCCAATAAGAATAGTCAGAACGGCGTATGACATTTGACAACTTTCCCGCGCGCCATCCAAGGCAGTGGATTTAGTAAGTGCGTGATACGACTGACGATTGCAATTCGTTTGCACTCACAAAAGGAATAAAATATAGTTTTGTGGGTGTTTGGCAGGACGAGTCCCGGGGATCACGGTACATATGGGTTTGATGAAGCAGCCATGTTGTGACTAGACTCGTAAATGAGTTTTCATTAAAGAAGAATGCGGAATTTGAGCCTTTAAATAAATTTAGGCCAAAAGTCCGAGTGTAGAGGAAATAAACAAAATTCCCACTGAAAAAACCAGCTACAACATTATTAAACGGAGTATAACCTCAAATAACCTCTAATAAAATTTTATATCAAAGTCGTAGCTGCTTAGGCTAATAGACTGGACGTTCATTAATTATAATTTAGTGGCAATTGAGAAAGCCACAAACCTGCGGGTTTATTGTGTGTCCTTTTGCGCTGTAAATCCTGCATATATCCACATTGCTGAAGCCTTTGTTCACGCCAATTCTGTTAAATACATTTTCATTTTGCCCACGGGACCTACGCGGAGACACCACAGTGAACGCTGTTTAACACCTTGAAATTATAATTTTGGAATTTGTGCTTTGAACTTTGGGAACTGTGATTTTGTGGCAGAATTAGAACTCGGAAATATGCTAATTAATTAATTGCGTGATGGTCACAAATATAAATTTACCGTCATTTATTTCAAGCATATTTTCGCATTAAAGCACATTAATTGTAAAAGTTATCAAGTACCTAAATGGCTATTTGCAAATTCGTCTTAATATTCTTGATCCTCTGTTCAAATATTTAAATGAGGGAAGCTTAAATGGAATCATAAAGTACTAGCTAGCTCTTGGAATAATCGTTACTGTACACACAACTTGGAAGCGAACAAACATCTACTTGCTACAGTAGTGACTTATTAAAAACTAGTTTAATTACATCTGGTATTATGGCGGTAATTGCTGTGAAAAGTGTTGTGGGTTTCTAAAAGAAATTCGTATTTCCGCGCATCCATTTGTAAAATAATGCGAAATTGCACAAGGTGGTATTCCAGAAATAATTACACAATTTATTTTTGGGTCTCGACGAGAAACATTATTGTGCAAGAGCGAGCTTTTATTTCACCAATTAATTATTACCAATTATCTGAACTTTTGCAGGACTACAAAATTGACGAACCAATCACGGCACGACCGATGATAATTGACAAGGCCAAATTACATTATCCACAATGTCGTTCTAGAAAATTAAAATTTAACGAGGTTTGCCGGTAAATCAAAATGCTGATAAAAAAATCGCTCTGTTAATTGCATAGAGTGCACACGCTTTACTCTGCGATTGACGTCGCAGTGTAAAAGAAAAAAACCGAAAATTACGACTGATGTTCTTAAAAAAAATTTCTTGCTTTAAAAATATTTAGGTATTAAAAATATTTATTTTGTTTCAGTGAAATAAATGTTATTTCGTTAAAGACTATTTGCTAATTTAAATCTTTTTGGCTGCTGAAAAAATGACAGACACAAATAATAGTTCGGGGTCTCATTTAAATTACAAAACAGATGCAAAACATTTTCACGCAGTAAAAACCGGGATTTTGTAGGTGACACGCTAATATGTCATTCCAACAGTAAGAATAATATCTTTTACTCGGTTTAATCTGTTGTCTGAAACTCGTTAATCTTTGTGATAAGAAACAAAGTCATTAAATTCTCTATCGTGGATCAGCTTGCACTTGGAATGGGTGAAGTTTTAACCAGAAAAGTTTCGTGTTTTTGGGTCTAACACTCTGCACAAGCAGGTTGTTGCAACATAACATAAAATTCATTGTGTTGTTTATCAGCTAATATATATTCCGGGAGCTTATATCTTTCGAGGAATGTCAAATTGTATATTGGAAATGTTTTCCGGGTGTATATATATATATATATATAGAGTATGTAAAGTGGAGTGGATATGGACAGTTCATGCTTGGTAGTTTCTCGGAGGATTGGTTTGTATATCCGCACAGTACACACATGGTAGTTAATTTCGGGCCATCCATCACTTTCAGCTGGATAAGCAAGCCATGTTGGGTTGACACAACGCACGTTTGCATATAAACTTAAATGAATTTCTTAAGGAACTTCAAGTTAGTTTATCAAACGGTTCGGGGATTAACGCAATTTGATATGGAAGTAATTATATTTGGGCTTTAAATTTAATTATAGTGTATTTGGGTAAATGTGATTAAATTTTTGGCGGATGCGCCGGTTTTTAAATAAATTTCCCATTTTATTCGTGTTCTGTTATAGTTTTTATATATTAGAGTCACTCTAAGTAGTATTTTGAATCTAAATTTGATACACTAAGAAAAATTGATAAGATTCTGCCGATGTGAAACTTCTTGTGTTGTTGTTATAGTTCAATAAAATTTCTTGTTAATTCTAAATATCCTCAATAACCATAAGTGAAACCGAAACATCCAATTTTCCGTGGCATAAATGGTTTAGTATCGCTTTCATAAACTTGAGGCTTGCCAAAATTTATCTCGAACGGACGTTCATGAATTATTACAAAGCCCAGCATGTGTGTTTTATAGCAGCTTTACACCCTTTTGTACAATACACAATTCGTCATTTTTTATGGATTTTATATAGGTAACCGCATCTTGTCTTCCAGGTTATGATAAACACTTTCGTACAAGATTTATTGTCGCAACACTGGAATATTTATCAACATAGAAAAATGTTTCTCCGAATTAAACTAATGAACGAAATAGAAAATAACAAAGATTAATGATAAAAATTCTAGCCACTCGCACTCTTGTTCTCATTTCTTTGGAGCCAAAGAAATTCGAACGAAACTAGAGTACCTAGTTTCCATTAATCACTACGTGGAACACGGTCCAAAAGAAAATTTTAATTAAGTAAACATAATCTTCAACAGACATTTAATTCTTCATAATGATGGATCGCCTTTTAATTGTCAGACCCGCGAAACAATTTAAGTTCCCTCTGATTTGCATTCTACGTACTGTGACACATTCGTAACTACAAATCACGTGCGAGCGACAGATTCATTGTTCAAATCACATTTAGCGAACAAAAATTTATTGCGAATCTGTAGTAGGTATCCTATCTGCACACGTTTAGATGTACGAGTATTTGTCAGGTTGTGTAATGAAACTACTAATTATAGAATTAATGGAAAAAGTTTTTTTTATTGTGGAAATTGACTCATTTTAACGGTTTGGGCTCGTCGAATGGGAAAAATCTGTATCTGAACCAAATTAGCTTATACGAGCCCTAACAACTAAATGTTCGGACAAAAGTAAATTTTTGAAGTATGAAATAAGGAGAACTGGAAATTTTACGCAAATAATTAGTACCTATACATCTAACAATACAACAAGATAAAGCCTTAATAACAATATTATGCATGGAAGAAAATTATTTATTGGATTTAACAATATTTTAACCTTAATAATTAGCAAACTTTACAAAATGAATTTGCAACTAAATGTTGGGATAATTTTTAATTTAGGATAATAATAATAAGAGGTTACGTCTCCTTTTGCTTTAATAGCTGCCTGTATTCTAGCAGGCATTGTATTTATCAAATTTTGTGTACAATTCTGGCGTGAAACTGTCCCAAATTTCTTCTATTTTGGTCTTTAAGTCCCAATGGTTCTTGGTGGATTATTGCGTAGAATACGTTTAATTTTCTGCCAAAGAGTTTCAATGACATTTAAATCCGGACTGGATGAGGGCCATGAAAGCACCTTTATGTCGTTTTCCCCAAGTTCCAAAACTGTGATTTTTTATAAACAGTCGTTAGAAAATTACGTCACATTTTTCAAGTGCAATTTTAAAGCTACGAAATATGCCTAAAATCACCAAATAATGACTTGGAAATTTTTTTGTACATAAAACCAACATCCAGCTTTGCAATAAAGTAAATTTTACCAAAATCCAACCAGTGGTTCCACAACTGTGATTATTTTAATGTAGGTAGCACCCTCAAAAAACACGTCTTTTGAAAAGTGAACTGTGGAACTCGAAAAAAATGCAAAAAAAATCATATTAACATTTCAGGATTTTTTCAATATAGTACGATTATTGAGCTTTGATTTAAATGTTTTTTGACACAAATCCAACCAGCGGTTTCAAAACTGTGATTCTTTAAAACAGTTACTAGAAAATTTTATCATTTTTAAAGGTGCAACTTTGAAGCTCAGATAAATGCCTAAAATCACCAAATAAAAACTTGTGTAATTTTTTTGTAAAGAAAACCAACATCCAGCTTTCCAATAAAGTAAATTTCATCAAAATCCGACTACTAGATCCAACGTTTTGAAAATAATAATTCTTTGTTTCTACAATTTTCCCATCCTGCTGGGTTAAAATGCCACAATTTTGGAACCGCCGAACGGATTTTTACGAAATTTACGTTTTTATATAACTAAATGTTGGCATTATAACAGAAAAAACCATCAATATTGTGGAAGTTAATTTAGATAACTTTTACGCGTATGGAAAAAAGACAATCAAATTTACTTTTGTCCGAACATTTAGTTGTTAGGGCTCGTAGTAACGTCATAAGTTCACAATTTGTGAAGTATATTTCCGCAAAATTCGACCAGTGGTTCCAAAATTATAACGTGAAAACGGTTTTTATTATTTATCCATTATTTTCCTAGTTTAAAGTGCAACAGTTTTGGAACAGCTGAGAGGTTGTTGATGAAATTTGCGTTATTACACAGCATTATTATGAAAAATATTACATTCGCCCTTAACCTCACTTTTGTACAGTACCAGAAATGATAACCACACTTTTAAGTTAGGTTAGATAGTCGATAAATTCCAAGCGAAATTGCTGCAAAAATCGTGATAAAAAACTTTTCAAATAGTCTAATTCTAAAAATTCGTAGCACATTGAAAAACTACAAACCCACTGATATATTTTAGAGAACTTCCCGCCTTAAATTTTTCTTGTACTTGATTTTCAGTAGAACAAAGCCGAAATTTCTAATATTTGTTTTTGTTTAGTAGCAAGCGAACTATTTTGCGGTTTGCTATTTGCTGTAGCCAAAAAGAAACCCTCCAATGACAGTCTTTAAGCTATTGAAAGCAGTGCTAAAACTTCATCAAAGGATTGGATGAAACTGGATACATCATAAACTCAAACAAACCATCGAAACGACAGGACTCTCCTCTTTGCTTCCTACGTTCAACTAATTTAAACTTATGCAAATTTGCTTAAAAAACCAATCCACGTATCAGTCTGATGAATGGCGTAATTTACAACTTGGCTACCAACTAAACGATAAACTTGCAATAAAGTGTTATAAAATATGTCGGGCTAACAAGGGTGACAACCATCACTATGAAAAATGCTTCATTATAAAACTGCCGTTAGACTGTGAAGTTCTTAGACGGATTAAAGCAGCAGAAGTATGTTCTGAACGGCTCGGTTAACCGATATCAGGGTGGTCCTCAATTAAAACGAGCTCTACGACGCTCCCCTAGGGCTGCTGTAAATCATTGCAGCAAAGGCCAGTGAAATCATGTTGCGGTCATGTTAACACTGTTTAAGCTTGTCTTTCAACTTACACATACGCCTAAAGGTAAACAAGCCATACGCACAATTTCCAAGTTTTAATTATTTAGTTTCACCGAAAAATACACACCAAGTAAATTACTGTTTCAAACCAGCAGTAAAAAATTTAATATTTCATATACGAAAAGTATTTTATCGCGGTGAAGTTATGAGGTCACATTTTAAACTCTAAAAGCAGATGCAGGAAAAGATGGGAACAATGCAACACAACGTTGGAAGTTTCAGAGTGAAACCCATATGCATTTTACTGTCGGTGCATGCGGTGTTGCTGAAACTGTTGTTTAAAGCTACCACAAAAAGAAATCAGTGGCGTACCTGTTTGGGTTCAGTATACTATATTGAATAGGTTGTGGGGGAAATTGATTTTTAAATAGATGCGATAAATATCTACTCGAGTAAAATTGAATTTTGACTTATGCGCAAAATGAAGAAGGGATTCCTACCTGCTACCTATAGAAAATGATATAATTATACAGGGTGTCCCAGTTTATATCGTTAGGATTTCGATATAAACTGGGACAAACTGTATACGGATTAAAGGAATAATTTCTCCCTTATATTTTCCACTGACGCAAAATAAATATAACAACACCAAATTCTCAAACTAGTGTCAATTTACTGCGAAATGCATCGATTTGCATAATACAATACCAAACTTGCGAGCGTGGTACACAAACTAGAAAGAGCGAGGACGAATAATCATAATAATAATGCGAGAAATTATTATCCATTAATAATACCCCACTGCCATTTGAAATGCACATTTCTCACTTTACACTAACGTATAATGAGGTGATTTTCAAACATTAAATTTGAACAAATTCACGAAGACGGGCATCGTTATCCATGTTTGCATCATACTGGAGAAAATTGTTTGGTTCAAAGAACCACCGGTGTATTTCTGTGTGCGGAATTTGTTTAATTTGCCAAAAGCAGCACCATGTGCCAGTGATGACTTGTCTACTAAGTGCTATCGAGGAAAATCACGGGGTTTGCACATCATTTCTCCACTTTAATTCACAATTAAATAACATCAAGAATGCAACGTGGATTTTAGAGGAATAGTCAACGTTTATTATTATTGCTTTATAGGAAGCAATAAGTAAAATTCTTGCAAGATGAAAGTAAACTAAAATGTGCAATTGCAAATCGCACACGGTTTTTTTTACATGGCGGCGAATTTAATTAGAAAGCTGGTAGAAGAGGGCGAGTCAGAAATTTGCGATAAAACTAACGCTTCACAACTACAATCAATTTACATACATTTCAAACGGGCTGTCGTGCAAATTTCAGAGAAGAATTTATATTACCATAGTACAATGTCCACAGCTGGTATTCTACTTGTCGGAATCTGTACACGTGTTACCACGCCACCATCCTCTGAATCATTTAAAAGTCTAATGTTACAAAAATAACAATCCCCACGGCCAATATTCAAGTCCTGTTTTAAATCGCTTTTAGAAGCTTTCTAGGTGGAGGAAAAGGCAGTCGACGCAATATTGCTGACCACACCAGACCTGGTGAAATAACTATATGAAATTGCTTTTGATCGCGCGACAGAATAGCACAAATATGTGCTTTTGTTGCTGCAAAAACAAAACGTGGCTTTGGCCTTTGTGTTTTATTATAAATTGGACGGGGTTATTATTTTTGACTTTCTGGTAATTTCTCATTTTGCTTCTAAGCGATACGACAACGCTTTGTCCCAAGAAATAACAAACATTGAACGAAATAACAACTTCGTACCTTTTCGTTTATGCTTACATACTTTAAAAAAACTTATATACAGGGTGTCCCACTTTATATCGTCAGGATTTCACCAGTCGATAGTTTAGCGAAAATTAAAGGTGGTTTGTCTAATAAACTATGGTCGAATGTTGCTTCCTTTTTGATGTACAGGGCATTAAAGAAAATAAATTATTTTAAATAATTTGCTATAAATCAATAACAAAAAAAGTTAGCCTTCTGAAATTTTGCATAGATCTTTTTTTTGTATTTTCTTATTAATAGTGGTTGCAATTATTTTATTTAGAACACAGAGGCGTGCGTACTGTTTTTTTTTAAACATTTTATTGAATAAAACGTACACCACTGGTTTTTTTGCAGCACCAATATGCAGAAAGTATTTTCCATTCAATTTAGAAACTTTTTTGTATCTTACAATTTCTTGATAACTTAACTTTTTTTCTTATTTATTAAAGAGGTTCTTCTCTATTAGATTTCCGAAAAAAAGCATCAGTACAAAGTTGTAGAGAAAAATATTTCCTACAACTTTCCTTTTAATATTTTTTTGATATTGTCAATATTTAAAAAGATATTCAACAAATAAGTTGCAAATTTTAGGGAAATTTTTCTCTAGTTAGGTACTACTTACTACTACTACTTACTACTCTTTCCCCAAAATTTTCAATTTAATTGTTGAATAACTTTTTAAATATCGACAACATCAAAAAAAGTTTAAAAGATAAGTTGTAGGAAATATTTTTCTTTACAACTTTGTACTGACTCTTTTTTTCGAAAATTTAATAGGAAAAAAGTTATTCAATAAACAACAAAATCCAACCCTTAATTGAGGGCTGGTGAAGGAAGGGCGGGGTCTACGAATACACAAACCCAGTTTTAAACTTTCAGGGTGACCCTCTAGAAGATTCTACAAAAATTGGCTGTAGGGTAAAAAAAAGTCTATTTCAAGCCTTTTTTTCCCTTATTTACTGTACAATTAGGTTATTTTGAGTTAAGTTATCAAAAAATTATAAGATACGAAAAAGTTTCTAAATTGTATGGAAAATACTCTCGGCATATTGGTGCTGCAAAAAAACCAGTGGCGTACGTTTTATTCAATAAAATGTTTTTGAAGAAACCCGTACGCACGCCTCTGTGTTCAAAATAAAATAATTGCAACCACTATTAATAAGAGAATAGAAAAAAAAGATCTATGCAAAATTTCAGAAGGCTAACTTTTTTTGTTATTGATTTACAGCAAATTATTTAAAATAATTTATTTTCTTTAATGCCCTGTACATCAAAAAGGAAGCAAAATTCGACCATAGTTTATTTGACAAACCACCTTTAATTTTCGCTAAACTATCGACTGGTGAAATCCTGACGATATAAACTGGAACACCCTGTATAATCATATACTTACTCTTATAATTATTTTGGTGCACAGGTCACATGAAACAGTAATTTTTGGACAATTTTCTTCTGAAATTCATGATGCGTTTAGTACCTGCAAATTTGAATAAAAACTGTCTGAGGAAGACTATCCAACGATGAATAACCTACAAAATATGCAAATGAAAAATTTCCATAACACAAATATGTTTGTGTTTTCGTCTCATCAAACTTGGCCTGTTGTAATTTCTATGTAGTTACAAGTTTATTGTTATAACTAAAAATCAACAGAATTCTCCTTGATGGAGAAACAAATAATAAAGAAAATTCGCGCATATCGTTTGTAAACTTAATTCTTTGTTTTGTAAGTTAAACCAGTGGTGCTTATATGATGAATAGAACTACATTTAGAGGATTTATTGTTCGAAATGTTTTATTTACACTTGAGTTGAAGAGCTCTGATGTTTTTACGTTAAGTAAAATTGAGCTGAATTCCATAGATAAATCTCAAATTCCTTGACTAAACCAAACAATTTATTCCTCTTAAACTAAAGCTCCTGGTTCTGACTTTATGAGTAATGAGCTCTTTAGCTAAACTTCATTATACAGTTATTAAAATATTTGTTAGATTATTTTAGATCAGATGCATGAAATTTAAACTTAAATGAAAACTGTGTGAGAAAGATGAATTGTAAAGGAGGAAATTTTGATATAAGCCTGTAGTAAATGATGAAAAATCACCATTAACTACAGAATCAAAGAAACTGAGTCCAAACCACAAACTTAGAAAAAGATTGAATTTTTTATTTATATATTTTTTGTTTTTTGAGGGGGCACAGTGGTTGCCAAACCTGGAATCTGGAAAAAGAAACAAAAATAATTTTTTTAGTCATTAAAATATTTGCAATATTTTGCACGAAACTCGGACGTGAATGTTGAGTATTTCATAAACTATAAAACATCATGCAGGGATGATTACAAAATAAATTCCTAAATATTCCGTCTTTTCCGATAAACCACCCCACTTCAAATACTTTGTGGGATGAATAAAAAGGTTGAAAGTTCCCTTGAAGTACATAGATCAAGTTACGGTTGGTGGATTCTCTTCCTACCAATTGGTCACTGACACACAATCGAAAGAACTAATTTGTTTAAAAAGGATATACATGTAGGTCAAAGGCATCGATTTCTGTGGCGCCCTTTAAAAAGATTGCCTAAATTATGTGGGTAATATCAAAATCAATAAAGGACATCTGATGCGAGTCGTAAAGAAACCCTAATAAATATTTCCCATCAAACAATAATAATAATTGAAATTTACAACTAGAAATTGTGTTTATATGAGATGGTGTGTAAATTTGTCAAATCCGATGATTAACGAGACAAATTTAAAGTTTATTTATCAGTTTATATTCCGCAGATTTCCTTAACTTTTTCACATTATATCGACGTTCCAATTTGTAATGAATTTCCTGTAATATATCACTCGCAAATCGTGTGCGGTTTAAAGTAACAAGTCATGCAATATAAAGCATTACTTCCTGTGTCCCAAACAGCTCTATTTGCTTGACTTAAAAGAATCCGCGACATAATTGTCCATACTGGATTGTTTGTTCTGTTTATAGGTCAAACCATCGGACAGCGCGCTTAAGAAGTTTTATCAATATTTCAATAAGTTTTCCCTGCCACAAGGGACCGTCTGTTTGTATCCTAACTAGTTTACGATATATATAGATAAATCATTTTGAGATTTAATCTCAAGTATTAGACAATATCTGTACATGAGGTGGAGGTGTAGTATAAGAGAAGTTGTGAGAAAGTAACTGTTAAAAGACCTAAATTTATTGCGCTTTGTTGCCTAATTAAAGCGAAGTTTGGTTAGGAATTTACATTTCCCAAGACAAAACTAATTTGGGCCTCGGAAAGCTCTCTCTGTATTTAATTAGGTCTATATAAATAGTTAAACACAAATGCCTCAATTTGATTAGATTTGCAAGTTTAAGTTTTATTTACATTGAAATTATATGTAAATCTGTAACGAAGTTTTGGGATTATTTTGCATAAAAATCGATGATGTAATTCTGTGTTAAATAACAAGCGCGATTATTTACAATTATTATTTAATCACGACTATAATGCTGCACCAATAAACCCCACCAATAACTCACAGGAAATATAACCAAGCCATTTCTTGAATTATTTAACGGTATTACAACACGCAATATAGGCACCAACATTTACAAATTAGAACATTGGTTTTTGGGTAAGAACTATAATTTGTTGCTTCTAGTTTGACTTAACTGTCAATTTGTACGAAATATATTGGCAAAGCCCACAAGTATCAGATAAGGGTTTCGTGTTCTAATACAATAAAGAAAAGTTTATTCCTATCATTTGTTGTGTGTGCGCGTTTGCAATTTGGCAGGATTTTTTCCTGACCTGACACACAATATGTACAATTTTCGTCTTATCACATCGTGGAATACAAGCAGATAATGTGATAGTTTGTCTGGGTTTCTAAAGGGAAGTTTTCATGGAAAATGGGTCAGATTATTTTATTAGGTTTGTTAATATTATTTATACAGGGTGTCCCAGTTTATACATCAGGATTTCACCAGTCGATAGTTTAGCGAAAATTAAAGGTGGTTTGTCTGATAAACTATGGTCGAATGTTGCTTCCTTTTTGATGTACAGGGCATTAAAGAAAATAAATTATTTTAAATAATTTGCTATAAATCAATAACAAAAAAGTTAGTCTTCTGAAATTTTGCCTAGATCTTTTTTTGTATTCTCTTATTAATAGTGGTTGCAATTATTTTATTTAGAACACAGAGGCGTGCGTACGGGTTTCTTCAAAAACATTTTATTGAATAAAACTTTCACCACTGGTTTTTTTTGCAACACCAATATGCAGAGAGTATTTTCCATTCAATTTAGAAACTTTTTGTATCTTACAATTTCTTGATAACTTAACTTTTTTTTTCTTATTTATTAAAGAGGTTCTTCCCTATTAGATTTCCGAAAAAAGCATCAGTACAAAGTTGTAGAGAAAAATATTTCCTACAATTTTCCTTTTAATATTTTTTTGATATTGTCAATATTTAAAAAGATATTCAACAAATAAGTTGCAAATTTTAGGAAAATTTTTCTCTAGTTAGGTACTACTTACAACTCTTTCCCCAAAATTTTCAACTTATTTGTTGAATAACTTTTTAAATATCGACAATATCAAAAAAAGTTTAAAAGATAAGTTGTAGGAAATATTTTTCTTTACAACTTTGTACTGACTCTTTTTTTCGAAAATTTAATAGGAAAAAAGTTATTCAATAAACAAAATAATCCAACCCTTAATTGAGGGCTGGAGAAGGAAGGTCGGGGTCTACGAATACACAAACTCAGTTTTAAACTTTCAGGGTAACCCTCTAGAAGATTCTACAAAAATTGACTGTAGGGTAAAAAAAGTCTATTTGAAGCCTTTTTTCTCTCTTATTTACAGTACTATTAGGTTATTTTGAGTTAAGTTATCAAAAAATTATAAGATACGAAAAAGTTTCTAAATTGAATGGCAAATACTCTCTGCATATTGGTGCTGCAAAAAAACCAGTGGCGTACGTTTTATTCAATAAAATGTTTATGAAAAAACCCGTACGCACCCCTCTGTGTTCTAAATAAAATAATTGCAACCACTATTAATAAGAGATTACAAAAAAAAAGATCTATGCAAAATTTCAGAAGGCTAACTTTTTTTATTATTGATTTATAGCAAAATATTTAAAATAATTTATTTTCTTTAATGCCCTGTACGTCAAAAAGGAAGCAACATTCGACCATAGTTTATTTGACAAACCACCTTTAATTTTCGCTAAACTATCGACTGGTGAAATCCTGGCGATATAAACTGGGACACCCTGTATATTCAAAAGCAATTCCGATTTTGCTATAAATTTTACTGACCTTCAGCTCAGTTGATATAATACTATGAGTCCTATTATTATTATTATAAGAAAATAAAAATGGCAGCGAATATTCCATTTAAATCTTGGATTCCCACAAAGGATTTTGTTTAGAATTGAGTTAGAACCGAAAACGCTGATATATCGGCTATATTTCGTTAGAAGATGGCAATTTTCACTACCCATTTGTCTGATAACATACAGAATCGATCCAGCATGGGGACAATTTATTGTAATGGTCTTCTGATAACATTCTCGTATACTTTCCTTAAACCACACTGCAATTTCACCGCCAATTAAAAATACAATTTACACAAAAATATCTTATAATAGAGATAAACCATCAGTTGATGAAATCGCAAGAAGGCTAAATGGTTGCACTTGAAAAAGGAGTTGTGGTGAATCTGCTCGGCTAGTTGATATTCAGTTCACAGTTGTAACTAACAGTGCGACCAGCCCCTTGTTCTAATTGCTGCTGGCCGCCCTGATACTAAAGTGCTACCTCATGGTCTGCATACGAAACCATCTAATTGAACACAGAAATTAAGTGTTTTGGTAAAAACTTTTACTTGATGCTAACTTTAGATTTTAGTTCTTCTTAAATACAGGTTGGTGTTCGGAATAAACTCTTATTAAAATTCTTGTTTGATGTAACAGGATATTATCCTAGTGAAAATTCGTATATGTTTAAAAGAGCTGTAATTCTAAGAAATTGCTTTTCCGACAACATATATTATAAAATGAAGAATGTTTCAAACCCAGCCTTATATAAGATTGGCTGCAATAAAATTATATAGGCAATTTGCCATAATTTGATGCTAAAAGAACAGATATCCATATCTTTACGAGTGCAGTTTCTTGCAGAAGGTGTCAATGTCTGACAGCTAGATTTATTAGAACTGCCAATGGAGTTTCAATGACGTAACTTGTAATAGATAGATCACGATTACATTAACTATATACACAAACTTATACATGTGGAAATCTTGAAAACTTCACCGCCACCAGATATCCTAATTATACGCATAGTGGGGTAAATGATTCGGGCTGTATTCACCCCTATCAGGTTCGTAATCTAGTTTTACTAAAATCGCTGATCAAATACACCCGATCTGCTTGTAATATGATTTATAGCGGTGGTTTCATATTCCGATATTATCTAGATTATATCTATAAAGCGTAACGTGATGGAGAATTTAAATTTTTCTAAAGTTGGTTATAATATGGAACTACTTCCAATAAAATAATAAATGTGGTTTAAATATTAACCAAATTTAATCTAGCTCAAAATATACAAACTACAAGGTGGATTATTGTTGTTCTTCCATGCGTTCGTTCCCCTACGCGATTCACACAACTTTCATCTCCTTAACTTCAATCCCCTTATAATCTTTCGTTATACAAAATATTGTAATCATGGCTTGCAGTTATCAAGAGATCAAAGTTTTAAACGGTAAACTTCCGCCAGACAAATGTTCAGCACGAGTACAACATTATTGTCTTATCCACTCGGTAATAAAATAGATCCGGCATGGATTAGTTCGATCATAATTCTTGTGCAAATGCTCCAAGAGTGAAAGAGGGGTTGGGCTGAATATTGTGCGGAAATTCCATGAATTTCGTATTAAATGGGAAGCATCAGTTACATGGGAAAATTCAGTACCATGATTTGTATTTTATTTAGTGAGCGTGAAGTGTTTGAAAAAAGGACTCAAGGTCATTTTAGAATATCAAGTTAAATCAGTTGAAAGTACGCGAAGTTGTGAAACACAAAAACAGAAAACAAAGTGTATTTGAATGTTTCAAAAACATTTTACATAAAATAATACAGCATTATATTAGATTTTAGGCATTGCAAATTATGGCGGAGGCGCCGGTGTTAAAAATTCCTGTAGAACTTTCAGGTTGAAATAAATATGGAATAGAAAAAAGCACAGTGATCCTGTTTGTAAATTTTTAATAACTTATTTGTCAGTTTTTCAGAAAGAATAAAAAGTATATACTAAAATTTATAAAAAATGGCGATTTAGGTCACTTTTGTATAAGTATAATTCATATTAACATTTCAGGATTTTTTTAATATACTACGATTATTGAGCTTTGATTTAAAGGTTTTTGACACAATTCGAACCAGCGGTTTCAAAACTGTGATTTTTTAAAACAGTTACTAGAAAATTCTATCATTATTAAAGGTGCAACTTTGAAACTCCGATAATTGCCTTAAATCACCAAATAAAAACTTGTGTAACTTTTTTGTAAAGAAAACCAACATCCAGCTTTACAATAAAGTAAATTTTACCAAAATCCAACCAGTGGTTCCAAAACTGTGATTATTTTAATGTAGGTAGCACCCTCAAAAAACACGTTTTTTGAAAAGTGAACTGTGAAACTCGAAAAAAATGCAAAAAAAAATTTATATTAACATTTCAGGATTTTTTCAATATAGTACGATTATTGAGCTTTGATTTAAAGGTTTTTTGACACAAATCCAACTAGCGGTTTCAAAACTGTGATTTTTTAAAATAGTTACTAGAAAATTCTATCATTTTTAAAAGTGCAACTTTGAAGCTCCGATAAATACCTAAAATCACCAAATAAAAAATTGCGTAACATTTTTGTAAAGAAAACCAACATCCAGCTTTGCAATAAAGTAAATTTTACCAAAATCCAACCAGTGGTTCCAAAACTGTGATTATTTTAATGTAGGTAGCACTCTCAAAAAACACGTTTTTTGAAAAGTGAACTGTGAAACTCGAAAAAAATCCAAAAAAAAATTCATATTAACATTTCAGGATTTTTTCAATATAGTACGATTATTGAGCTTTGATTTAAAGGTTTTTTGACACAATTCCAACCAGCGGTTTCAAAACTGTGATTTTTTAAAACAGTTACTAGAAAATTCTATCACTTTTAAAGGTGCAACTTTGAAACTCCGATAAATGCCTAAAATCATCAAATAAAAACTTGTGTAACTTTTTGTAAAGAAAACCAACTTCCAGCTTTGCAATAAAGTAAATTTTACCAAAATCCAACCAGTGGTTCCAAAACTGTGATTATTTTAATGTAGGTAGCACTCTCAAAAAACACGTTTTTTGAAAAGTGAACTGTGAAACTCGAAAAAAATGCAAAAAAAAATTCATATTAACATTTCAGGATTTTTTCAATATAGTACGATTATTGAGCTTTGATTTAAAGGTTTTTTGACACAATTCCAACCTGCGGTTTCAAAACTGTGATTTTTTAAAACAGTTACTAGAAAATTCTATCACTTTTAAAGGTGCAACTTTGAAACTCCGATAAATGCCTAAAATCATCAAATAAAAACTTGTGTAACTTTTTGTAAAGAAAACCAACATCCAGCTTTGCAATAAAGTAAATTTTACCAAAATCCAACCAGTGGTTCCAAAACTGTGATTATTTTAATGTAGGTAGCACCCTCAAAAAACACGTATTTTGAAAAGTGAACTGTGGAACTCGAAAAAAAAGAAAAAAAAATCATATTAACATTTCAGGATTTTTTCAATATAGTACGATTATTGAGCTTTGATTTAAAGGTTTTTTGACACAAATCCAACTAGCGGTTTCAAAACTGTGATTTTTTAAAACAGTTACTAGAAAATTCTATCATTTTTAAAGGTGCAACTTTAAAGCTCCTATAAATGCATAAAATCACCAAATAAAAACTTGTGTAACTTTTTTGTAAAGAAAACCAACATCCAGCTTTGCAATAAAGTAAATTTTACCAAAATCCAACCAGTGGTTCCAAAACTGTGATTATTTTAATGTAGGTAGCACCCTCAAAAAACACGTATTTTGAAAAGTGAACTGTGGAACTCGAAAAAAAAGAAAAAAAAATCATATTAATATTTCAGGATTTTTTCAATATAGTACGATTATTGAGCTTTGATTTAAAGGTTTTTTGACAGAAATCCAACTAGCGGTTTCAAAACTGTGATTTTTTAAAACAGTTACTAGAAAATTCTATCATTTTTAAAGGTGCAACTTTAAAGCTCCTATAAATGCATAAAATCACCAAATAAAAACTTGTGTAACTTTTTTGTAAAGAAAACCAACATCCAGCTTTGCAATAAAGTAAATTTCATCAAAATCCGACTACTAGATCCAACGTTTTGAAAATAATAATTCTTTGGTTCTACAATTTTCCCATCCTGCTAGGTTAAAGTGCCACAGTTTTGGAACCGCCCAGCGGATTTTAACGAAATTTACGTTTTTATATAACTAAATGTTGGCATTATAACACAAAAAACCATCATTATTATGGAAGTTAATTTAGATAACTTTTGCGCGTATGGAAAAAAGACAATCAAATTTACTTTTGTCCGAACATTTAGTTGTTAGGGCTCGTACAAACCTAGCTTACCTAATAGCATCTATGGTTTTCCGTATTTTCCCTACATTGTAATGTAACACATTTTCCGTGGTTTATCGATAATACTTCGTAAACTAAAAACATCTCGACTAACTCTTTTTACTAGTTTCCCGCTCTGAATGGCAATACCTCTCAATACGCCTACTGCATACCAAACACAGTACTGGATCTTTAGTTAATACGTCTGCTCCACTCCTCGACAAAAGCAAACAGTAATTTCGGTTTCACCTGATGTACCTACCTGAAATAATCTGCAAGCAAGAAAAACTATGCAAACTCGTTCAAGTTTTATACATCAATGATTGATGTTTATGCTTTTACAGCTTATTATGAGGCATGTAACATGTACCTGTCTATTGAAGTGAAATTCAGGTCTTGGTGGAGCAGAAGAATGTTGACGTATTTGAAAAGCTAGACACTAGAACATTTCTGTAGTGTGCTACCTCAGTACGCTACACAGTAAGTGCTTATACAAACATCCTTTGGAAAGATTGTTGAATGCGTCTTATTGGAAGTTTATATAATATAATTCTATAGCTGAGGTTCCGCTTTCACAAGGCTACAACATCGGGAAATAAGCCATAACTGGTTTTTATAGGTTAGGTGGAAATGTTGTCTAGTCAAAGTACAAAATTTGTAACTTTACGTTTTTATTTTTCGTGTCACAAAATTCCTAAATTGTAACTTTTAAAATTTTTTTATTTCTACAAGATTGAAATTTCGGTGACAAAATTCTCAACTTTCTCACGGATCCTTGTAGCAATTTCTTCGCGCCTTTTCTGTCTTTGTCCCCCCACAGAGAAAATATCCCGCATGCAAATTCGCCCAAGTAAGAAATAACAATATTTAATAATTCCGTTCACGAAAGAAATACAAAGTAATACATCATCTTGTGTAATATCTAGAAGGAGACGAAATGTCGCAGATCATTATTCTTGGGACCTTCTGACAAAGAAATACGTATCAGATGCGTCAAATAGGGTTAGAACAGAACGTGTCTTACAGTCGACAAGTTCATCCCTGGTGAATAATGGATAGGATTCGACACCAACTCTGACAAGTGGACAACATGTTGATAAGGTTGGAAATTTATTACTCCCAACTTTTCTACCTTATTCTATATTTAATACAAATATATCTACAATAGTAATCGCATTTTATTATATTCAATAATAAAAGTGTCAGGAGTGATTTATGGAAAACAGTTTTTGAATGATTTTTTGGGAACGGTGTTTTGTATTATGAGGTTAACGTTTTTAACAAAAATACGAAATTATTCACAACCTGTGGAGTTTTATAAATTGTGTGAAATCGAATACTGATGGTATCAATGTAATTTTTTAATATAATAATAAACAAAAATCTTGTTATTAAAAACGTGAATGTGACTTTCAGCACCCTTCATCGAATCGATCTGTAGACTTGATGGTGAAATTTTGGGTGCAGGTAAAGCCGCTCATAATAATTGAATTTTGTTTAGGTACATCGATATTTACTTAAAACTCGTCCGTAAAATTAGTTTGTTCATAAATATTTATGTAGTAACATCTACAAAGTTCTTATAGTATTTTATGCCATTAAAATTCTGAATTATTTGCTTTGTAAATCATACCGAAAGAGGGTCGAGGTTAATTTAATTTGAATTTGGCCCAGCCGTTCCTATTCTAGTTTAGCCCGAATTTTCCTAACTATTTACCAAACAAACGCAACATAAAAAGCTAGGTATATATTTATAACGGCAATATAAAGAGTTTTGTTTCACGAAAGTTTCTAGAACAAATATTCGGATTTGGAGAAATAAAAACCTTTTCCAAATCTCATTTCACTTGAGCATATGCCGCTGCTACGTCAATTCAAATCTTTCTTTACATATTATTGGATTTTCATAATAACTATTTTAAATCCTCTGGCGTAGAAAATTGATACCATTTTACCTTATATATACAAAGAACTCCAGTGTGAGGATATCGTATTAGGTATCATATTGAATTAAAATTTCCTATATACCAATAATATCAAGTAATTTTTGGCGAAAATCGGATACGTTTGATCGATACACCAACGAGTGATTAATGAATCCGTTAACAAGCTAGCGAAACCAAAGGGAAGTGACGACAGACAGCCAGGCTTCTAATTAGTATGTCCATCCGGTGTACCGTAATTAGGTTCAGTAAGCAGTTAAATTAGCCTTTGGTATCATGCGTTAATATCGATAACCCAAACTCTGGTTTGAATTGTCCTGTCTCCAGTAAACGTCACCTACAATTAATTACATCCGAATCATGTTTTATATACGGACAAAGGTTACAACTATACACAATAATCGCACTGTGTAATAAAATTCAGGAGTTAATGATGCGTTTGGTGGATGGAAAAAAACGAAGTCGTGTATTTGCGAACATTTTCATAATGGTTTTGTTGGCGTTTATGTCAAAGGGAATGTGGAAAAAACGGTTGTGGTTTGGAATATTCATGGGAATTGGATTAAATATTTGGGTAAGGCAAAAAATTTAATAGTATTGGGCTCGCTTCAAGCGAGATCGATAATCGAACATGTTTAAAGATGACACAGAATTAAACTATAGCAACCTAGCGTAAGTTCTACAGTCTTTTTGAGGAATTCCAAATTTAAAGTATTTTGTATTTTTATTATAATATAGTTCCTACCCAAAGTACCCCCAAAAAACACGCTTTTTTATTTCTCCTGCCAATCTCAAGTACAATTAAAATTAATATCATAGTGATTCAGATAGATTTCGATGCGTTCTATCCATATTTTTAAACTTCATTGCGATATCTCTACGCGTTTTCAAGATACGACGTTTTGAATAGAAAAAAAAGTTGAAAAATGAAATTTTTTTAAAGTGCTATAACTTTTGAACTAGACTAGGTATTGGTGAACTGTTTTCACATTTATTGTCACCTCTCAACTGTCTTTCATAATTATTATTAATATACCAAATTTAAAGCATTTTGGATTTTTATCATAAAGTAGTTCCTACCCAAAGTACCCCCAAAAATCGCGGTTTTTTATTTTTCATGTAAATCTCAAGTACAATTAAAATTAAAACTATAGTGATTCAGACAGATTTCGATGCGTTTTATCCAAATTTTTAAACTTCATTGCGATATCTCTACGCGTTTCCAAGATACGACGTTTTGAATAGAAAAAAAAGTTTAAAATTGACATTTTTTCAAAGTGCAATAACTTTTGAACTAGACTAGGTATTGGTGAACTGTTTTCACATTTATTATCACCTCTCAACTGTCTTTCACAATTATTATTAATATACCAAATTTAAAGCATTTTGGATTTTTATCATAAAATAGTTCCTACCCAAAGTACCCCCAAAAATCGCGGTTTTTTATTTTTCATGTAAATCTCAAGTACAATTAAAATTAAAACTATACTGATTTAGATAGATTTCGATGCGTTCTATCCATATTTTTAAACTTCATTGCGATATCTCTACGCGTTTTCAAGATACGTCGTTTTGAATAGAAAAAAAAGTTGAAAAATGAAATTTTTTTAAAGTGCTATAACTTTTGAACTAGACTAGGTATTGGTGAACTGTTTTCACATTTATTGTCACCTCTCAACTGTCTTTCATAATTATTATTAATATACCAAATTTAAAGCATTTTGGATTTTTATCATAAAGTAGTTCCTACCCAAAGTACCCCCAAAAATCGCGGTTTTTTATTTTTCATGTAAATCTCAAGTACAATTAAAATTAAAACTATAGTGATTCAGACAGATTTCGATGCGTTTTATCCAAATTTTTAAACTTCATTGCGATATCTCTACGCGTTTCCAAGATACGACGTTTTGAATAGAAAAAAAAGTTTAAAATTGACATTTTTTCAAAGTGCAATAACTTTTGAACTAGACTAGGTATTGGTGAACTGTTTTCACATTTATTATCACCTCTCAACTGTCTTTCACAATTATTATTAATATACCAAATTTAAAGCATTTTGGATTTTTATCATAAAATAGTTCCTACCCAAAGTACCCCCAAAAATCGCGGTTTTTTATTTTTCATGTAAATCTCAAGTACAATTAAAATTAAAACTATACTGATTCAGATAGATTTCGATGCGTTCTATCCATATTTTTAAACTTCATTGCGATATCTCTACGCGTTTTCAAGATACGTCGTTTTGAATAGAAAAAAAAGTTGAAAAATGAAATTTTTTTAAAGTGCTATAACTTTTGAACTAGACTAGGTATTGGTGAACTGTTTTCACATTTATTGTCACCTCTCAACTGTCTTTCATAATTATTATTAATATACCAAATTTAAAGCATTTTGGATTTTTATCATAAAGTAGTTCCTACCCAAAGTACCCCCAAAAATCGCGGTTTTTTATTTTTCATGTAAATCTCAAGTACAATTAAAATTAAAACTATAGTGATTCAGACAGATTTCGATGCGTTTTATCCAAATTTTTAAACTTCATTGCGATATCTCTACGCGTTTCCAAGATACGACGTTTTGAATAGAAAAAAAAGTTTAAAATTGACATTTTTTCAAAGTGCCATAACTTTTGAACTAGACTAGGTATTGGTGAACTGTTTTCACATTTATTATCACCTCTCAACTGTCTTTCACAATTATTATTAATATACCAAATTTAAAGCATTTTGGATTTTTATCATAAAATAGTTCCTACCCAAAGTACCCCCAAAAATCGCGGCTTTTTATTTTTCATGTAAATCTCAAGTACAATTAAAATTAAAACTATACTGATTCAGATAGATTTCGATGCGTTCTATCCATATTTTTAAACTTCATTGCGATATCTCTACGCGTTTTCAAGATACGACGTTTTGAATAGAAAAAAAAGTTGAAAAATGAAAATTTTTTAAAGTGCTATAACTTTTGAACTAGACTAGGTATTGGTGAACTGTTTTCACATTTATTGTCACCTCTCAACTGTCTTTCATAATTATTATTAATATACCAAATTTAAAGCATTTTGGATTTTTATCATAAAGTAGTTCCTACCCAAAGTACCCCCAAAAATCGCATTTTTTTATTTCTCCTGCCAATCTCAAGCACAATTAAAATTAAAATTATACTCATTCAAATAGATTTCGATGCGTTCTATCCAAATTTGCAAACGTCATTGCGATATCTCCACGCATTTTTAAGATACGACGTTTTGAATAGAAAAAAAAGTTTAAAACTGAAATTTTGACAAAGTGCCATAACTTTTGAACTAGACTAGGTATTGGTGAACTGTTTTCACATTTATTGTCACCTCTCAACTGTCTTTCATAATTATTATTAATATACCAAATTTAAAGCATTTTGGATTTCTATCATAAAGTAGTTCCTACCCAAAGTACCCCCAAAAATCGCATTTTTTTTATTTATCCTGCCAATATCAAGCACAATTAAAATTAAAACTATACTGATTCAAATAGATTTCGATGCGTTCTATCCAAATTTGCAAACGTCATTGCGATATCTCTACGCATTTTTAAGATATGACGTTTTGAATAGAAAAAAAAGTTTAAAATTGACATTTTTTCAAAGTGCTATAACTTTTGAACTAAACTAGGTATTGGTGAACTGTTTACACATTTATTATCACCTTTCAACTGTCTTTCATTATTATTATTAATGTACTAAATTTAAAGCATTTTGAATTTTTATCATAAAGTAGTTCCTACCCAAAGTACCCCCAAAAATTGCGTTTTTTTATTTATCCTGCCAATCTCAAGTACAATTAAAATTAAAACTGTACTGGTTTAGATAAATTTCAATACGTTCTATCCAAATTTAAAAACTTCATTGCGATATCTCTACGCGTTTTCATGATACGACGTTTTGAATCGAAAAAAAAGTTGAAAATTGACATTTTTTCAAAGTGCTATAACTTTTGAACTAAACTAGGTACTGGTGAACTGTTTTCACATTTATTATCACCTCTCAACTGTCTTTGATAGTTATTATTAATATACCAAATTTAAAGCATTTTGGATTTTTATCATAAAATAGTTCCTACCCAAAGTACCCCCAAAAATCGCGCTTTTTTATTTCTCCTGCCAATCTCAAGCACAATTAAAATTAAAACTATACTGATTCAGATAGATTTCGATGCGTTCTATCCAAATTTAAAAACTTGATTGCGATATCTTCAGGCGTTTTCATGATGTGACGTTTTGAATTTTTAATAAATTCCTATCTTACAATTATTACAACAATTAAAATCAACAAATTTAAAGGGCAAATAAAATTATTAAGAAAACGAGAAGAGAAATAATTTTAAAAGTGAATGTACTATAAACTTTTCCTGTATATTAAATTATGTTAAACTGTCTCTATTCACAGAAACGCTTTGACAAATCTCATAAAATTGTTATTTATGCTCATACTATAGCCCGCGCATGAATTGAACACTTTAGTTAGATACTATCTAGTCTAATATTGTAGCACTCCTAGTCGTTATCAGACAATTGCTTATGGCGTTCAGTTAAAGCCAACTTTACCTACCTACATAACTTCCACACAATTTTCCCTTCACCATTAAAACAAATTGCACTTGAAGAATAATTAAATGCGTTTGCTAATAAACTAAAAGTAGAACCAGTCGAAAAAAATAAAACAATAAAATAAAAATCCAGCAATTAAATCTTATTTTTTTTCAGGGGAGCGTTTCGTTTTGAGTGCTTTTGAAGTCTATATAGAATTGCAAACCAAACTTCCATTTTAATTATTTAATTAATGAAGAACAAATTAAAGAATTCTTAAATACAAAGCTTTCAGAAATGCCGGAGCAGCGAGATGTTGTGCTAATTTAATTTATTAATGGAAGTGCCTTGCACATTAAGTCCCCAAATTATGCTATTTTTCAGTCCAATACTATGCACAAAATAATTTTTTTACTATTACTATATATGGGATTGTTTCATTTTTGTTTGATTAGGAAGAAACCACGTAACAAATATTTACAAAAATTCGTACCAATAATTTTACGAAAAATACAGTTATTTTTGAAATTATTTCAGGAGAACAAAACTGTAATTGGCAATTTACCCACATACATTTGCTTGTCGTTTTCCTGGAGCAAACTACTTTAATTCTTTTAAAAATCCCCCAGTTCTTTACATCTAAATTATAAATCAATAGGAAACGACTTAATTCAAATTCTCAATCTGCTCAAATTGCCACTTAGACTGCTACTGTAAAACTCCACCTAACCAAGACCTGAAAAGAAGTTTAATTGCAGTTTCAACACTTATTCAATTGCATTTTCCACGCTACCCTGACATCACCATCAAACGTCCACTTTTCATATAAATCTGCATAAGGCAATCATTGTAACCTAACAGCATCCTTACAATGGATACCTCACCATCAAGTATTTATTTATCATGTGCAAGATTACCTTCTACAACTGTAGCATGTAGATGGGTTATTACGTAATGTAAATGGGACGATATGGTTTGGTTCTAGAGAGAGTATGATCAAAACCCTCGACGAGGATCGTTAGACATATAATCGGCGTTCCCGGACAGCTTGAATGCTGACGGGGCGTCTCTGATGCGGTTTCTTGTCACGCAACTCATTAATAAACAGACGTTCAATAATCCTTCCCAGGAAAGTTCACATCGTCAACACAGTTTTCCTCTAGAAAATTATTCATTCGCCCAAAAAGAAATTTCCTTATTCGCGGCTGTTTGCCTTTTTTATGAAGTTTGTTATTCAAACTGGTTACTAATATAGCTGTGTTATCCTTGGGTTTGTTTTTATTGCCTTGTTGAGAGAGGCATCAATAACGGGACAATAGGAGAGGGTTGTAATCAACTCGAATTATTATTATTAAGAACCGCAATTCATTTGTAATGGCGTAACGGTTCTTAATGGGTTTTATAAAAAATAAATAAAAAACTCTACTACAAAACTAAACAAAAATTGGGATGCAAGTTACTGAAAAATAAGCACAGTTTTCTATAGAAATTCGAAAATTTTGCAAAAATTTCAAAAGGGATCAGTTATAAATTTTATACTACTATAGACAAGTTTGCGTTTGTTATTATTTTGTATAAGAAAGTGAAAACCCTAAGCTTGAAACAAAACATGTACGGGTTTTAAATTAATGAATGGGGCTTAATTTTTTTCGTTGTTGAGCGGATTAGGCACATAAAGTTGAACTTTAAGTTTGTTAATTAATTTCAGTAGGGACATAATTTTAAAGTTTGAGTACGCCAAACAGATTTACACGTAATTTTCTAGTTGCACGGTGTGTTTGTAATTAAAGGAGGAAGATTACACTAAGAAGTAATAAACTGCGAAAAAGCTGGCACAATAATTTATTTCAAAGTGAAATCAATATGGATACAAAGCAAAAAAAACGTTATTGTTGATTTTTAATTACATCGGAGTTTATAAATTTTAATTAATTTTCTGTAGGTAGTGGAAATTAATTAAATAGCTAATAGGACAAAAATAGAATAATGAATAAACGTTGAATATAAATTTCTACTTATTTTAATGTGCAGAATATTGGAAAAAAGATTAAGAGTTTGACAATAAACCAGCCGTAATTACTACCTACTATAGATTTTTATTGGGTATTATTTCTATCCCCCTTCAGTTTTAATAAATTTCAACAATTAAAAAATTACTCAAGTGCAAACTGCAATCTAAGTGTAAACTACACATCCTTAAAATAACCAAGATGAATGCTATTCAATAAAACGACCAGTTTACAGAAATAAAACAACGTAGTTGGGATAAACTACCACGAAAATTGCAATATATCGGTTACATTTTATCTTTATCCGTATATTACTCGCATTACAGAGCCAGCATAGAAATTGTGTGATGTGTAATATTTTCTTTTATTTTCTTGTTATCGCATTTTGCTTTCCTTTTTGCTCATTCATATGCAAATTTAACGGCGGCAGTGCTAAATTAGATTTTATTAAACATACACCAGGAAACACTAGATACTTAGAAACTGAAATAATTATCGTTTTAAAAACCACGATGCATGAACTAGGAACTAGACTATTGTCTATTGTGATTGCCAATTTAGTGCATGTAGCAAATTCAACGCGTCATTTATCAACAGTTAGTAAGCTACATAACAAAAGCTCTCAACAAGAACTAGATAAGGAAATTAGTTTATATATTAACATTTTGCAGACATACTAGTTTGTAGTGGTGTAGCTTGCACAGCGAGAAAAAACTTAATTGCAATTTATAACATTGTTTAAGTGCCTCTGGGCTATCCTATGTCGCTTGTTAACACTAGAGAGAATTTCATTTTATACCGGAAAATCTACACGTATTGGATGTAATGAAACAAAAAGATATAATAATACAGAATGTGGTATAATGGCGTTGTATACGTGGGCTGATTTTTTAAAATCCACTTTCTGGACATGGAATTCGAGTCTAATTATATAAAAAGATGTTTTATCGACAGAAGTAGGATTTTTAAAAGAATGGAAATTTGGCGTCAAGATGACGTATATCATTAAGAGAGGCCCTAAATTTAAAAATTGTGTAATAAGGAAAAATCTGTGCATTTTTGGAGAGGACTCGAAATTCAAATTGTATATTGTGGGGTATATCGAGACTAAGTTAAAACTCGATTTGCGGGACTGAAAAGTCGGTGGTTCGTCCGCTTTCTTGGAAAAATTAGGTGAAATGTTTTTCCCTTATATTCCGAAATCTATTAACTTTATGCAAAAACTATAAGAATAACTTTTGGTTGGAACAAGAAAGATACACACTTTTTATATATAACTTTTTTCCGGGCCATGCGTATTTAAAAAATTATAAACAAATACGTTGCAAAAATTTGGGGTACTTTTTCTTTGACGGCTGATGTTTCGCGTACGGTTGATTTCACGGAAAATATATACCAGTTACTTTTTGTAGAGCAGTTTTCGACGAAGAAGTAGGTGTATAGTATTAACCATTTGTATAATTGGTTTGGATCTGATAGCGGTCCAAACGCAGGTATCTAAACAAAGCCTCTCGCAAATATTACTCTGATTTTAGGAATACAGCTGCAGATATTCGCCGTCGTCCTCATCGTCATTTATCCATATTATATTATACATTTATATTCTCAAAAACATGGCTCAGAAAAACAGTTTTCCACGAAAAAGAACAAATAGAAACAGCCCTGGAGTTTATCTACATATACCTTGCAGAAAATTCTGAAGCGTGATAATTAAAAATTTCGGACTTAGTGAAGCAAATCAAAAGTACTCTCATTTCTGATAACAGGACCATTAAAGGTCAATTGCATAGAAAATATGGGAATGTCATTCTTATTATCGACCAGCAAAAACGGGAAGCGATTATTTGCTTTCGTAACACTGGTTATGATGTTTTAAAAGCAGCAGTTTTACGAAGACAAAAAAAAGATCCCGCTGAAGAAACGAAAAGAATCGTCTCTGAAATAGCAGATATTGTTCTATCACTTACAGTGTTGACTTCGATATAGAAAAATAGCCACTTTTGTCGGCAATATTTGTTTGAGTTTCTGAATATGTAGAATACAGAAAAAGTGACAAATAAATGGAATACATCTACCATAATACAGGGTGTTCCGTATGTTAAAATTTTGGGAGTATAAAATAGACTTAATTCTAACACTAAAAAATTCAAAAGTGGTAAGGTCAATCTTCATTTGTTTTGGAGTTACAAGCCTTTGAAATTATTAATAAGTTTTCTTTTTTCAGTGATATCTTCTAAACCGCTGTTTTTATCGGAAAAGTGGTTAAGAGCAATTTTGTAGCAATAAAAATCCGCACATTTTTATCTAAACAAATACATACTCACCCTGCCCCGCATTATTCACTTCCCGCGTCATTATTGTTTAAACAATTGATTGCAGAAAAAAATTGTTTAAACAAAAAATGTGCAGATTTTCTTTTGCTACAAAATTGCTCTCAACAAATTTTCCGGTAAAAAGAACGGGTTCGGAGATATAACTGAAAAAAGAAAACTTGTTGTTAATAATTTCAGAAGCCTGTAACTTTAAAACAAATGAAGATCCACCTAGCACTTTTGCATTTTTTATTACTAGAATTAAGTCTATTTTATACATACTCCCAAAATTTGAACATACCGGTATGGAACACCCTGTATATACGCATTTATCATTATTTATCTGGACATACCTGCGATTGGAGCGCTGTCAATTATACAAATGATTAAATATCATGCACTAACTTCTTCATCGAAAACTGCTCTACAAAAAGTAACTGATGTATATTTTCCGTGAAATCAACCGTACGCGAAATATCGGCCGTCAAAGAAAAACTACCACTAATTTTTGCAACGTATTTGTTAATAACTTTTTAAATACGCATGGCTCGGGAAAAAGTTATATACAAAAAATGTGTATCTTTTTTTTTCAACCAAAAGTTATTCTTATAGTTTTTGCATAAAGTTAATATAATTCGGTATATAGGAGAAAAACCATTTCACCCCCTTTTTCCAAGATGGCGGATGAACCACCGAGTTTTCAGTCCCGCAAATCGAGTTTTAACTTAGTCTCGATATACCCCACAGTATGCAATTTGAACTTCCAGTCCTCTCCAAAAATGCACAGATTGATCATTTTGAACTCCCTATTGACTGTAGGTACTAAATATAATTTAATGTTTTTTAATAAATATGTCACCAAAATTTTAAACTTCTTTTACTAGACATTTGAATTTAAATACAAAATCTGATCAGTATTAAAGTTTGTTACTAAGAGAATGATGAACAAAAACGACTTTTAAATATAATTATGCAGAAATTTATGTAAATATTTACTTATTTTATATGTAACATGTAACAATTAAAAGTTTACAAAATTACAGATTTTACTGAAAACTTATGAATGTGTACGTATAAAAATAAATAATACATCCAGTGCCCTAAGCGCTGTATATAATAAAATTCATCCTTGGTATTAACAAACTTTAGTTTGAAAATGTTGTTATTATTTAAAATTACAATACCTACATTATTAACTTGTTTTCCAAACACAACACTATACTTGATGAATATTTAACTAATTAAAATTAGTTTTCATTAGTTAGTAATTGCTGCAAATTCAAAGACCATTAAAAATAGAATTTGACCCATCAAAACTAAAACTATCCCCAACATCACAAATTAAATTTAGCTCTTGTGCAAATAAACACATTAATTTAAATATATACATCATCAAATCAGCGATGGAAAGCCGGAAACCGTAACCAGGGATTGATAAGAGTTAAGGCGACAATCGTACCCTGTCCGAAACTGGATTTATCATAATCTGTTTTATCTATTCCAGTCTCTCCGCCATGGCTGCAATTCTGGTATTCCGAGCAGGGTCCAGATTGCGGAAAAGACAAACAAACCGTAACGTAACTATCCACTATTTGGGTTAACGGTTAGTCCTGTATGCATTTGTGTACAAATATCTACAGCTCATACATAAATTTTTGGACTATTTGTTGGGGTTTCATCGATTGCACCTGACGACGATGTTTCTGCATAAAATTCACTGCAACGTTATCGTAAAGACTAACGGTTATGTAGGAGGTGTTATCTTTCAGACGTACGTATCATTAAAAATGATGGTAATGCTTATGTTAAGTTTTTAAATTAACGCTGTAAGAGCTCTGGAGCGTGCTTTGGCGACATTATAGGGAATAATTTTTAGGGCACGTCCATGCACCACTTAAATGCTACAAAGAAAAAAAAGATTTCTTTAATATTAGTATTTTTGTATTCTCTAACGATATTTAATATAATTTGATATAAAAATTAAACTAATTTAAAAAATGTCCGTACTTTTCTGTGTGTAAGAATTTATGTCGAATTTTACAAAGCAAACTAATCATCACCCATTAGCTCTATTTTTTTAGCGGAAATTAACTTTCTGGGTCAATATGCAGTATCTGCTTGGGATAAAACCATTTATCTCTGGATAAGAGCAGACAAAGTCATTAAAATCTTACAGAGGCGTATCCACTTATTCAGCTGGTGCTGCAACAACTTTTCAAGAGACTTAACAAGAAACTTTTAATCTTGTTTTTGTTTCGAACAGTATGACAATGCTATTTCAGTAATATATAGAAAAATGCTGCTGCTGGGCTCCTATAATGCCTAGATAGTTTCTTGAAACTTCTCTCTATATACTGACAAGACAATATTGTGAACAAGAATATCGTCTTGCTACTAAACTCAAACAAAAAAGAACCTGTTGAGTATTTTTTTACATTTATAGGAACTCCTTGTTTACTTTTTCACGAAATAAATGACCATTTCCATCTAAACGGCGATTTGTATAAACAGCCTACCTACCTCATAAAACTACCGGTTTTAGTGTCCCTAAAGAATGTCCTTTTAAAGTAGACACGCAACGTTAAAATCTACAATCTCGGAGACGTATTTAATACTGCAAAACCAGGAACATCGCATCAAGGTTCCTCGTAAAAACCTTAAATGGAGTTTAGTGCTGTAAATAAAACATTAAACTCATTTGGAGATTTGATGGACGCCTCGGAGAACTGCTAACCAATACACTTTCGGGAAGTTTCGGAGTATATAAAAATGTCGCGATTTTATATGTTTTATTTAGGGTTAGGGCACTTGTTTAGCAGACTAGGGAAAAGTTAAGGATGATAAATATGGTGAAATTTTTGAAGCTGTTTTAGGAAATTTACTGCTGGAGTTTCAGGGGGCTCTTTATCATACATAAAAAGTACAAATCTCATCGTTAGTTTAGAAATTTCAAATGTATTTTTGTTTTTCCAATCCATGAAAAATTGTGCACTATTTTCCGGCACTATTTTGAAGGTCTGAAAAATATACAAAAGCATCCTTTATACGAAGTAATAATGAAGTAGAGATATTTCCTCTCCAGCTTACTAATTATTTTTCATACGTAATATAGTCTTTACTTTATGAATAATTTTTCACCCCATTATCTTTCAATTCGCCGCGTGGAGAGGAAAATCAATAAAAATAAAATTATGAAAACGAGTCATTTTACGATCGATAAGAATGCAAATGAACAATGCAATCATCCGATATTAAAGCCACTGACAAAGCCTGATCCACTTCATTACTTGCTCCAAGTTTCATTTCAAGAAGCTTCCTAATGAAGTAGCCATTTAATTCATGAATAATTGCTTTTATTCCAACCGGAATATATTTAAATACCCAAAATGACGCCTTTTATTCCCAATTTACTTTTAATGTTTGTCACAAGTGGCTTTGTATCAATAAAGAATTCGCTTATCTAGCGAAATTAACGTGATGATGGAAAATATTTTCCAAGGAAACAAATCAAAACTTTTATATAAATCAATTCCTTATATCGTACAATACAATAGAATAATACAACAAGGATCAAGGAAAACTTTTCAGAAGTTATAATAAAAAAAAACTTTACATTGTGGTACAGCTCAGTACCCCCGCGCCTGGTATAATAAACTTGATGCCTTCTGCATTTTTCCTATAATATTCAGATGAAAAAAGTCTGGGATTGATTTTATAGGAAACAATATCTGTGCAATGGCGGACGTGACTATATTTATTTTACCAGAGACACCAAGGCATAAGAGTTGAGTTGACGGGGTTAACTGCCGCTATCCATTTGCTCCCAGAACTCGATAACAATGTTTGCTCTCCTACAAATTGGCCGTGAAGGGCATCAATGCTATAAATGGCCGGGCAAATACTGAGGCTGAAAGAAGAGTGCATCTAGCTACACCTTCAATTTATTGCTGGTGGCCCAAATTACTTTTCAGGGGATTTATGAAAAGTAAGGGATCATTTTGGCGTGCGGGTAGCTATGTTATAGTTGGCGTCTAATCTTCTCTATTCAATAAAGAATTTTATAAATATTTATCTAAATATTTTTTTATAACCACTGATAGAAAAATTACTTAACAGAAACACTGGCGCATCCGCCATAATTTCATAAAAACTGATTTTGTTCGTGTAAATTTTAGTTTAGAGTATTTTACACCCACTGGACAGATTTTAAGTTACTCCACATTTTTATAAAACGAAATGTAGGTTTTATCACAAAATACTAGTTAAAGGCTGTTTTTTTAAGTATTTTTCAGATTTTTAAAACGAATTTTGAAAAAGTGTCCGATTTCTTAGTGAGTCAGTTTCAGTGTCACAATTTTAGAACCACTAGTTAGATTTTAAGGTAGTTTTACCACGAAAATTGTCAAAATGGATTCAAGAACTCCCAGAATGTGTAAATCCATCAAAAAAATCACGATTTCTATCCGTTCTCATTTAGTATAAGAAATTAAAAATGGCACACAGCTGGATTTATTTGTGATTAAAATTGAGTGTTCGACACCGAACAAAAAGCGCTGTAACATCACACATGCACGAATTTATAAAATGTTTTGCAGCGTTTTGTGAACAGCGTTTAAATGTGCTTAACAAGATTCGATGTAAAAAGTTTTTAATGTTAATTAAACTCGATAAAAATAAACGACAATTATAAATTACCTACCATGCATATAGCCTAACTACATTATATAGCTAAAACTTTTGCAAAAAAAGTTTAATTTAGTTGTTGCGGTAACTTGACAAATAATCTTGTTAAAAACGCGAATTTTGTGTATTATACAAATGAATATATTTTATACGCCTATTAAATAGTTTTTGTAGTGGTACTAAGTCAAGCTTAATACTACTAATTAAAACAATAATTGCCAAATTATGCGAGACAGGCAGCAAATTCGGCGTGCCAACCGACAACTATAAAGTAATATAAATAAAGCGCACAGAATACGAGTAATAATATAAACCCTACCATAATATTATAACTCATCTGTAAAGTAAATACCTAGAGAGCATAAATGTGTGTTTATGGCTTAGAACAACGTGAGAAACATAGTAAGAAATAAAATATGAAATATACATTATTCCACAATGAAACGTTTTAGTGGAAATCTAGTTGAAAGTGGTGCAATATAAAAATTGTCGAGAAAGAATGCAGTAAATTCAATTTTCGACTAGATACTGAATTTTACTTGTTATCTCTAGGGAGACTCGAATGCGCATCAGCGTCGGTCAAACGATTGCGAATGCTGAATTCATTCAATCCAATACAAGCAGATTGTTTCTGAAACAGGTTTATTTCAGCAAGATACTCGGGGAATCTTACTAAAAGCGATTTAATTTTGCATCTGATAACTGTTATTGGGGAAGTGGAGTAGGGCACTTGTGAGAGAATATAGAGCTATTTCGAAAAGATCGCAAACTAATTATTTTTATGACAAGATTCCTCCCTCACTCTATACAGGGTGAGTCGCAATAACCAGGACATGCTTTACCTGTAAACACTAAGCTTAAAACTAAGACGATTGACGTAAAAAGTTGTTATACTAAAATGCATAACTAAAAAGTTGGCGTTTGAAGTCTCAGAAAAAAAAATAATTTTTGGTAATAACTTCTAAACTAATTGAATGAGAAGAACCAATTCTTGGTAGTTGCTAATGAATACCAAAGACCTTTAATTTGTGAAAACTTTGTTGAAATCAAACTTTAAGAAGATGGTTTTCAAAGTAAGTAAAGTGTTTAACCTGCTGGAACTTTTTTGTCCTTAAAATTTTAAATATAAAAAAAATTGCATTTAATAGGCAAATTAATTTGGAAACTTTTTCATCTCTTGTAAAGTTTTAATGAAACGCACCGTGAAGCTTTAAAAAATTAAAAACTAACAGCATGTTTTTACTAAGTTTCAAAAAAACCGAATCAAGTATGCTGAGATTTAAAAGTTATTGACGGAAGACGGAACTCCAACACATTATGCACGTCCTGTGCGACATTAGCATATTAACTATCAGTCACCTATCCTCAACGATGGATTGGTAGAGGCCCTGACGATGACGCTCCTGTAGCTCTTTTTTGCATTGAAAATCGAATTTTTTAAAAATATAAACTGCCTCTCGAACTTCATTGGCGTGTTGAACGATTCTCCTTCTAAGCTCTTGAAGTGAAGGAATAGGTGTTGCATACACTTTTGTTTTTAAATATCCCCAAGAAAAGAATTCAATTGCGTTTAGGTCAGGAGAACGAAGAGGCTATGCAACAGGAGCGTCAGGCCCTCTACCAATCCATCGTTGAGGATAGGTGACAGATAGCCAGTGTCGCACAGGACATGCATAATGTGCTGGAGTTTGTCCTTCCTCCGTCAATAACTTTTAAATCTCAGCATTCTTGATGGTGTTTTTTTGAAACTTAGTAAAAACATTTTATTTAATTTTTTAAAGCTTAACGGTGCGTTTAATCAAAACTTTACAAGAGATCAAAAAGTTTTTAAATTAAATTGCCTATTAAACGCAATTTTTTTTATAATTACAATTTTAAGGACAAAAAAGTTCCAGAAGGTTAAACACTTTACTTACTTTAAGAAACCATCTTCTTAACGTTTGATTTCAACAAAATTTTCACAAATTATAAGTCTTTGGTATTCATTAGCAACTACCAAGAATTGGTTCTTCTCATTCAATTAGTTTAGAAGTTATTAGCAAATTTTTTTTTTTTTTTAACTTTAAACGCCTATAAATTTTTAGTATAACAACTTTTTGCGTCAATCGTCTCATTTTTAGGCCAAGTATTTACAGGTAAAGCATGTCCCACTTATTGCGACTCACCCTGTATATTAACGTGCATATATCCATCACTTTCCAAACCTCTCCTCTACATTCAAACTAACAGGAAACTTTGTCTTTGATGTATTCTACAGTAACTAATTGCGATCCGTCTAATCCTCTCATAATATCCAGCATTTTTCCCCAGTTATTTGTTTTAAAATTTGTTTGCATGATCTATTTTCGATATAAAATATAAGGCAAAACACGATAAAGAAAAAAGTTGTAAAGGGAAACGTGCTCATTGGCAAAGATTCAAAGATATACAAATTGGGGTAAAGTTTCCATCAAATGATGCATGGATAAATAAGGAAATTGAGATGGAGTCTATTAGGCGCGATGGAGTAAATAATCATTAAATTAATTTAATATAATAGTTGAGATTTTCCATAATTTGGTAGGAGTATATTTGTCTGAAAAAATGGTGGTAATATAATGTTGTTTTTTAAATGTAATAACAGTTTTAAAACTTTGCAAAGAGCCAAAGAACCGTTTTACATATTATCTCGTAATATCAGCAGCGAGTACCTAATAGTAGTTTCAGTAATAACTAATACGTCGTGAAATTGCCTGTAGCACTAAAGGTATGTTGGGTAGATTGTGGTAAAGATCTAATGATACTGATATCTTCGCCAATTATTATTAAATTTATTGCTGGTTTATAATCCTATAACGTTAATTAATTTCATATTGTAACATGTTAAGTTCGCCAATAATTTATAATACCCACTTTACGTTGTGCATACCGTCAAATTAAAGAACATAATTATAACAATGAATAACCAACTAATTAATGTAATATCTCCGCATTCATTAGTTAATCAGTTTGAGTAAACCGCGAGTCGAAAGGGCGTTTGTGGAAACCAATTAATTGTTAACGTACAATCTCTACAGTCGTTTTTTAATTGTCTAAATGAATAAATCTTGTGCAAAATCAAATTCTCTTTAATATCTGAAAGCCATAATGGAATATCCCCTTATCATCCTCCATTTCAATTTCACTCGTCTTCATAAATTCAACGTTCACTGCATGCAATTAGAATTAATCTTATTGGGTGGGTATCTAAAATTTATGTGTCGGCTTTGTCGGTTATCTGGAAATCTCTCATACTGGGTGGTGAGTTGGCTAGCACTGTTTCTTATCTCAGTTACTAGGCTTTCACTTTCGGCCATGAATGGCCCCATAAATGCGAACGAACTGCTCTTCTGCGGGCTGCTTTATCTTAGGACCCTTAGTAAACAGCTAACTTTTCCCTAAGTTCACCGCAAATCGCTTAATATGTTCCACTTTCCAAAGAATGTGACGCCTAATACGGAGTTATGAAGTGCAGATGACATACCTTAAGGAATTTAAGGCGTGCGTCTACAGAAAAAGCTAGTTATTTATTTGCATGGGTGCTTTTGTGGAGGAGGTTTTAAAATGTTTGGAATGGAGAAAGTGGAGTTTGTCCGGGGTTTTATTGTCTGAATTTTTAAGGACTCAACATCTAGATAATGTTTGGAAATTGAAGTAAAAAGTTAACTATGATCAGATTTTATTAAAATAAATTGTAAAAGTAAAGATTAAATCTACTTTTATACGAGGCCTAACAACTAAATGTTCGGACAAAAGTAAATTTTTGAAGTATGAAAGGAGAACTGGAAATTTTACGCAAATAATTAGTAAACATCTAACAATACAATAAGATAAAGCCTTAATAACAATATTATGCATGGAAGAAAATTATTTATTGGATTTAACAATATTTTAACCTTAATAATTAGCAAACTTTACAAAATGACTAAATGTTCGGATAATTTTTAATTTAGGACCATTAATAAGAGGTTACACGTCTCCTTTTGCTTTAATAGGCCTGTGTTCTAGCAGGCATTGTATTTATCAAATTTTGGTACAATTCTGGCGTGAAACTGTCCCAAATTTCTTCTACTTTGGTCTTTAAGTCCCCAATGGTTCTTGGTGGATTATTGCGTAGAATACGTTTAATTTTATGCCAAAGAGTTTCAATTACATTTAAGTCCGGACTGGATGAGCGCCATGAAAGCACCTTTATGTCGTTTTCCCCAAATTCCAAAACTGATTTTTTAAAAACAGTCGTTAGAAAATTACGTCACATTTTTCAAGTGCAATTTTAAAGCTACGAAATATGGCTAAAATCATCAAATAAAGACTTGGGGATTTTTTCGTACATAAAACCAATATCCAGCTTTGCAATAAAGTAAATTTTACCAAAATCCAACCAGTGGTTCCAAAACTGTGATTACTTTAATGTAGGTAGCACCCTCAAAAAACACGTTTTTTGAAAAGTGAATTGTGGAACTCGAAAAAAATGCAAAAAAAAATCATATTAACATTTTAGGATTTTTTCAATATAGTACGATTACTGAACTTTGATTTAAATGTTTTTTGACACAAATCCAACCAGCGGTTTCAAAACTGTGATTCTTTAAAACAGTTACTAGAAAATTTTATCATTTTTAAAGGTGCAACTTTGAAGCTCCTATAAATGCCTAAAATCACCAAATAAAAACTTGTGTAACTTTTTTGTAAAGAAAACCAACATCCAGCTTTGCAATAAAGTAAATTTCATCAAAATCCGACTACTAGATCCATCGTTTTGAAAATAATAATTCTTTGTTTCTACAATTTTCCCATCCTGCTGGGTTAAAGTGCCACAGTTTTGGAACCGTCGAACGGATTTTTACGAAATTCGCGTTTTTATATAAGTAAATGTTGGCATTATAACAGAAAAAACCATCAATATTATGAAAGTTAATTTAGATAACTTTTGCGCGTATGGAAAAAAGACAATCAAATTTACTTTTGTCCGAACATTTAGTTTCGCAATTTTGGCGGATGCGCCAGTGGTAAAATATGCTGCTCGCACTAAGATTTGACCTAAAGATAAATTACGTTTACTTTCTTATACAAATAAGAAAGCATAATAATCGCTAATATTTTATACTGAACCTGAGGCAACAATGGAATTTTCTATTAAAATACAGGAACCATAAAAACCCCAAAACTTTAGTTATTATATCGCAACAAAATACTTTACAAATTTGCACAAATTTCCCAAACGTAAAACACATTTTGATAAACCGAAAGCTACACGTTAATTCTTCCTTGAACTTCCAGGTTACAATGCTAAAATTGGCATCCATGTACCTAACAAAGGCCACCACATATAAAGTGAGTGGGATCTGAAAATGAATTTCAGGAATGAGGTAGTGACATTTTGACAAAATTACGTTACCACATACCTCATATTCATCTCTTCAGACCGTTCATCATCCAACTAACTCACATTGCTTTAAACTTTATTTCAGTTAAGCAAAACTTCCATCTATTGGTACAAAAACAATGGATAATGTAGCGGATTTTAACGACGTGCTCAAAAGTTGTAAAATAGAATTTTGTGCTTTGTCTAAAAGTGATGCAAATGCTCGACTAATTCTATACTAGTTCATTTAATTAAATTTTTCGTTTTTAATTCCTTAATTTTAAGTGGAACCCCATAAATAATGCATAGAAAATTCATAAAGTACTTTCCTAAGCTTGGCATTAAATTTTTAATAGATTTCTCTTGTGACCCACATCCCACAGCAAACTTCCACCCAATTATTTATAGAAGAGATTACTTAAAATTTCCTAGAATATTTTTGACATGAGTATATACCTCCACCTAAATTCGTATAATGTTTACGTTAGTTCTGAAAGTTTTGCTTCGTTTTGCAATTTGCACCAGCATAAATCCGCCACACTATTTACAAAACTTGCGATAATTCTACACCAGTTTTGTAACAAATACCGAAAACTTGCAACTAGAACTAAGATACATGTTGATGAATAGAGAAATTCATAAATGCATCATAAAATGTCAAGTATATAGAACGCATATAAATTGTATATAATTTACTAATTAGCTTGGATAAGTTTCTTCCTGACATTGTGTTCAAAGCTAGGAGTTGCTACTGCTGCTGCTGCTGTTCCTGCTACACCACACGCATTGCGGTTGAATCGTACAAGGATAACGAACAGAGCTTTAATTAAAACTGCAGCACATCCTACCCCTAGTAAGCGGTTTATGGAGTCTGCATGTGCTCGCACGTCTGTTCCCTGTTATGCCTTATATAATCGTTTCTAAACACCTTCAACTTCCAATTTAAAGCTCACGGATTAACTAAAATTGATTTTCACCAAACGGAATTGCTTTGTATATTGACAAAACACAACAACCACTTACAAGCAATTAATTATTTAGTTATTTCGCAAATCCACTTTACAATACATTGACGGAGAAATGCTTGTAATTTCTATAATAGTCATATTTCATCATCGTTGATATTTGCTTTGCTAATAAATTTCATATGCACTCCAGAAATGTATAATTAAACACTCGTTATCTTCTATATAAACATAACCAGCCATCATTTCCTATAACATAAAATTCAGCGTTACTATGTCTTTATTTTTGACCCCCAGAAAAATGGATGTAAATGTCGGTTTTTGGCCAATATTCAAAAGCAAATTTTGAAGTTTTTCGTGGCCAACATCATAAGTAAGTCTTAACGTTCAACAATTTCACTTTTACGTATATTTTTAATACACCAATTAAACTATACTGAATAAAAATGCGAGTTAAAATTTTGGCGGATGCGCCGGTGTTAAAATCTTTGCTATTTTGAAAAGGCTATAACTCTGTAACTAAACAAGTTATGTCTAAACTGGTAACATATTTTGAATAACAATCTAACCTTCTTCCAATAATAATTACAATATCTATAAAAAGTGTTGTATTTTATTCTTAAAATGGGTCCCAATAAATTGCTTACTAAAATTCCATTAATTTTAACGTAGTCACACTATTAACATATTTAATACTTTTATCCTGACATAATCTAAAACCAGGTTCCACCCCTTTCTTTCCAAAGCTATTTACACTCCAAAAAACCTATAACTTGAAAGAGAGTTGAAAAAAAATGTCCTTTGCTGTGATGTGAATGAACAAAGCGGCTGATAATAATTTCTGTTTAAATATGCAATTCTGTCTCTGGTTTTTATCGCTGTCCACAGTCGTGCACGTGAACAGGAAGAAGGATAGTATATTACATCGGCGAAGAAAATTCCTAGGGTTGGACGAATCGTTATTATCGGTGCTACTCGTGTGACACATCATTTATAACCCATGAAAGTTGAGGTCATATTAAAAAAAAAGTAACTTTTATGAAGTCGCAATAGCTTGCTTGTCTCTGGAAATAACTGGGGGTGGTCCTTCGTCCTGCCAACTTTCCCCCAAGATAAACAGCATGAAATTGATCTTATGGTTTCACTGAGTTTTTAGATTAATTTACATTCATTGCTATAGAGAAGATCAACATTTTTGTCTAGGTATAGGTATTTTTTGCATTTATTCATTGTTATTGTTTTTTTTATCAGTAGTTGAAAAACAGAAATATTTAAAAAATCGTTTTACCGCATTAGGCACTTCACCATCATAAAAATTTAAATGTACTTGCCGGTTTCACGCTTTTAGAGTAAAATGATTCTGATATAAAAATATCATAAAAGGACTATTTATTCCAATTTACAGAAGCGTTAAAAATGTGTATGTCCTCACATTTAATACAGTTTATTAGGAACATTATAAATATTTTAATTATAGTATAGAAGTTGAAAATAAGCAAATAAAAATATTACATTATAATTTCTAAAACTTTAACCTTGTTTTTTAACACTGTTAACAGAGTAATTTTTTATTGGTGTCGCTTCGCGAAAAATAAAAGTTTATTAACTTATTCATTGAACCCTGTAAGATAATTTAAAAAAAGAAGTTTGTGCCATCTGTTATCTCGTGGTTAAACTACATAAAGTTCTCTTCAATCAAGTCATGCTAGTACTGCTTTCAAACGATAGATGCTATAGTTTCAAGATTATTTCCAAAAACATATTCGCTATAAATAAATAATAATTTATTAGTCAATTGATGTATAATAAATTATATCATCTGCTGTTGATTAATTTGTGTTAAATAATATGTTGAAATAGTTGAATTTAATCGTGACATCTACCGCTTGTTACTTGTACTTATCTAACAGCTGCTTTTGCCTAGATTACAGTTTCCTTTCTTGTGCATTTGTTTCCAGACTAAAGTCTAACGACTTTTTTAAAAGTTTGTCTAATCCGAACCAAACCACAATAAATTCCTCCAAAAGTATTTGAATTGCGATTGCGAAGTACCTGGCCTCGAATTCCAGCTACAATGGCCACATACAATTACGATCCTGATAAATGTTTGGCTGTCCTACACAAACTAGCAGAGGAAATATCTTCAACACCAGACGTCAGCGTCAGGTACAACTACAAAATGTCATTGCCCCGTGCTTTGTTGAAATTCTTTGTAACGGCTCTTTCTCGTTTTCATTTTAACACCTACATTTCACTTAGATTTGTTGATTAAGTGGCTGCTGGCGTGGAAGACGTCGCAAATGAAGAGGAAATGGGCGATTCGGTCGTGTCTAGTGCAAATATGTTTGTTTAAATTCATATTGCACCAGTCCCGGCCTGATGGCCCTTTTCACATCACCAATTAAAATCTACGTTGTTAACAGCAAGTTTTCATGTGTTACCTAATTTCAGATCGTTTCCTGATATTAAAATGAACAACGTTAGGATGCAGAAGAATTTTAAAAATTCTCTAAAGCAAAAACTGAAGGAAGGTTTTGATCGAGGTTGGGAGGAGTTTAACATACCTGAACGTATGAGGAAACTTGGGGAGTTGCAAGCCTCCGGAGAGATAACAGAAATGTGGGTTTGTTATGTTAGGTGTTAGGCTTGCATGAGGTTTTAGTTATTGTGGATTTTTGTAGATGTGATAACAATGATAAGGCAATCGAAGCGGAATCTCTGATTGAAAAACGGGATATGTTGAAAGCAAAGCTGGAGAAACTTAAGAAGAAATCGGAGGAGACTTCCAGGGATTTGTGTAATATGTATGATACTATTTCTTGTCAAATTGAAAAAGTTAATAGCGAGTTCTCAAAGTAATAAAAGTACAAAGTTAGGTGTAAGTAAACTAAAATATTTAATTTCTAATTAAGAACTTTTTTTCTAAATTCAACTAATAAATGCAAAGTTAAAGAGTTTATTACATTTGTATTATCTCTTTATTTTTCTATGCTAACATTCTGACTAAAGAACAGTAATATTGATGGGTACCTATACTTAAACCCAAGAAACAAAAATTGAAAAAGTTTAACGTCCCTCGTCATCAGAAATGAACGAAAATAAATCAATGACTTCCGTATTTTTAGTGATTCTTTCTTTTAATTCCTCTAGTTGTTTTTCCATTCTATATATTTCCTCATTTGATGTTTCTTGAGCTACAATAATAAAACTTATTGAAATAAACCAAAGTTTCAGTTTAAAACTCACGGTTATTTGAAAATTTTGGGTCCAAAATCGACTGAACCAAAGTTCCAGTGTTGTATTCGTTTGTTTTTTGCTCCAAGCTCTTATTTGCTATTTCTCCGTTTCTTAACTGATATTCTACTTTAGAAACATCACTTTGCAGTTTCTACATTTTAACATAAAGAATTCATTTGTAGCACCACGATTTTGTTTTCTTAACCACCTAAGTTACCTTATCGTAGTGGATATAATAGTTAATATCCTTCATTAGCGTGTCTTTTTCAGCTAGCAAAGTCAATTTTAGTAAATTTTTTCCATTATAATCTTTGGTTAGAATTTTCAGCTTTTCCTCTGCTACAAATGAAAAGAAGTTTCAATAAGCGCCCTATAGATAAGCTGCTAGTGTTTACCTTTCTCAGCTTTGTGTTCACAGGCACGAAGTTCGCTCAAAACTTTTTTCAAATCCATTTTAATCCCAGTTTAATTATAAATTCAAATTGAGAAAATGTCGGTAACGGTTAAAGAAGGAACCACGAGCTACCGCTACTGCCTAACAGATGGTGCACCAAATCTAAACTTATAGCGTTTTCGATTGGTAAAATGAGTGCGCACTGAGTGCAATTTTTGAAAGCGTGATTGGCGAAAAATATTTGACAGATTGAATTTGACCAATAGCATTGCACGAAACTGCACTCAGTGCGCACCAATTTTACCAATCGAAAACGCTATTAAATAAATAATTTGCAACTAAAATAATTAGAATACGTGACTATGTTGAATTTTTAGCTTGCGCTTGTTTTAAAACACGAAACTTTTTTTTATTTAAATTAAGAAATTAATATAGCGGTTATTACAGTTTTCACCACCAGCTTTGGCTACTCTCCAACAGATGCCGTTCCGGTGCTAATTCTGAATGGTGATCATGCGTGTTTGAAGGGTACAAGCTTTTATCAACAACCATACATAATTTAGCATCCTGTGACGCCATTGCCGCTGTACTTTGATAATTTCGTGATTTTCCAAGGAAAACTGAGTGAAATCCTGCGTATTTCTGGTAAGTGTCCTAAGTTTTCCCTAACAAGATACATCTAGAGACCACTGGTATTAACCAACAAATTCTATTTTAGTAAAACGGTGTGTTTAACCGGTTTCATTTTAAGGGTCGAAAATGTATTCTTTGTCTGTTTTACCATGTGAAGGGCATTTGTGGTGAATTCCGAGTAAATTACATGAATTGCGTTTGTTTGTCGGTGTTTTCTGTGGCATTGTTTGCTGGATTCTTGAGCATGTCATGTTGCATGACAAAAAAAGTGGATAATATTTTTATTTAATATTGTTCCCTAGCAACTATGTTTACTACATAAATGCTATCCGGAAAGTCCATCAAATATTACAATACCACTTCAATTTGTTCGACATTAGCTGGGTTGTAATCAATAACATTTAAACGTAGTTTGCAACATGCTACCATTTAATGGAATTCTCAGAAATTGTATTGTAGGTATTGATGGGCAGAGAGAGTTTAAATCCCTTGAGAGTAAGCCAAAAATTGGACTTTAAATAAAAACAGCAACAGGTACAACTAAGTACCTAAACTTAGACCAGTTTTCCAACCGACTAAAAGCTACTTGCCCTTATTATTTTTAACACAAATGGACACTATTTTATATAACCGAATCTAGCCCACAATTTACTGTAAATCATAAGTTTATTTGCAATAAAATCCAGTCTATAGGACTTTTGATTTATTACCATCAAATAAATCATTGACTAATTTTATAAGCACATTGTGTGTAAAATATTGACCATAAAAACACTTTTAATGCTGTTTATTTAAATGGGGATTAGATAAGGAATTATCAAAGGCAATTTTTGTTTCATTGTGCGCATTTATTGTGAGTAATAAGCGTACATCGTATAATTTTGTTGTAGTGGTGGTGTTTTTCAATATTTGGATATTTTACTGTGGGTACCATAAATCAAGTGATTTTTATTCTATTTACTTACTTTCCAAGAGTTTAAACTTATTTATTTCAGAAAGATTTATAATAATAATAATACAGGGTGTCTCTAAGAGGTCTTTACAAAATACTACCTACCTTTTTGGGCGCTAAAAATATCTTTCCAAATCGTTTTTTAAGTACCTATATTTACAGAATGGTTTAAAGTAGAGACTTGAAATTTGGTGGGTTAATAAGTCTATAAGTAAGCTATAATGTCATGGTATTACAACCAAAATAATATTGTTCAGTGTCGTACTAATAGGGGGGACTCAGTGTTTTTTGGATATTTTTTGTAGGGGATTGAATTTTTTTCCAAAATAAAAGAATTATGATAGATACGCTCAAGACACGTAAAAAAGGTATACTTGTTTGACTTGCGTTAACTCAACTGTTTGCGAGATATTTAACTTCGAAAATTTTTTTGCTATAAAAGCAATTTGTGACTTACCCTGTAAAGTAAAAAATATTAGATCACTATAATACAGCTGATTCTACGTCCAAAACTAAGCATAAATGTTGTAGAAACCGACCCCCAAAAATGTTTCGTTACTAAAATACAGGGTGTTATTGAAAGATGTATTTTTTATTCGCCCTCTATCTTTTTAGGTATATCTACAGAACGGTATAAGATAGAAATTATGCTTAGTTTTGGACGTAGAATGAGCCGTATTAGAATGACCCAATATTTTTGTATTTACAGGGTGTCACAAATTGTCGTTTTAATAGCAAAAAAATTTTTCAAAGTGAAATATCTCGCAAACAGTTGAGTTAATGCAAATCAAACAAGTATACCTTTTTTACGTGTCTTGAGCGTATCTATCATAATTCTTATTATTTTGTAAAATAATTTAATCCCCTACAAAAATTATTCAAAAAAACCCTAAGACCTCTTCGATAAGTACGCCACTGAACAATATTATTTTGGTTCTAATACCAACAAATTGTAGCTTTCTTATAGACTTATTAACCCACCAAATTTCAAATCTCTACTTTAAACCGTTCTGTAGATACAGTGTGTTTCAACTCAAAGTGGACAACGTAATAGAGGTTGTAGATCTCATCGAGACTAACACTTTTTTCAAATTAATATTTTTCATTTGAGCTTTTGTTTTCGAGTTATCGACCTTCTTTTGTTTTTACATAAACCTCGTTATCTTCATTATTTATGGCCGGATTTTAAAAAAGTTAAGTTTTTGGAAATTGTCAGTTTGATATCTACAATTATTGCGTTAAACATTTTTTCAAAAAATATCAACAAACAAAATGGCGACCAGTTTTCTTTTTTAAACTTGGATAGCTCTAAGTCTGCTCCAAAGAAAATTGGTCGCCATTTTGTTTGTTGATATATTTTTTTTAATTTTAACTCTAAAATTGTTGATATCAAACTGACAATTTAAAAAAACTTTAATTTTTTAAAATCCAGCCATAAATAATGAAGATAAAGACGTTTGTGTAAAAACAAAAGAAGGTCGATAACTCGAAAACAAAAGCTCAAATAAAAAATAATAATTTGAAAAAAGTGTTAGTCTCGATGACATCTACAACCTCTATTACGTTGTCCACTTTGAGTTGAAACACCCTGTATACTTAAAAAATTATTTGGAAAAATATTTTTTTTGTAAAGATCTTTTAGTATATTTCAAAATAAAACCTTTACCTTAATTTCACAAGTTCTAATTATTTTTAAAACATATCGCATAAATTCTAATCTTGATGTCTAATTATTACTTTTATTGGAGCTCGAAGCCAAACACATTTTCCGTGCTGTAATTTCATTTAATTGTGTGTTAATTTGAAGAATTTATGGCACAGCAGTTATGTGTGTAGGTAGATGTACCTGGTGCACACATTTTTCTCTTATTTACTTTGAGAACAAGTGTGTCATACGTAGGTTACGTAGTAAACAGTTTAGATATCGATTTTATTTGAATAACGAGTGGGGTGGGCTTAAATTTACGATAATAGACGAAAATAATTCAATTATGTTAATAATAGAAACTTTCGAATGACATAGCTCAATTAGTTAGTGGAGTTTATGTCATAAACGGGTAGTATACTTAGGTTTAGTGTGTAGCTAGTATCGATTTGTTTAGAAGAAAAATATTTGTATTAACTAATTGAAAAAATATTATTACTAAATTCTTAACAGCATTCTAAGTTTCTGTATATTTTGATTTGTTACCACGATATTTTTTACCATTTTACAATTTACAAACAAAATTTCGTAAAAAGTCACCTGTGGCCCCCTAAATAAAATTTTGGTACACCACTGGTGTTCTTTTCAAGATTTTACCTAACGACCGCTGTGGTCATCATTTAAATATTTAGGAAAAATTGTCTTGCATGTACATTAATGGAACTATTAAATACTTTCTTGGTCATTAGTTTAATTGTTGTGTTTAAGAAAAAAGGTACATAACCTAAGCCTGGTTGATTTAAAATTCCTTAATGGTTCTTAAAGCAATGGATAATAGAATAATGATAATCGTTTGAAATTAATAGGTAATTTATTTAATAGAAACAATTTCCTCGATATTTAAGTAGAAAATTGCGTGTAAAGGAACCAGTTAGAAAAAGTATTTTTACATCGATAATACCCGAGGACATTATGAAAAGAATTGGAATTAACGTGAGTTTCCGTAAGAGTTGTCAATATAGACGAACGTCCAACCAATAATCATTTTTCTTTATGCATAAATTATGAGAAGAAGGCATTAAATATGTAAGAACTTTGGCCGGGAAATGGACAGTATTCAATGTGGTGTGGGATCGTTGTGATAGTCATGTTGCTGGGCAACGTACTTGTGTCCCAACACGCGATACTATCGTCAACCGATGAGTTACCGATAAGCAGATTACAAAGTATACTCCGTCCGGTCCTAAAATGACACCACCACCAATGCGACCAAGAAATATTGACGTTTGCGGTGGAGGCGGTCAACCAATAAATTAAACGCACGTTTGATGGAATAATTCGATCAACAACGCGATGTACATGTTGGACAGTTATAAATGTTTTGTCAATTTTGGTATATTAATTAGATTTTACGATGGGTTTTTATACAAATATTCTTTTAATGTGATTGGAGAGCAAATGCAATATTATATTGTAAAGTTAAGTCAGAAGAGTTTTAAAATTCCCGCGCTTACAACATACTGTCATTACTACGTCACTAGGCGCGAAATTTAAACTTTGTATAGTTTTCAACTCTAGATTTTGTAGTTTAAGTTGTAGAATTTTATTGGAAAATGGCCAAAAATGTCATCTTTTTGAGCAGTCTAAAGAAAATTAAAAAGTGATATGTAATTGGAAATTATATAACTCAGCAGTATATAAGAATTTTTTTCGTTTTTTTGAAGCCACAAATTGAGCTTATCAAAACTCGCATCTAACTAGCATTCTTTTAAAAAATGACAAAACGTATAGAGTGTTGTAACTACAAAAGGAAAATCGTTTCTACTAAATATGTCCCAACACATAATATACTATCGTGTTTGTCTAACTCACGATGCGTTTCTCTTCGGCGGTTTTTCCTATTAAGAAGCACCATTATGTTGTAAAATCTAATAATTTATGTGAAAGCTTCATTGTTTCCGTATTTTTCTTTGCCTGGTTAGAAAACACTTTTAATAAATGAAAATATTTACGAACATGCACTTAACATGTCTTTCATGTTCGTTTAAAGACATATGCTCGATTGGAATGTGAAACATTTAGTTTAAGGCGATCGATAATGCCCAGATGGATTTTCTTTGTAATGGGGAATTTTTTATAAATAATAAATAATCCACATCGCCAAATTCTGATTTAGTGATTTAGTTGCTAGAAGGCGCCACATGCGCCAAGCCCCTCTTAATTTTCTCGTCATTATGGCGGGAGGTTTAATTTTCAAGGACCTGAAGTGTAGAAAACATGTTTGTACTACCAACTCAAGCATTCTCATATTTTCTTTAACAAGGTTGAAACCCTTCAGAAGCCTACAGAAGTTAAATCGCAAAATCTTGAGTCGCCTTCCTACTTTCTAATAGGGTTGATGACTATACGAAACAAAAAGGAAACTTTCCTGGTTGCTAGATCAGTCTAAAATAATAACGGTCCGAAAATAGGAATTTATTATGGGGAAAGGAATGTTTTAATGAAATTGTGTTTTCGACCAAAAATAGCTTACTCCAGTCAATGTCTTTTATAACATTTTATGTATTTTTGTGTGAATGTGTTTTTCGATTTTTAACAAAGAATGTCATTCGCTTGAAGTTTACTACTTTCAGGCAAAAAGCCAAGTGATTAAATTAATTGTTTCAGTCCCGGTTTCATAAAATAATAGTTATTTTTCTCATAAGTCATAAATTATCCAATTTCAGGGCGTTCAATTATTTAAATATTATCTTTGATGACAGAAACTATGGTTAATTTTTAATTTTATTTGAACTTAGTTGCAAAGAACCTACGTGGCTCCTAACTAATTACAACTCCACCAGAAAAACAAACACATTAATGTATATCTTAAGACTAAATATTTAATATCTAATGAATTTATCATCAGTTTATTTCCAATACAGCAGGAATATTAACTATGTATTTTTTATGCTCTTTTAAACTTTTCTAAATTCGTATTCAAGCCGATGAATTATTTCCATAGTTTAGCGTTTCTTCTGGCCTCAGTAATTTAGCTTCCACGCAAAGAAAGATCTGTAACTTGTAATTATTTCAAAACTAAAATACTCTACTTAAATACATATTCCCAGTATTGAGGATTTATAATGTATGTGGGAATTGAACATCTTGCCAATAATTATATAACTCAGCCCTCCAGAGAACTTGCAGCAAATACTGCATTGAATTATTTAAGTTTTCATTAGAAACCAGATATGTCATTTAGGAATAGTAAATTAAGGATGTTGTACACGCAATCTGGGAGGAAGTCGCCCCTTGGTGGCAGAAATTCGTACTAGGGAAAGCGTAATTATTTTATATTAATTTAACACATGAAATCCATTTTTTGAATTTAATTTAATTTCAAGTACATCTTATAAGAAACTTCCCGCAAGATATTTTAAGTTTGAACCCTCTCTAGTACTCAAAAATGGTATACTTTGATCTTAAGAGTGGCTTTTTCAGCTTTGCGACTGCAGCGCCCCGTTTTCACTTATCGTTTGCTAACCTCATGAAGTCGTCCAACCTTAAGTTTTAATGATTTGAATGAATTACCATTTAGTTGAAAGTAATGGTCAAAGGTAATTACATTTTTTTACCTAGCAAATATGTAGCAATATTGAATTTATTTTATTTTGTACGGTCACGGAAACTATCCATTTTCCTATTATAAGTTTATCTATAAAGCGATTATCATTTGGAAGAGAATAAAAAATATTACCACTATTATAACATGGTTTTAATAGCAGCAATAAATCAATTTCCTTTAAAAGCTGACTTTTCCAAAAATATTCCATGTAAATTCTCGGCAGGATTATTGGAATATCCGTTTTGTCAGTCGCTTTGATGTAAAGTGCAAATATTAGCACACAATCCGCGGTAGTGTTAATTTGTCACTGTAACCTACACCCCTCATCTGTCAAAGCAACCATGTATGTAAAGATTGGGGTGACAGTCAATTTGGTTGGTTAGATAGCTAAGTTTCAGAACAAGTAAGTTTTGTTGTCGGAAATTGACTTGAAGACTAGGGATTGGTGTCACAAATAGAGCATTAAAATTATGAAGTCCTAACGGAAAATTTTAAACTGATTAGGTTAAAATACAAATAAGTGCAAAGAGAGCCTGAAGAAGCCGGCAACAATTCTGGCGAAACGTCACCAGCCAAACTAATTCCTAATGCAACTAGATCATCTAAATTAGTAACTAGTAACTGATAATAATCAAATTCTAATCCAGCGCCCATTCAACAGTTTGCCTTATCAGATTTTCCAAATTTTACCACCAAGTATATCTGTTGCTAAATGGCGGTAATTACTTAATGGTGCATTTCACCATCGATAGGTTTGAGGGGTGGTAAAAGTAACAATCATTCTGTTTGTATTTGATGATGTTGCTATGACAACATGAAACAACAATCAATTGTGGCCACGTATGTCGTACCCCTGCCCTCGAGCCAATGGGTTTTGTCTTGGGGGTGATTTTCTACTGATAAGTTGATAGTCTGGTGACCGGCGGTCAGTTCTTTGGTGGTCGTTGAAACGTGAAGTTTAGCTATAATAAGCTGCAAGTTAAAAGGTATATTTGCATGTTATTAAATTAAATGAACAGTGTATAGCTAAAATATATTCGATATATTATTTTTTAAATAGTATTATATGCGGATTATTAATTATATGATTATAATTATTTCGTTATTTTCAAACAAGTTCATTGCATATTATATCCGCATGATTAGTAATTGTAAAATAATTATACAAAGCTTGTTTTACAAAACCGTAATCTAACACGAGTTTGCCTGCATTGGAAAATTGCTTGTTTTGCATACAAATTGGAAAAATATGAAAAATTTAAATTTAATGCATTCGGGAAATTATTGAAGAATATTACACCGGCCACAATATTGGAATTTATTATTGAATTTTGGGTCAAACTTTCCTGAATATGACGGCGGGAGATTTGAAATTACGTTTTAAATTCTCAATTTTATGTCCGAATATCTTTTCTGGGACACACTGTATTCCAGCAACAACTTTTACTGATGTTTTTATAATCAACGTTTCGATTTTTGTCCATCTTCTAGTTGGTGCTTTAATACAATCTATTTAATTAAAGTGGAATCAAAACAACTTCTCAAACTTCTCACGTATAATTTTGTAATTTGTGCGGATTCAGCCAAAGTTTCAGTTATCTAGATGCTACCATATCATTTCCAAACTTCGACAGGAATATATGTTTTCGATTAATTTATCTGTATTAAATTGCAAGTTTTCCCTTGGAATTGATATTTTAAATTTATAACACAGTGTTTTTATATTTATAGCATGTGATTTTTCTTGCAGTTATCTACTTACTTGGGTTTGACCGTAAAATTGGCGAGCCACGCTGATTTCATCCAGGGTGAGTCCGAACATAATAACTACTTAAACATTAGCAAGCAATTTAATTATTCATTCGGAATAAGTAGCTTTTAACAGTTTAGCTCGAATTTTAGTAGATATAATAAATATATTTTGTTTTTTTTCAAATCTAATGGGTATTTTAAGTAATACCTACCTCGTTTATTTCAAATCCATCAGAGTTTTATAATATCCGGAAAAAATACATTTTTATTATCGCTTTTACGGTTTTAACTAATTCCCGGTGGAGTTGAGCAGGTCGATGAAGATAGTACATCCATCTCGATTTATTTGTCTCCTGGGCATTTTTCCACATGGTCAAGAAGGCATTTTAGAGTTCGCTTAACTTTTTTACGAAATAGGAATTTGTAGGCGTTGTTTGGGGTTTTCAAGGAAAACTTGAATAATTATTGATTTTTCCCTTTGTATGGAACATATCATTGATAGAATACAGTATTTAACAGTAATTTACTACAAGAAAACAAACGTTTAGTTGTCATAAAGAAATTTAGCTTTACTTCAAATAAATGTTTGTATATTTTTGTTGACTAGAATTAAATTTTTCTATGTCCCATTTTCCAATTTTTAAAACCGATTAAAACAATCCAAACTCTTATATCCAGTGTCCCATTTAAAAACTACGCGAGTTGGATGTATACTACAAGACAAGTTCCCTCTAAAAGCTCATTTCATTAAAAGCAAATTAAACGCGTGTACCAAGGGGGAATCTCGCCCTTGCAATTTATATATCGGACCACGATTCTTAAATCTAGATTGGGCATGGCAAAGAGTCGTTCACGAAATTTATCATGTCACTAATCTACATGTTGTTCTTGAGCTTTCAACAAGTTCCAAGAATCAATGGTTAATTTTTCACACACAAGCGTGGATATTTGGGTGGAATTTGCGTGCACAGTCTGAAAATAGTTGCGGGAAAATCGATGAGTACAACCTTGAATTTTCTTAGGGTGTTAAACCCATTTGGGAGATTGGCTTTGAAGAAATTTAAAAAAATGCTTATTTTTAGATTGCATGAGCTGGGTGTTAACGAACATTCATGTCGTGTGATTCGGCGTGTTTTAGTAGTTTTTATTAGTTTCTAAATTATAATATAGCAGCGTTATTTTCAGTAGGCAGGTCGTCACACTGTTTCTATCTCTGTCTCGTGGTGGGTTTACTTGAGAGCGAGAGAGAAGGAGAATATGGCGGGGTGTCTACTGAAATTTGAATATTTAACAATAATGTACAGAAAAACTTGAAAAATATAGGAATAAATCAAAAAATCCGTTTTGTAGTCACAACACTAAAAAATCATTGAAAAATGACCCAAAATTAAATATTTGTTCTGTTCAATTTTCCAAAAAAAAAGTCGACGAACTAATTTCTTCGACTTAAACAAACTAATGTTTCCAGAAAACGATATACAATTTTTGTATTTATTTTCCCAAAATCTCACTCTCAACTGCATTTTATGCATCATCGGTTACGTAATAGCTGTAATACTTCGTAAATTTTTTACTGTATTCCATATGGTAAAAGACTAATTTGTGTTTGTCATAATTTTTATTGTTCATTGTTCAAATGTTAATTTGATTCCCTGCCATTGCCATTTTCATACCGAAATGTGCGTAATAAAAATTCCTTTCAGTCATGTATAAATATAATCTAATAGAAAGAGTAAATTTATGTTGATGGGTGTTTGATGGTTCGTTATTATTGCTCTAGAAATTTCACAAAGAACCTTGATAGAGAAAATCGTCAGAATTTATACAGGGTACCTAATTAAAAAATAATGTGTGGCTGTGTATTTAAGATTCGAATGAATATCAGTGTATCATTTTTAAAAGGAGCCATATTATGCGTAAATTCCACAGCCAACTGCGCTTTTAGATTCTTTTGTAATATAATTTCCAAGTAATTTTGTGGTACTTCTCACCATATCACAATAACATTCCTTATCTTATCATTCATTAGGTATCTTGTTTTGAAATGACAAAATCCAGTAAATATTCCACGTATCAGCGTATACAAATACAAACAAAACAAAAAGTTTACTAGTGAAGCTGGACGAGTTTAGTTCGAAGAGAGTTCATTGCATTCCTCCACTAGATTCATGTGAACAATATTCCAAACGTTCTGGTTGAAGTAGCAGGCTCGTGCTTGTGTAGGTAGTTTAGTAGTTTTCATAGTTCTGTTGTGAGTAGTGCATGTGCTGTGAGAGTGGAATTTAACTTGGAAATTAGATTTATTTTGCTGTACTGTGGAATTAAAGTGAGTACTGATTTTTAAAACTAGTACTAGGCCCTATAATTCTAATAAAACTAGTAGGTACTAGTTTTGTGCAAGTTCGGATTGTCTTCCGGGATTCCAGAATATACATCATAAAGTTATAGTTTTACTGCGGAATTAAGTGAGTACAAATTCTCAAAAGTACTACTGAGTACTAGCATTATTTTTCTTTTAGTTCAGCTTGTCTTCCGGGATTCTATACACTTAAACCTATAAACTAACACTAGGTAAAGGTCTGGAAACTTGAAGAACAAGTTTGATTTTTCTGGTACTGCCTGAACTTCCCCCAAGTTCATTAAACCACAGAGCTGCTAGGTATAGAGTTACTAGCTATTGATTTGTGTCCTCCAATATTAAAAATTTCAAAAAATCGTTTTTGGTATAATTTTTATCAGACATAAATAAATCGCCGTGTCTCTTAGTTCGTTCAACTTTTGCAAAAATAATTGTGCGGTTATTGTGGCACACACCAAGTACAGTTTTGAAGGTGCCATTAATATTCATAACTCCCTTGTAATAAAATTAAAGGAACGAAGCGGAACAACTCGATTCAACAACGTGGAATAATAACGAAAATTGCTATATAAACCTGAATTTGAATCGAATATTTTTGCGCTTTAACGGAACTTTAGCAAATGGTTTTTATACTTTGGTCGAGATAATAACTAGGGGGAAATGGTGATTAGTTTAACATGTTTTTAAGCAGAGTTTAACTGGTTTTTAGTAATAGAAATAAATTTATATTGGTGTTTAAGAATTTTCTGCTGGATAATAAAATTTAAGTAGCTGAGTTACGGCGCATTGCAAAAAATTGATTAAAGCTAGGTACGTACTATAAATGCTGTAATCTTAAGATTAGAATGTGCGTCATTAATAAAATCGTAATTTAACTGAAACTTGAGGAAACTTGGAATTTTTTCATTTTTTAGACAGAATTCTATGCTAGACCTTTCAAAAGTAACATGCGCAATCGTGCTGCGCATATAAAGTGTTTGTTATAAATTTAAATTTTCTTGATTTTAATGTTGGGAAATACACAGTTTAATTTTCTATGTGTACTGTAGGTTTGTCATAAATTATGTTGAGATGACGTCACACTATACTAGAAAAGGGCGTTTTCGTGTAGAAAGGTGTGTTTAAGCGTAAACATCACTAACAAAAATGTAGAAGCCGTTACTCTTTTTACTTTCTTATACGTAGTATAAGGAAGTATTGTAATCGTGATTTTTTTCGACTCCGAGATTTTGATGGATTTACACGTTTTGAGGGCCCCTGAATCCATCTTGACCATTTTCGCCATGATGTCTGTCTGTGTGTCTGTGTGTCCGTGTGTCTGTGTGTCTGTCTGTATCCACGATAACTCAAAAACGACTTTTCGGATTTGATTCAAATTTCATATTTAAGAGTTTGAACAAAATTGTGGGTGCCACATTAAATCTTTTTCATCTAGCACAAACACAAGTGGTACTTACCTGAAGACATTTTTAGGTTTTTTAGGAATATCTTCAAAAATAAACAATTTACGAGATTTTTTTATTCTTTAACATTGATTTTAAATTAAATTTTGAACAAATTTTGTTTGAAACTTTTTTTGAAATTCCGTCAAAAATTTTTAATTATATAGTGGCGCCATCTATCTCTGATTTACAAAGTACATGTTGTTTACATACAGAAATCTATACCGTTGAGGAAATCGATTGTAGCATTACTATTTGAAAAGATCGACGGCTACAACGGCTACGGTTTTGTTTTGGATATCATGGCAACTCGATTAAAATTTTTTCTAATATATACAATAAAGTCGTTAAATTGTATTATGCATGTAAATCTACATTAAAGATATCGACGCAAAATTTTTTGTGAATGCTCTTTCAATTTTTAGACGTGTCGACAAAGTAAACAAAGTGTTTTATTTTGCGCCGTTTTTTAATAATTATAAATTATTTATATATTTATATAGAGTTTACATTACAGAAATCTATTTGTTTTTATACTAAAGATTCTATTTGCATTAAACACACGAAGAGCTCGAATAAAGTTATAAAAATTTAAAAAGTGAAAACCAATTAATCCAATCCTGGTGAGAGTGGCTATATCGCCAAACACCAAAAACTTGACATTGCTTTGTAATCCAAGTACGATGAAGAAGAAGAGATTGTTAGTCAAACAACTGTCAAAGGCAAAAGATCGAAATATTTTGATGAGAAGGATTATTGTGCACTGTACAGTTTGTTTGAGTGAAACGTTGACCAAAACTGAGAAGTATTTTATAAATCTTCAAAGTTTAGCTACAGCAAATTCAAAGATATCAAGCATTTTTCGCACTGTGGAATTTTGATAAGTATTCTGTTATTTATTTGTCCTAAAATCTGGTAGTAATGAGTGGGACAAGGACAGATTTATGCGTATTGCAATAAGTGCGACAGAGACTATTTGAAAATTGCTGGAAACCCTCAAAATTTTTACAAGAAATTTAACTTAATTTCTTAAGGAAAAGTAATTACTGTGATACTATCCGTATAAGAAAGTCATGTGTTGGGCACATCAGATATTTACATATAAACAAAATGCCTCTCATCAACCAATAACCATTTTAACGGTACATGAAAATGCTTTCCTGCTTAAATAAATACCATAAATTATGGACAAGTTCGCAACTATAACGTTGTGTTATTAATAAATTGTCGCTAACATTCACACATATCTGTTAACAAGACACAGTACCCCATAACAATAACCATGTTATTTTTAAGTAGCTGCAATTGACTTATTTAAGTATTTGGCAGTGTGGAAACAAACAATGACACTGTGAGATTTGTACAGTTTGTAGCGAAATAAATCCAGTAATTTATTACAGTGGAAAACAAAGAATAGAGTTGAGATCATCTTGTACTCATAATACCGCTATGTGTTTACAAAGAACAAATAACGCTATTGGGTATTTGGGTCGGTGCGTTATTGTCGAATTCGCCTTCCGTAATATTACGATTTGTGGAATTGATGGAAGCTAAAAGTTGTGTTGAATTTTTATAATTGATTTTTCGCGTATAAATAGAATGTCGGGTTTTTTTCCCATATTACCAAATTCAAGTACATAATTTTTAAGAATGTACCTGTCAATTTACGTGTAGTTTCGTAAATAATGCAATAAACTATCCTAACATACCCGCAGGCTTTAGTAAAAGTTGTAGTAAAGGTTGCGATTAGCCAATTAAGGCTATCAACATTTCAAGTGATATCATCAATTGAAAGATACGACAACATTCCATTAAACTGAAAAAAATTATATTAGTTGTTTGGTGTAACAATGTTGCCGGTATTATTTTAGGACGTGATGTTAATAAGGTATTTTTGGGATGGGTGATGAAGAATAAAAATAGCAGCGGAATTTGTTTGATATGAAAATATCGCATGATTTCTAATTAGCATTTACAAATGGTGGTAGTAGCGCACTTGCGTTTTATTTTCACATACTTTCACGTATGGAAAACGTGATTTCGTTGTGTGTGTATTTTTTCCACTATTTCCGCAGTGTTTGTATGTCAATCTTCAGTTTCATTATTTCAGGCAAAGGAAATTAATCATCAGTAGATAAATAAACGTGGGATTTGTAACAATCTTCGTCAAGGCGATAAAATTAAATTGTCAAGTTTTTATTTAGAACATAACCTTACCTAACCCTATAGTTTTTATTTTACCAATTCGTTAGTTTTTTTTTAATCGTAAATTTTATTTGTACTCAACATTAACAATATTATAGGAAACTATTAAAAATTAGTTTCTCCATTGTTGATTGAGGTAAAAGTAACTACAGGATTTCTGACGTAATCACATAAAAAAAACTAATTGAAATTTTTTATAATAATAGCAGTTTTGAGGTTAGTTTCTTGTGCCCTTTTATTTGATGAGAAACGATTGTTTCAATAATTGTAACTATAAAACTTTTTTCGTCGTCCCATTTAACTTCCAGATAAATTTGTTGATTTTCCAACAACATAATTGCTTGTTTTTTAAGAATTTTCCTTACTATAATAAGAATAAATATTTAAATTAAACAAATTGCCTACAGTTAGTTATTTTGAGCAAATACCAAATTCCACAATATTATATCCCCTAATCCATATCTGATTCCCCACACCCCCTCCTCAGGGCACAATACGAAATCCAAGATAATCACGTAATATTGCTACCGTTACCACAGTCTTATTATCTGTTTAGCGAAAGCCAGTTTAATTAAATCAGCGGACGTCCGATTAGAACACACATTCAACATCAAAGGGCTGTTCCCATATAATATTGACTAGTATTACAATAATTATACCACATCATTGTGAGCGCCGTTTGAGATCATATCTTGCCATCACCGAAAAGACGAACAATATGCGAAGATGTTCATGTTGATGGCAGTCAAGATTCTCCAAAATCAAGGAGTCGTATATTAACGCCCGCATATTGTGAATTGAATCAGAGGGCGCTATGAGATTTTGAGATAGGAAGCTACGGTGGCTTGATGCTATAATAGTGAATTTGGCGTTAATTAACGTGTTTTAGGGCATCGCGTTGCCATGTCGTTGTTGGTAAATAATGTGAGGGAGGTGCAAGTACAATATGTCTTGTAATTGTCTGGATTATGAATGATTAGAGTAAAATTTGTTTGAAATTTGTAAAAGTTGCTTAGCGTTTCGCAAGGCCACTATTTTCTTCGCAGGCAATTTTGTGATACTTTTAGTAATGTTGTGACAAAATAAAATTACCATAAGTGATTTTATTGCACTTTTAAAATAAAAGTCAAATCGTGACCACGACTGTTGTTTCCCTGCTAAATATTCTAATTTTATTAAAACCAACCGGTTTACAAAACATCAATTAGGCAAAGCAAACACTCAGATGCATTAAGTCTCTTTGTCTTTAAATATTGACACTAATTTTAGGTAAAAGTTCGCACCTTCTTACTCATGACGTGTCTGTTAATTTTTTTAATTGTGTGTAGGTGCGTTGTGCAAAATTTCCTACTTTCCATAATCTAAACATGGATTTTTTGCAACATCCTTACTTGCAAAATGTTATCTAAGTACAAAATCCGCTTATTGTTTCTTGGAATTAATTGTTAAATTAAGTTTAAGTAAGTGGAATTCTAGAACTAAAAATACCTTATACCTCAGTTACAACACTAGTTTATGTAATGTTTACTAGAAGGTAATTTATGGAACTAATAAGACAGATTAGTAAATAAATCATTGATCTTTCAGTGAATTATTGCATAACCTATAACATGTGATTCGTTTTGAATCTCCTTAAAGCAGAAAGTGGATGGCAAGCTTTTTTTCTGATCCTTGCAAGAAAAAGAATAAAATAAAACCTTCAGAGTGCAATTATTGGTTTGTTTGTTCAACTCATTCGGGGTTATTTGTTCAACGCGCCTGATGCTCACTATGTTATCTGTGTCTAATGTTTATATTCGAAATTGAAAGGTAAATTTCAATTGGTTGTCTGCTTGAATTTTGTTTTTGTTGGGGATTTCGTGGGTTTATCCTTTAATCCTGTTTTGATTTTAATTAGTAACCTACATAATTTTTGTGGGGTTAAAAATGATAACTTAGTTTGTAATTCAAATATTTTATCTTGTCGGTTTAATTATTCAACAGGCGACTTAGAATGCATGCATTATTTAACGGATTTTGTGCCTTAATTGGTAAAATAAAACTTGCAAACATCACGAATAAAATGCAAATAATTTGAATTACTTATTAGCAAATCCCTTATATGTAATTGATTACAAGGATTTTATTTAATTTCAATGCTATTAGTATTAGTCCGCATCATCAGTTGTTTATTTCTAAAGAAAAAACTGCACAAAGGTATGCGCTTCCCCGCATGGTGTCCTCACTCGACTCGACCTTCAATACAGAAATTCCTGAAGAATTTTGCATATAATTGTTTTAGGTGTGGGCGGAAATTTGTAGTAAACGCATAGGCGTGTCTACAAACAAAGGCATCGAAAAGATTATTGATTTACTGAGTTAAATATTAGACAACAAATGTAGCTTTAAGGAAGTTTACAAGTTTTTAAACATCTTTTTACGTCAAGGATAATTTTTTCAATCAATCGACAAGGTCAAGTGTAAGTTTATCAGATCAGATTCTTATACATCGAATAAAACCATGAATTGTGCGAGTACATATTTCCCGTTTCAATGGTAGTGATTTTTCATCAATCATTCAATCAACTAAACCCTCATCCTTTTCAATATACAACTTTACAGAACGTAATAAAACTGGCTGAACTTTCTGGCTTTTGGGTGGGTTATATCACCGTTTGTATTCTCCCCCAAGCGCCCTGTAATATTTTCTGAAGGAGAAGCGTAAGCCTCGAATATCTTTGGAGGCTTTTTTCATATTATGTGAATTGAAAATGGCACTTGACGAAGTGGATACTGTTTCAATAACAACAAATTAAATGTTTAATATTAATATACTGCCAGGGCCGGAAAGTCCTGTCTTAAGCATGTATATTGAGTTGGTAGGGGGCTTAAAATGAGTCTTTTCGCCCTAGTGCTAAAAATTTAATTAAGTATTTGTTTTTCGCTTATTTAAATTGATTCAAATTTCTTTCATGTCCCCTTGTACAATCTCATAATCCACAATTGATATAATACCGAGTCACAGAGGCGTAAATATGGATCACAAGGACAAGGTCTCGTTACAGAATACGTCTCCTACATGCTCATTAATATTAATAACCTTAGGTGGATAAAAATGGTGTGGCCGCTGGCTAAAACGAGCGAAATTACACGGGACAACAAGTGGAAATGAGAAACTTGATGGCGAATTAAATATTTCGTACACCTACATAACGTGAAGTTGTATTTATTGAAAACAAAACTGGATCATATGGTGCGTTGGAAAACAGAAGGAGAAGTTAAGAATGGACCTGATGATTGGAATAATTTCTTGTTTTGTTTGTTTGTTGCATATTTTTTCTGTTTATTAAGTGCGATAAGTGTTAGAAATCTTGAGGTTTAGTACTCGAATTTTATTGGTAATTAATTTTTTATCCAAAGACGGTTTAAGTTAAGTCACCTGTAGCTTGGGTCTTCCTATGAATGCTGTTGTGAAACAAGTATTTCAAGACAGGTAATTGTGGGGATTCTAGTAAGTAGTATACAGCCAGCGGCTTTATTACATTCTTATTTCTTGTGCAGCATCAGCATCTTATTGTGGAAGACTAACGCAAAACACAGTGTAAAGTAGGACTTTCGCTTTTGTGGTAGTGAAACTGTTTGTTTTTTTAATAAGTGCATTCGATATTGTTGAACTTTTTGGTAAGCTTATTTCCTCGATATTTCGTCGCATTCCACATAAATTCCAACCAGATTATTTACTCCCGTCATCATAATTATCACACAATTTCTGTCCAAGGTCAAATAATAAATAATGTGGAAAAGTACGCATTGTTGTTATGAAATCCCCTGTGGGGTCTCAAAGTGCGTTACATTATGATTTTTAATAATAAACAAATGGGTTATTTGTGTTTTATGTTTTGACAACATAGGGCGTGGATTAGGTTCACCCAGAATTTATAAAATCAACAAAAAAGTGATATAAGGAAGCAAGTTTTTTATGTATAAAATTTTTATGTGTAAGTGTAATTTATATTGCTTAAACTTCGTGACTCGTAGCGAAATTTAATTGGACGAAACTTCTTCCTAATGATGCTTGTTTGAAGGATTCTATGTAACGATCATCATTTCTACTGTTTTTATTAGGAAAAGGTCAAAAAAACTATTAGTGAGGTTAAAGTAATTTTCTCAAGTGAATTTATGAAAAAAAGTTTTTGGATGTGTAAAAAGAGGAGTACCTCAAAGGTCTGTACTTGGGGCTGTAGTGTTAGAAAATTGATCTCGATTTTTTTTTAGATAAATTTAAAATAAATAATTTTGTGTGTACATAGAAAATAAGAAAGTAAAAATGCAGTGTGTGGCTCATATCTACAAAAAATAATCTTGGTATACTTGATATTTTCCCATAAATTCTTTTTCTTTTCGACAAAACATAAAATGGATTTTATACTGTCTGAGTCTGGGCCCCACTTAACTTTTAACCCAATTACGTGTTTACCTTCTAGCTTTTACTTACATCCCATATACTTTTTGCTTTAGTATTTCCTAAAACTTGATATCATCTTCTAACCATACAAAAAGTTTCGCTATGAGAGAGATAACTTTTAATACCCAGTGGGTAGCGAGTTAATTTGCTTTATAGCTCAAAAGGTGGGTAGTAAATAGTTAAAATTGTTTTGGTAGTTGGTTAGGTTATTAAGCTTTCGGTATTCCAGCTTGTCTGCAATAATTATACTTGGATGCAATTGTGGATGAGGTATAATAGTTGTACAACTGAAGGAAGGAGGAATGTTAAGATTATTAAGCTAACGCAATTTTTCCATTCATATTCATGTTTTATGGCATGCATGAATCAAATTAATTAACAGTCAAGGTTGCTGATGGTGATTAATTACCAAAGCGCGATAAAGACATTCACTTTTGTAAACAAGTAAAAAGTTATCGAGAAGTTATCAACCATCATCGGTGTTGGATGCATAATTTGAAATGGTAATTTTGTTTTGTAAACCAGTCAAGATCAAATTTAATCGGTGAGGATGATGGAAAATAATTTGTTTTTGATAAGGTTACGTCCGGAAAAAAACACAAAATATTAAACTATCAAAGTTTCTCACAGAAATATTAGACGCGCATGCGCTATAAAATATCTGAAGCTTTTAGCTTCGTACTTTCTTTTACATCCCCGTAAATTCTAATTTATCTGAAATCCTGGTTATATTGTAATTTATTTAGTTTTTGGCTTAATATTCTCCGGTAAATTTACCTGAAACTACCACCCAAACATGTTAATTAATAAAGTAGACTTAAATGGGTTTCATTACTTTGTTACAGGCAGCATCTAGCCATGAAGCGTGAAGCTGACGGTGACATGGGTTCCCCGCAAAAACGATCCCGCCGTGGCGATGAGGAAGTTCGTTTACTTATACCCAGCAAGGTAATAATCAAATTTATTTTTTCCTACTGACAAACATTCAATATTCGCTATGGAGCTCTTTAAGAGGCCGTCCACGTTTTATATTGGAGTTTATAGGTTAATTTCAGCGATGAAATTGTCTATTAAATTTTATAGTATGTGAAGAGAACTCCACAAAGTTAAAAACCCAAAGCCATTAATTGTATTGCCTGTTAAAATTACTAAAAGATAAGCAAGGCTTTTCCTGCACACAACAAAGTCGGTGCTGGGTGACAATTACAGCAAACTTCGTCATTTAAACTTAATTAACAACTTCAAAGTTCAATCTGTCTGTTATACAATACCGGTTACATTGTATTATGATGCAGTGGCGAAATTATTTAGTTTTCGCTATTAATTAAACTTAATATTTTACGTAGGTAAGCAGCCACAATTATTTGAGTAATTAATAATTTACGTTGTAATGCGAGTAGGTAGTTTGTGTTTAATTTAGGGAAACCTCTTCAAAGTAAATAACACCACATGTGAGGGTGAAAAGTGGAGATTTAGTCAAAGGAGGCGCATTTAATTTTTAGCTAAATTGAGACAAAATTTAAAAATTTAAAATATCACGAACTTACCTTTCTTTACCCTAATTATTGCAGTACCTACTACAAAGTTTTGTGTGTAAAGAATAATAGTAAAAGTTTGTTTTTTAATAAGGAGTCCATTTAAATCCTGCGATAAGATCGAAAGCACGAAGCGAACAAAGAACTATTTTCCCACGAGTATTTGCAATAAATTCTTTAAACGTAAAATTTCGGTGCAGGAAAACGTTTTGACTTGATTATTTTAAAACAAAACCGTGACTCAAACCTCAATGTTTTTTTTAGTAGTCAATAGTAAATCACCCCTAACTATTTATCACAAGCGAGTTGTTTTTCTCTTTTTTGTGTCTCTGCCTTTTCCGGTCGAAGTGGTCGCGTGCTGGAAAATTTCAACTGATATCAGTGAAATTGCGAAATTATGACACAGCCAATGAATGTAACGTTCCCGTGTCATGCTACTGGTGAATGGCGTGCGTTTTTTTGCAATAAAATGACATGTGGTTCCAAAAGTTGCAGTTCACGAAATGCAGTGGAATAAAACTGGGTTTGGGTTATGGAAAATAATTAATTTACGCCCACGCTTTATTACATCAGGTTAATATATTATAGTAAATGATAGTAATAGTAAATCTAGTCAATTAAATTGTTGCTACTATTATTAAATATACTAACAACTGGTATTATTTTCTATTTTACTCGGATGACTTATCGTTTATTTAAACACGATTTACTTGCCGTAATTTGTTTCATTTCATTATTATTATAAATTTATTACATGCATTTGTGTTGAATGAGCTGTTAGTATATGCTTAAAATGCAATAAATTTGAGTGAAGGTCGATTTAAATCTTGTACTGAATCTTGCAACAATTAACCTAAAATTAAAACCTCGAAAATTTAGAAAAATCCTCCAAGTTATTTTAATTAGCGAAGACGTAATTTACCTAATTAAAAATGGCGAAAATAAAACAGTGAGTACAATTTTAGTTCGGCTAACATAAAGTTGTGCTTACTCCCCACTCTCAGTATAACGAAGTGGGGGATCCACCCAACACAACTACGACTTCTAATCGATCTAATTCTGCGTTTATTGGCCCTCTTTATTTGTAAAGTCTTCATAAAAATATGCCTGGCAATCAGCTGAGATTCGAAGGGGGAATTAATCGAGGGCTTGCAATTGACCTGACCCTGAACCGCAATTATTGCGAACCGGGAAGCCTTAGCCCTTATTGATTGCCGGGAGTATTTAGATATAATATCCCAGCTTGATTATTTTTAAATTAAGTCTACTCGAAATTTGTAAGCTTGATAATAGAGCACTTGTTACTAATAGCTGTCAGAGAACGTACTCGGTGTGGATTGTAAGAATAAAAATCCTCCTTTGTGGATTTTATTCATAATGGAACAGAAGCATTTGTTACCATCATGGAACACGACCGAAAAGTTTTTTTATTTTGTTTTGTTGGGTTTCCAGTGACAGTGATGAATTCTTGGCTTTTGGTTTGAAAGTTTTTCCATTCCATTAGACGATAATTAAATGCCGTAGATACAACTGTCATTTTTACTAAAATAAACCGTATTTTCAGGTTGCCGGTTCGATAATTGGTAAGGGTGGCCAGAACATAACCAAGTTAAGAAGCCAGGTCAGTACTAGAATAATGCCACATGATTTGCTTAAATTTATATTCTGTTGATTTTGTTTTCTGTTTTTTTTTTGTATAACGTTTAAAAAAAAGCTTGATTACGTAGTCCCTTATTGATATAACATCCAACTAATTAATTTGTTAATTATTTTTGCCTAACATTTGTCTTAATATAGGGTGATTTGTGTTTAATTGATTAATCTGCCTAATATACACACAGATGTGAAGAAAATGAAGTTGTACTGAAACGGACTGCGCGTTACCCCGACCCAAACACACTTGATTGTTATTAATGGCGTGTGATAATGTTTTAACTTCCATAATATATCATCAAGCCTCCCAAATTAATTAATTAAGGATAATTGCGTCCCTGGATAACAATTAAATGTTTTTACTACAGCAGGTTTATTTGTTGTTAATTTTATGTTTTCAAGGGTATTGCAGAGTAAAAGAACTACAAGATTTAATGAAGTATGTTTTGTGTTAAGTTTATTGTACTTTTGCCTCTGCAATACAGTTTTTTTGAATATGTAGATGTTAAGTCCTTTTTTAATCCTAGTTTTGTTTTCTAGTTTAGTTTTTATTTAGTTATATGATTTAAACTGCCAAGATTTAGTAGAATATCAACGCCATGCAAGAGGGTTGTCTGTAAATAGTGTAAAAACTCAAGTGCCAGCCCACCACCAACACAAAAAAACGAAAACAAACCAAACATGTCTATAATTTTGAGATTGCAGCTCCGAAACAATTTACCACAATATGTTAACTAATGTCTTCTGTCCCCCGGCTGTGCCACCCGTACGTCCACCCGACCACCTGACCGTGCCCGCCAATGCCATTTTGTTGCGTTGTCCACCACATCGATCAACAGTACAAAGCCTCCATAACTGTCCCTGATTGTCCGGGCCCTGAACGGTAAAATTATTCAATCTCTATATTAGTTGTGCTCACTCCGGCCCTGGTTGCACTGCAATGTCACTAAAAAAAATATGTCATACATCTTTTGCACATAATCAAGTTTATTAACCGTATTTTATTTATTAGCACCGAGAGTTTTTTTCTGCAAGTTTTTTTTAACTTCACTTATGAAAGAAAAATATGTGGTGTTTTTATTTTAGTCTAGGAGAAATTCTATGTTTGTTTTGTGACTAATACAGTTTTTATTTTGTGGGAATAAACTATGAATGTTGAAACTATTTGCTTGGATTTTACGAGTTTTTGTTAGAGGCTATAAAAATGTGGAATAAGTAAAATATTATTGAGTTGTAACCGATTAGATAATTATTGTTTGTTCAGAATGATTCCCAGGTTTTAAATACAGATTTTTACGTACATTTTCATTTACTTCGTTCTAATATAAATTGTAGATTAATCGGTTTATTTATACTTTAATTTCAATTATTTTCTTAAATTATCTCATACTCTTGCACTTTCTTTAGCTTTTGACGTTAAATTATTAGAGCTCGAAGAAATTTGATTTTAAATCTTGGAAAATTGTCTTTGGTGTTGCTCTACAGGGTGGCCCAGGAATCATCCAACGGAAATACATATAAACATCGCTTGGGAAGATTTTTGAAGTGCTTATTCGGGTGAATCACTCTTGGTGCTTATTTTGCTTAGTTTTTGAGGACTTGATTTTGTGTAAAATAATCACATAATAAACTCTACTCTAAAATTTTAAATAAAGCCACCCTTTGCCATTTAATTTTTTTTACTTAAAACTAAACCACTAATAAAATTAATAATAATAATAAAATTAAGCGCGGTGCAACCAGCCTATAGCCGGTTTTATCCGCATTTTGGTGGCATATTAAGCAAGGTCCCCCTAACCAAAAGCGTCATACTACAACGCTTCGCCTTAGGTTGAGGCCTTTACTTTGTATTTTTTTTAATATAATTTCTTACAGGTTCGTTTCAATTACAATTCCTCCCCTTATCCCCCCACAAAAAAACACTACATCGCGTTGATTCTATTTGTATGTAATGTCGCTTCCATAAATCTTGGGCGCTACGCGATTAGAATCCAAAATGTGACACTTATCCGTGCCAGAAAACGATATCATTATGTAAGAATCTTGTGCCCTTTTGCAGATTTTAATTCTGCTGACGTTGACCGTGAATGATGGCCAGTGTAAGCCCCCCATTGCTTGGTAAAAGGCTCCTTTATGCCAATTTGTTACTGTAAGCGTGTAATTGATCGCTAGATGTCAAAGATTCGCTCGCTACCCCCCCTCACCTCTCTCACTTCTCGGTCTGATCCATCCTTAAATGCTGATTGTAAACAGCGACTAACTAGTTTTTGTTTACAGAATGTTGACACTGTCTTCAGACATGGACACTATCTGCAATATAGTAAGCGAGGTGGTGCCTAATTTAGAAGAGGTAAGTTGTTTGTAGTAACTGTTGCTAAGTTCACGTTGTATACACACATATAGAGGGAGGAAAATGACATGAATTTTTCATGTTAACCTTTTGGATTTCCAACTGTTGACTGTGTCATTAACTATTCGATTAGAGACAGGACATGTCGGTTTTTTTTATAGGCTCCGTGCAGTCTGCACGATATGTTTTCCCAGAAGCTTAACATTTACAACAAGAATTTTTCCAAACCGGGTTATTTGGGAGTTGTGTCAATGTTAGTTGGGATTGGAGTAGTTAGTGATCTCTGTCGTTGGTTGCAGACGTGATGCTTTATCGTAAATAGTTTGCCGTGAAATTTAAGTTTTCGTGTTAAGGAGACAGAGAACAGGACCGGAGTTAGTTTTTTTCGAAGCTTTTTATAGAAACTGAAATTTAATTTAATCGAGACAAAATAGGCACAATTTGCGACTAGAATAAAAACTGTTAGGTTAGATAAAAAAAGAGCTACTTCGGAAAAATACATTTTTCAAAAATGCCCTCACCTAACTGTTTTTAATCTAGTCGGTGCTTGTTTTTTGTCTATTTCTACTTTAATGTTGCCTAGACTATTTTCCCTATTGGGCAAATCCGGTCCTGCCCGCGATTATTTCGCTTATTGATTCAAACTTCTTTCCTTGCAAAGTTTGTTTACCTTTAGCTGAACTCCCTATTTTAACTCGCGAGTAATATTTAAATGTGCAAATTTAATTTGAAACAGAAACTTTTCTACACATGTTTAAATTAGGTTGAAACAGTCGGCTAAAGTAAATTTAACGTGTTGAAGGAAATTCAGCGAAGACAAACCCTAATTTCCGCAGCAGTTATTCAAACAATTTAAGACCGGATATTCCACCCAGAGCCAACTTGTCTAGTACTATTTGCAAACATCCTTTAGTTGAAAATTATGGATTTTTTAATTTTATGGTAATTTTTTGTGTGTGCAGAATGGAGCTCGAGTCAGCAACGGAAATGAATTGGATTTACGTATGATGATCCACCAGAGTCAAGCGGGTTGTGTCATTGGAAAAGCCGGATACAAGATCAAAGAAATCAGAGAGGCAAGTACTTTTATGTTTGGTTTTTTGTAATGACTAGCATGACAAAGTTTTTGTTGGTTTTATATGTGGATTGAATTTAGGAAAATATCAACTTTAATTATGTAGACAGGGCGAAATGTACAGTAATTTCTTAGCGTGTGAATATATGAATGAAAAGGCGGGTTGTATTCGAGAAAATCAATAAAACGATATGCATAATTGTGCTTTCTGGAAGATGGTTCACATATTCACTATTAAACCATATGTCGGCGTTAAAAAAATTCCTATATGGAAACACTATAATTGTGTGGTATAATTCCAGTTAATACAACACACCTTTTCTCTCCACATGTCGCATAATAACAATGACATGCCCAAAACAGTTACGATGTATTTGTGCGGTTGAGTTCATTATAAGCACACAGATGGCCATATTGGATCGGTTTTATCCACTTCAACCCCAATGCAGGCACGTAGTTTACACATTCACCAACATAAACACAAACAGTACTCCTTGCTCCTTGTGAATCATGTAATGAGATCAAACTGGAAATTGAACTAGTAGCTCACCCGAAACTAAATATATTTACTTATTAATAAAAGCCTAGATGAGGATTGGAAATTTCGTGTAGGAGGAAATTGTGATTAAGTTTGTCTAGGTAGGGACAAGGTAGATGGTTGTTTGATTTGAATAGATACAAGATTTTGCTATGTTATAGTTTTTCAAGTTTTTTGGCGTTCTATCACCAATAACTCAATGATTTTTGTAATTGCTGCAATACATTTTAGACAGTTTACAGTATTTACAATAGAGTAGATTTTTTACAATACTATAGGAAATAAATGCAAATTTATAGTTTGATTGGTTTGCCAATCTATTTCTAATAACTCAATGATTTTTATAGCAATAACAAATTTACGATGTAGTATGGAAGCTGTTCAAACGAATTAACAAATTTTCTTCTATTGTAGTATAAACCGACCTTAACGGCATACAAAATTGACAGACAGATCTCACCAAACAATAAATTATGTATAAACCTGGCTATAAATTACGCATGAACTACATCTAAAGTCGATAACAAAACAGAATAAACATTTTGTTGATTTATCATGAAATTAAAAGAGTCTCATCGATTTTAAACACGACGTTTTCTAGGATATAAAGTGATTGTGAAGCGAATTTTTGAGTTTATGAAATTTTGGGAGCAGGAGCGTCCATCAAATTTACTTGTTGCTATTAATGAGCTAGGATGGACTCAGGAGTATTTTCAGTATGAACCGATGCCGGTGAAATGTCTAAAAAATTTTCGAGTAGAAAAAAAATATTTACGGGAATTTTAAAATATAATAAAGTGATTGATTATTTTTGAATGCAGTTTAGTCTGTAGAGTTTATGAAGCGGATTTCCATGGTATAAACTTTAATTCGAGTTAATGGCGCACTTGATCAATTTCTAAATTCGTAATCAGCAACAAGTAAAACTGTGTTAGTAGATTACGGCTTATTGGCTGTATTTCGGTACATCTATCAAAAGTGCTCG